>CM070778.1:132809012-133114012 GCA_036346955.1 Dipus sagitta | reverse complement strand
CACAAGACCTGGAACTGTCTTATCATCTCGTTCTTTCTCCTCCAGAGTCACCTCTCTGCCACACAAGAACGTTGGCCCTCCTGAGGACAGCCAGCCACCTTTCTAAACTAAAGAGGTGAGAGCGTCTGGACCTGATCCTTGTTATCTCTCTGTGTAGAATTTTGCTTGTCATTGTTTTCTTTATCACTGTTCTTCTTCCAAGAACCAGGCCTATTCTTTAATACTGGTTATTGTAAATCACCCATTTCTAAACATTATGGGGGAAAAGGATGTTTTTCATAATGTATTGACTATGTTTTAGTAGTCAGTATTGTTTATTCTATTAAAAGTATTAGTCTGTTAGAAAGATACAATAAGCCCAGCTGTTAGGGAATTACAAAGAATAGGTCAGTTGATCTGGGCATTCTGGCTCACATCTATAATCCCAGCACTTGGGAGGCTAAAGTAGGAGAATTGCCATGAGTTAGAGGCCAACCTGGGCTACAAAGTGAGAAGTTAGTCTGATGTAGAATGAGACCCTTTCTCTAAAAACAAAAAACAAATAAATTTTTAAAAAGCAGATCAGTTAACAATCAACACATTCACTTTCAACTACTGTTAGAGAAGTAAAATTGATTCTCCTTCCCACACCTTTACTCCTCCAATGCCAACCAGTCATTAACAAAATGGGAAAACCACCAGGTTAAATGTTATTTTTCAGTCTAATGCTCTACCACTGAGCTACACCCCCTTCAATGTTATTCTGACATCAGAGAGATGCACAATTATAGGAAACTATCTACTTATTTCTATCATCAACTCATGAGACAACAGAATAGCCACTCATAAACTCTGTAGAAGGGTTTGTGGTGGTTCCAGAAATCCCAGGAACCCAAACTATAAGCAGTCCTACCCAGGCATCCACTGGTCACATGTGGCTACAGCTGCCCTGAATTAGCATCGAACACCAAGAGTCCCAAACCCAGAAAGCTATGCTGCAGGGCATCGGGACCAATTTCATTCAGAGGAGAATCTGACTATTTTTAAACATGTGTGCATTAATATAATACTAGGCAACTGAGATGATTTCATGGTCAAAATCCACCTCAAAAGAAATAGTGTTAGAACTTGAAGACAGGATTAAAATGCAATATATAGCCATCAGGGTGGGGTGGGGTGAGGGATGGAGATTAACCTGAGGGACCTATAGGGCTGAAAGCTGGTTTTCCTGAGAAGTACCTGGGGAAAATGGGGATTTGTATCCAGTCAGTGCAGAGTAATGAGTAAGGGTATGGGTGCTGGAGAGATGGCTCACGAGTTAAGAACACTTTTCCCGTAAAGCCTAAAGACCTGGGGTTCAGTTTCAGTACCATGTAAAGCCAGATGCACAAAGTGGTGCATGTATCTGGAATTCGTTTGCAGTGGCAAGAGGACCTGGCACCCATTCTCATTCTCTATTCTTTTCCTTGCAAATAAATAAAATACTTTTTAAAAAATAAAATAAGTAAGATATATTGTGATTAAAGTTCCTAATTAAATACTACTACTATGTGAAGTCCAAAGGGAAATATATATGGGGGAAATAAAAATAAAGCTGCCAATAACAGATAACAAACATTAAATAGAGCAGGATTTGGTGGCACATGCCTGTAGTCCCTTGGGAGATATAAGCAGGAGGATAAGGAGTTCAAGGCCAGACTTGCCTGTATAACAATTTTGAGGCTGGCCTGGGCCACATGAGACCCTGTCTGAAATAAATGACCAAGTAAAAAACACTATTCAAGCCAAGCGTGGGGGCTCATGCCTTTAATCCCAACACTTGGAAGGCAGAGGTAGATGGATCACCATGAGTTTGAGGCCACCCTGGGATGACATAGTGAATTTTAGTGGGCTAGAATAAAACCCTACCTCAGGAAAAAAAAAAAAACTATTCAAGTGATGAAAATAAAATGTTTGTATGTATTGTAGAGATTGAAGGAGTTTGGGTCCACTAAAAGTATTTGCAAAAATGTTTCATAGTTTTCCTTATAATATCCTGAAAGTTGAAGCAACCAAATGCCCACTAGTAATAGACAAAAATAAGTAAAATGCAAAATGAAAATAAGATGCCAATACAAAGTGCAAACTCCAGGGACACACACCCATGAATCCACAGGCCTAGTGCTATAAAAAAAAAAAAAGACCCCAGACCAAGAACTCATGTGTTTGGTCCCATGAAAATGAGTCCATGGTTACCTCTAAGAAGGGCTTTGGTGTGGAGATAAGGAGTGCTTATCACCTCAGTGGGAATGGATTTATGCTAGAATCCATTAAGCTCTTCTCCTAACGCTGGCCTGGGCTGCCCCTCCAGAGCATTAACTTTCTAAGCATGAACCCACTCCGTAACTAAGAAAAGTCCAGACATGCAAACAAGACCCAGGGTTGAGTGTTCAACATTTTACCCTTTGGGGACAGAGACTGTGCCAAACAACCAGAGGCTGTTGCTATTTCTCTTTATGATGAGAAGTATGGCAGAGATCACCTGAAGCAGCCATCAAGTCGAGAATCATAAGACCAGCTGATGTCATGTCCCTTCTGATGTGAGGTGCCCATGAGGAAACGGCGTCACCCATATGGTGTCCAAAATATTTAACTTGACTTTAATGAGGAAACATAAGAAGGACCCAAGTGGGGAAACTCTGGAAGGCAACTGGCTTCAATACTTCAAAAAGATCTATGTACCAGAGATCACATATGGCTCTTGACTGACGCTACACTGGGGATGACCCAGGCTGCTGTTGGGGAGGTCTGAACATGTGGTCATACTGGCTAGCAGGGTTTGCCTAGTGTTCAGTGTTCTGGGTGGCCACTTGCTTGTGGTCATGTAGGAAAATGCTTTGCTTTTATAAAACGTAGTGACACATTTTCCACAGGCTCTCCGCCAGGGTGAGGTGGCCCTCTACCCAGCTGAGATGTCAACACTGGTGACACATACACAAAGAGGTATGCAAAGTTTACTGTCCCCAGAAGGAGGTTTTCTAAGGACAGCAGCTCTGACTTGCAAGCATGTCAGGCAATAAGATCAGAAACAGCATTGACTAGGGCAGGGGTGTGGCTGAGACAGGGTTCTTCCATGCTGGTTAAGGCCTGGGTGAACTGGGATCCCATTAGTATGTGAGAAGGACCATGTGGTCCTTATCATCAGCCTGCCCAGGTGTGAGGCAGAAAGAGCAAGGGAGTGTTTTCACTTCTCTCTTTTCCGTCCATATTGGGCTTTCATGCCTCAAAATGCAGCCCTGAGGACAGGCTTCAGAGATAGTCATGCTGTGTCTTAAAACTTAATGAACGATGCTGTGGTTAGCCTCAGATCAGATTGTCCTTCATGAATGGAAAACTTTCACAGATCAGTGTAAATTTTCTTTCTTACTTATTACCATGCACAGGGTGGAATGATTATGGTTATTATTACATAGGGTACTTAATAACTTAAGTTGATTCATTTACAAAAAAATCATCATTTCATTCAACAAGTATTGTGGGTCCATACTGTACTAGCACAATACTGAAGTAGAGACAAAATAGTGGACAAGTCAGGTGAGATTAACTGAAAATATCAGTTAATACTCCACCCCTGTGAGAGATTACATTCTGACAAAATGGAAACCTCTTGTCATAGAAAACATGTACAAAACCTGAATTTATCATTGTAGTTATGTAAGAATCAAGGAGTAATAATTATACTAATTGAAATCATATGGATCTCCTCAGAAAGAATATGAGTATTCCTTTAAAATACAGGTTTAGAGCTGGGTAGATGACTCAGTGGTTAAGGTACTTGCTTGTAAAGCCTAACGACCTGGGATTAATTCCCCAATATCCATGTAAAGCCAGATGCACAAAATGATGCATGCATCCGGAGTTCGTTTGCAGCAACTGTGCCCCTTCAAACTCTTGATAGATAGATAGATAGATAGATAGATAGATAGATAGATAGATAGATAGACAGACAGACAGACATATATATATATGTATGTATCTGCTCACAAATAAATGAATAAATAAACTCTTTTTTAAAATACAGTTTTAGCTTGGCATTCCAGCACTCAGGAGACAGAGGTAGGGGATCATGGTGAGTTGGAGGCAAGCCTGATACTACATAGTGGATTCCAGGTCAGCTTGGGCTAGAAGATGACCCTACCTCAAAAAAACAATATATATACATATATATATATATATATATATATATATATATATGTATATATATATATATAGCAATGATAAACTTGAGCAATGATGAAGAAATAACTGCATTACTTAAACTGTGTGTGTATGTGTATATATATATATATATATATATATATATATATATATATATGTGTGTGTGTGTGTGTGTGTATACATATTTATACATATATATGGAGGAATAACTGTTACTTAAAACTATATATATACACATATATGTATATGTATATTTATATGTATATATATATATATATATATATATACAGTTTTATATGTATAGTTTTAAGTAACACAGTTATTTCTCCATGACTGCTCAAGGTTTAACGTCTTGCCTCTTTGCCATCATAAGATTGGGCAAACAACAGTAATTGTGTGAGTTAGTTTTATTGTCACTGTGACCAAATATCTTAGAAAACTTCAGCAAGGACAGAGGAATATTGCCCCTGGTGGCAGAGGCCAGCCTTTCATGGTGGGCAAGGACATGTAGACCAGACTCGCTCACGTGGCAGCCAGGAACAGAGAGCATGCTTCTAGTGCACCCTCTGCATTTTCGTTTATCCTATCCAGACCTCCAGCCCATGGATGGTATGGGCCACACTCAGGTGGGTCTTTTCCCTCAGCTGATCCTTTCTAGAAGCACCCTCACAGACACATCCATAGGTGTGACTTCTCAATCTCCCAGGCTCTTCTCAATACAACCAAGTGGACAACCAATATTAACCACAACTTGAATGATCTCAATATCGACCATAGCTGAAGAGTAGAAGGAAAATAGTCTCAGAAACCATAAAATCTTCCTGTCGGCATCTGGGTCTCTTTGTAATTCAAATATCCTATCCACTGGTTTGAGGAATATGCCTACATTTGCCATGTATCCGATTTGGATACCACATGTGGGGCAGGTATGGGCAAATTGGCCTTTGGAGGAGTTTAAAATTTTAATCTCTGATGGTTAATTGCCTTTGGCCCAATTTCTACATCTAGGACTCTATAAGCATGCATTTATACACTGTTCTGTAAGTACTCTGTGGCTGCTTATTACATTATTTATTAAAGCAAAGACTATTGTCTTGAATGTTATTCAATAGAGCATTGATTAAATGCTGTATTTATGGTACATTGTGCTATGGGCCACTACACGGACAAAAATTTAAAGCAACGCAAGCCTGTATATGCTGACAAACTTCCTAAAATACAGGTGAATAAAGCAGGGTGAAGGAGAAAAGGGGGGAAGGATGCTTGCGTGCTGTGAGAAACCTCACATACAGATATCTGTAGCACAAGACACTTCCCTTGGCTATATCCAACCTTAATAACATTGATGATTTTAAAGCAACATGAATGGGGTTGAAAAAGGATATCCCCACATCTCTTCACATTCTTTTGTGGTATTAATTGTTTTATATATCATGTATTATATGCAATATACAGTATTATGATATTAACCATTGTAAGTGTTACCTTCTATTCATCAAGGAAGAGAAAGATAGGGTGGTTTATTTAATTAAGCCATATGTGGTGTTCACAGGAGGCTGAGGTAGGAGGATAACAGTGAGTTTGAGGCCAGCTTGGGGCTACAGGGTGAGTTAAGGCCCTTCATTGGCTTCTTGTGTGTTTTACCATATACATTGCTCATTCTCCACACAATCACAACCAGATACATGGAACTCCAACCATCAAAGTTGAGTTCAACTTCTAATTTCACAACTGAGGAGAGGCACCAAAGGGTGCTTTGAGTCTTTAGAGGTCATTTCCTCTCTGCTTTTAATCAAAAGGGGCATCAGGCACAAGACCTGGAACTGTCTTATCATCTCGTTCTTTCTCCTCCAGAGTCACCTCTCTGCCACACAAGAACGTTGGCCCTCCTGAGGACAGCCAGCCACCTTTCTAAACTAAAGAGGTGAGAGCGTCTGGACCTGATCCTTGTTATCTCTCTGTGTAGAATTTTGCTTGTCATTGTTTTCTTTACCACTGTTCTTCTTCCAAGAACCAGGCCTATTCTTTAATACTGGTTATTGTAAATCACCCATTTCTAAACATTATGGGGGAAAAGGATGTTTTTCATAATGTATTGACTATGTTTTAGTAGTCAGTATTGTTTATTCTATTAAAAGTATTAGTCTGTTAGAAAGATACAATAAGCCCAGCTGTTAGGGAATTACAAAGAATAGGTCAGTTGATCTGGGCATTCTGGCTCACATCTATAATCCCAGCACTTGGGAGGCTAAAGTAGGAGAATTGCCATGAGTTAGAGGCCAACCTGGGCTACAAAGTGAGAAGTTAGTCTGATGTAGAATGAGACCCTTTCTCTAAAAACAAAAAACAAATAAATTTTTAAAAAGCAGATCAGTTAACAATCAACACATTCACTTTCAACTACTGTTAGAGAAGTAAAATTGATTCTCCTTCCCACACCTTTACTCCTCCAATGCCAACCAGTCATTAACAAAATGGGAAAACCACCAGGTTAAATGTTATTTTTCAGTCTAATGCTCTACCACTGAGCTACACCCCCTTCAATGTTATTCTGACATCAGAGAGATGCACAATTATAGGAAACTATCTACTTATTTCTATCATCAACTCATGAGACAACAGAATAGCCACTCATAAACTCTGTAGAAGGGTTTGTGGTGGTTCCAGAAATCCCAGGAACCCAAACTATAAGCAGTCCTACCCAGGCATCCACTGGTCACATGTGGCTACAGCTGCCCTGAATTAGCATCGAACACCAAGAGTCCCAAACCCAGAAAGCTATGCTGCAGGGCATCGGGACCAATTTCATTCAGAGGAGAATCTGACTATTTTTAAACATGTGTGCATTAATATAATACTAGGCAACTGAGATGATTTCATGGTCAAAATCCACCTCAAAAGAAATAGTGTTAGAACTTGAAGACAGGATTAAAATGCAATATATAGCCATCAGGGTGGGGTGGGGTGAGGGATGGAGATTAACCTGAGGGACCTATAGGGGCTGAAAGCTGGTTTCTCCTGAGAAGTACCTGGGGAAAATGGGGATTTGTATCCAGTCAGTGCAGAGTAATGAGTAAGATATGGGTGCTGGAGAGATGGCTCGCGAGTTAAGACACTTTCCTGTAATGCCTAATGACCTGGGTTCAGTTCTCCAGTACCCATGTAAAGCCAGATGCACAAAGTGGTGCATGTATCTGGAATTCGTTTGCAGTGGCAAGAGACCCTGGCACACCCATTCTCATTCTCTATCTCTCTTTCCTTGCAAATAAATAAAATACTTTTTAAAAAAATAAAATAAGTAAGATATATTGTGATTAAAAGTTCCTAAGTAAATACTACTACTATGTGAAGTCCAAAAGGAAATATATATGGGGGAAATGGAAAAAAATTGAGTCTTTTCATATAAGACCAGTATATACTGTTATTGGGTGTTTTATCACAGATACTTTGCATGCAAACTTCCACATTTCCCTCATCTTCAAAGTTTACTGAACTTTATGACAGACTATTATGTCCAAAACAATGAAGAAAAGTAGAGGCCAAAGGAGACAAAACTTATGACTGACACTGTGCGTTTGCACACCAAATTTATTAGGACAACCCCTTTACAGGTTCAGTGCTGTATGCAAACACCTTCCGTTATGATTGCCTGTACACATGCTTGGCATGGAGCCTGCAGGGACCCCACAAGAGGGCAATACTCTGAACATGGTTTTAGTGTCATGCCAACATGTGCCCATATATGCCAAAAGAGCTCCATGGGGGGGGCTCGGGGGATGGCTTAGCGGTTAAGGCGCTCGCCTGCAAAGCCAAAGGACCCAGGCTCCATTCCTCAGCACCCACATAAGCCAGATACACAAGGTGGCGCATGCATCTGGAGTTTATTTGCAGTGGCTGGAGGCCCTGGAACACCCATTCTTTCTGTCTATCTGCCTTTCTGTGTCTCCATATCTAATTCTCAAATAAATAAATAAAATATAAATCAAAACAAGCACCTCAGACATGCTGAGAAATATCCAGCCAAATCTGTGATGATGTGTTTTGTGGCCAGTGACCCATTTGTCATCCTGCCTTTCTCTTCATGAGGAACCTCCTGCAGAAACTACTAGCAAAACATGCCAGGACCACACCAAGACCAAAAGACATCCATACAGGACCTAGGGCAAACACCTTCTGGTGACCACCGCGAAGCGCACACACCCAGCATGCACTGAGGGCATGGAAAGGATCAGTGGGTTTTGTTCTTGTGTTCAAAATCCCATCACACTCCTCCCTAGAAGACTGTCTGCATCTCAGCTGTCTAAACCTTGTGATCATGTTGAGCTGCTGGCATATGAACTTAAAATCAATGGATACCAGTGAAATTCTATTTCCAATTGACTTAATATCATATATGCCGTCATGTGTTTTCCATGGTTGAGATGAACAAGCACATGGCCTTCTAAGTTCTTGGAAGTTCAAAGAAACCCCATGGAGATTCAAAGTCAGCAAGATCCCCTCTGCTCTTATCTGCGTCATCCATTCGGCCTGGTGGCCCAAGGGAAACAGGCAACAGCAGGTTTGCGTCTGAATGGCAGAGGAAATTCACCCTCTTACCTGTGAGTGGGCATCACGTGGTACCACCAGCTTTCACTCAAACCAAACCTCGTACCCACTTGGGGACCCTTCTCTCATTGTCACAGAAGGTCATATGCATGTAGAGTCACATACCATGTACATGCAGTCCCGTTCCTACATGTGACCTATGCCACTGGTTCCTGTGCCACACATGGCTTGCATGTCCCCAGTGAAGGTAGTCACAGTCGTGATGGTCCAGTGTTCACACATGTGCCCAGTGAAGGTAGTCACAGTCGTGATGGTCCAGTGTTCACGCATGTGCCCAGTGAAGGTAGTCACAGTCGTGATGGTCCAGTGTTCACACATGTGCCCAGTGAAGGTCGTCACAGTCGTGATGGCCCAGTGTTCACGCATGTCCCCAGTGAAGGCAGTCACAGTCGTGATGGCCCAGTGTTCACGCATGTCCCCAGTGAAGGCAGTCACAGTCGTGATGGCCCAGTGTTCACGCATGTCCCCAGTGAAGCTAGTCACAGTCGTGATGGCCCAGTGTTCACGCATGTCCCCAGTGAAGGTCGTCACAGTCGTGATGGCCCAGTGTTCACGCATGTGCCCAGTGAAGGTAGTCACAGTCGTGATGGCCCAGTGTTCACGCATGTCCCCAGTGAAGGTCGTCACAGTCGTGATGGCCCAGTGTTCACGCATGTGCCCAGTGAAGGTCGTCACAGTCGTGATGGCCCAGTGTTCACACATGTGCCCAGTGAAGGTAGTCACAGTCGTGATGGTCCAGTGTTCACGCATGTCCCCAGTGAAGGTCGTCACAGTCGTGATGGTCCAGTGTTCACGCATGTGCCCAGTGAAGGTCGTCACAGTCGTGATGGCCCAGTGTTCACACATGTGCCCAGTGAAGGTCGTCACAGTCGTGATGGCCCAGTGTTCACACATGTGCCCAGTGAAGGTAGTCACAGTCGTGATGGCCCAGTGTTCACACATGTGCCCAGTGAAGGTAGTCACAGTCGTGATGGTCCAGTGTTCACGCATGTGCCCAGTGAAGGCAGTCACAGTCGTGATGGCCCAGTGTTCACGCATGTCCCCAGTGAAGGTCGTCACAGTCGTGATGGCCCAGTGTTCACACATGTGCCCAGTGAAGGTAGTCACAGTCGTGATGGTCCAGTGTTCACGCATGTCCCCAGTGAAGGTCGTCACAGTCGTGATGGTCCAGTGTTCACGCATGTCCCCAGTGAAGGTCGTCACAGTCGTGATGGCCCAGTGTTCACGCATGTGCCCAGTGAAGGTCGTCACAGTCGTGATGGCCCAGTGTTCACACATGTGCCCAGTGAAGGTAGTCACAGTCGTGATGGCCCAGTGTTCACACATGTGCCCAGTGAAGGTAGTCACAGTCGTGATGGCCCAGTGTTCACACATGTCCCCAGTGAAGGTAGTCACAGTCGTGATGGCCCAGTGTTCACACATGTGCCCAGTGAAGGTAGTCACAGTCGTGATGGCCCAGTGTTCACACATGTGCCCAGTGAAGGTAGTCACAGTCATGATGGTCCAGTGTTCACACATGTGCCCAGTGAAGGTCGTCACAGTCGTGATGGTCCAGTGTTCACACATGTGCCCAGTGAAGGTAGTCAGTCGTGATGGTCCAGTGTTCACACATGTGCCCAGTGAAGGTAGTCACAGTCGTGATGGTCCAGTGTTCACGCATGTGCCCAGTGAAGGTCGTCACAGTCATGATGGTCCAGTGTTCACGCATGTCGCCAGTGAAGGTAGTCACAGTCGTGATGGTCCAGTGTTCACGCATGTGCCCAGTGAAGGTCGTCACAGTCGTGATGGTCCAGTGTTCACGCATGTGCCCAGTGAAGGTCGTCACAGTCATGATGGTCCAGTGTTCACACATGTGCCCAGTGAAGGTAGTCACAGTCGTGATGGTCCAGTGTTCACACATGTCCCCAGTGAAGGTAGTCACAGTCGTGATGGTTCAGTGTTCACACAACTGAAAATTTCTGAGGTTCCATGTCCTCATAGAGTTAGCAAGTAGAATTTTATTTACCAAACACAAAGGATACAGTAAAACCTTTGGACCAATTTAAGTTCAAAAACATATACAAGGAATTATTTCAAAATTGTGATAATCTCTGAGCAATATGAACCCAGGTACATACTCTTACCCAGCCTGACCTGCAACATGTTCTCTGGTGAGCCCCACGTTCTTGAGGGAGTAGAAATAATCTGTTACTGGGAGTACAGAACCCCCATAGCATAGCTTTCTATTTTATCCTATGGCCACGAAAGGATAAGAAATGTTGGTTAAAATACAATTCTTGTTTTTTTTTTTAGAACTGGTAGCCATGCATTCATTAATTATGAAGGTAACGTAACATACAGCCAGGTTGCTGTTGCCCTTCATCTTGCTGCAGGTCTGCACAGACTTCACAGTATTTACTCCAAAAAAGAGAGAGAGTACCTTGACAGAGTGACTCTGGGTCAGAACCAATACTGCCCATAGAGTTGGTGAAGGTGCCAGACACTCGTGGTAATATGGAATCATTCCTCCCCCCATACACACACAAGGAGGCAAAAATACTAGTCATAGAAATAGAGCCAATGCAGTACCTAAGGTCTTACCAAATACTTCTCCCCACACACCCCCACAAACACCACCACCAATAAAATTAATGCAAGCAATGCTTTGGCTTTGCTCAAAAATCATAACTGAGCAAAAATGTCAAAATACGGGCAACCGTTTAAAGACCAGCTCTTCCATCACTTAGCACGCAGCATGGTTCAGCTAACACCACGGAAATCCAAAATGCACCGTCCAGGCAAAGCCACAGCCCAGCCCTTGGTTTTAAAATACATTCGGACCATGCCAAAGGTTCCAGGTACACACAGAGTTCGTGGTCCCTGTGCAGGGAGGACTTCAGTGACTCTGTCTCTTGTGACGTCAAAGAGGAAGAACCAACGACTCCATTTTGGAGGCGGCAGCCATCGGCCCTGGGGCTGTGCTTCTCCCCAGCCTGCCTCCGTGCAGGCCACAGGCTGGCTGTTGGAAGGAGATCAACTGCTCCTTCCTACCTGGCCTGCCACCTGGGTTTGCATCGCCCATCTTCTCACCACCTCATTTTCCACAGCTGAACCAATGACAAAACCTTTCCACTGGGCTCCTTCTCCTTTATAGTTTACCTACATCCCAGAAAAGGCTTGACTACTTCATTCAAGCCTCCTATTAACCAAATCTAGAATGCTTCAAGTGGAATAAAAGGTGTCTGTCCGGGTTTCTTTTATGTGGAAATCAGATATCCAAGTATCACTTTTGTTTCCATAGGAAATTTTCCATCTTCACTCTTTCTCTGGTATTATTCCAGGCAAAGACGACTTCCTACCCAACTGCTTTCCTTCTCCATCTCCCCTTGAAAATGAAACACATCCCTCCATCTGCTCAACTCTCACCTCCAACTTCAGGAGGACGCCAGGCCCTGCCTGTGCAGGGCATGAAGACTCCTCATGACGCAACCCTGAGTCTCCCTGGACTGGAGAGGCATGGAAGGAAGCGGAGGCCCTCCCTGCTGGCCCCCTAGGCAACAGGCACTAGGGACATCACTAGCATCTTTCCCTCTGGACTCGGGGTCCTGCACTCAGACACCAACGCAGGCCATGCATCCACAGAACAAGGGAGCCACCCCAGAGCACATGACAACAGGCAGGAAAGGAGGGGAGATGGCCATCAGTCCCCAGCCAGCACCTCCTGGCCCCTCCTGCCTCCTCTCTACCCTACCCCACCCTCCTGCACCCCCCCACCCAGCTCCAAGTTCAGAGAGATCTGGGTCTCTAGCATGGGCCTCCTCAGCTCACCCCCTCCCCACCCCCAATGTCCTGAAGACACATGTAAAACCCCATCAGTGGGGAAGTCTACCCAGTTATCTAGCCACAGGGAGCTCTGAAGACTGGCTGGGGCATTCCTGCGGAGCATCTCCACTCCCAACCTCTCCTCTCCGCGTGTGCTCGGTCCTCTGTCTCCTCCCCCTCCCCCTACCTGGCTCCTCGCTGCTTCCCCCAAACCAGGCAGCGGGTTCCTCCTCTGGGAGCCGGGGTTGTCCACATCCTCCACCCTCGAGAGCTTTGCGCTTCTTCGACATCTCTGCCCAGGGCCCGGCTTGGGGGTTTTCTTCCCCTCCCCCTGGCCCTCCCCCCTCCGGAGAGGAGAGTGAAGGTGGGGTTAGGTGGAGAGGAGGAAAGGGGAGGAGAGAAGAGGCCAGGCAGGGAGATGGAAAGAAATTGCAGCTGAAAGAGAGGAAGGGAGTGAAGGGAAGGCTGGAGGAGCAGGGACTCTGGGCAGAGATGGGCTACTTCCATCAGTGTGGCCCAACGTCTAGGGCTGGCTCTCTCCCTCTCTCCCTCTCCTCGCTTTCTCTCTCTCTCTCTCTCTCTCTCTCTCTCTCTCTCTCTCTCTCCCTCTCCTCTCTCTTTCTCTCTTTCCTCCTCCTTTTCCTTCTACTACAAGGGAGAGCTGAGAGATCAAACCCCTAGCGAAGCTCCTCAGCTGGTTCCCGCTAATGTGGGAGGGGGCTTGAGTGGGGACCTCTCCTCTCCTAGCCCTGTCTGGTTGTGAAGAGGGTGTCTTCTAATTGAGGGGGGAGGTGTGTCCAGCGTTGAGGAGAGGGTCAGTAGATTGGAATTAAAACTGAGAAAGAAAATAAAATACTGCAGAAGGCAAGCCAGTGATGCACTAGGCACTTAGGACCCCCTCCTCCCTTATGACATCATGTGATCTTTTGCAAGAGGCTTGGGGGGGGGGGTGGACTGAGGCTGCAGAGGCAGGGAGGACCCACACTGGGAGATCTGTCCCCACTGAGGACCCGAAAGGCCAGCAAGAAGACAGGAGGAAAGTCGAAGTGCATCCTAGCCCTCGGCTGCGCCACCTCTGAAGGCACCTGCGGTCTGGCCCGCAGCCTCTGCGGTGGGCAGCTGGCGCGTGGCGCGGTCTTCCAGGGGAACTTGGAGCTGGAAACTCCAGGAGCTCGGAGTGACTAGCCCCCAGGCTGTCACTTGGCACAGAACCTGACTGCAGTCTTTCTCACCTCCTCTGCTAACCTTTGTCTCTGGCTTTACGCTTCCACTCATCAACTCACTGACCCAGTGTGGTCCACGAACACGACACACCGCACATGGCACATATTTTCTTATTGTCTAGACGGATGCAAGGAAATTTGGGGAAGTTTTTCTATAAGTCGGAAATAAGATGAATGAAGTTTTCTTCTCTGTATTTTTTTTCGGGGGGGGGGGAGACTCTCAAGAATTAAATCTTAGGTTAAAGAAAAAAAAAAAGAATTCTCAACTTACCCGCCAAAGTATGCTGAAGCGTCTGTCTGCTCTGCTCCTCATTTTGAGTTCACAAATTCAAAGGGGGCGAGGGAGGCAAGACGCTGGGAGTGGTGGTCCAGGCTTCCACCCAGAACTGCGCAAAACAAGTTGTCAGACCCAGGCGGGGCGGCCCAAGTTCGGGACCTGCCCAAGACGCTCTCATGCCTCCAGGCGTATTCCAAGGACTTGGGGGTACTCAGGGTCTCTGCGCTGATCATCACGCAGAGCCACTGCGGTGTCCCCGTCTTCTTCCTCCGTTCCCCCCGGGGTCGAGAGCGGAGCGCAGCAGCGGGCGCTCCGGGGCGCGCTGGTGGAGACGCGTCCATCTGGGCTCCAGCTCTCCGCGACGGCTGCAACTTTGAACCCACACACCTAGGAGTAGAGTACGTGTGTGCACGCGCGCGTGTGTGTGTGCACGCGTGTGCCCGCGAGTGTGCAGTGTGCCCACGCGCACTTGACATTTGGGGGTGCATGTGCTCTGAGGAAAGACTGAACGGCTGCTGGAACTTGGAGAGTTTTCCTTTAAGCACTGCCGAGGCTTGGACCCCCCCCCCCCTCCCTCCCCGCGCGTCCAACAGGAGGCGATGACGTCTGCAGCCTCGTTGCCAGAGCGGTCCCCAGGCCGCCGCCGCCGTTCATTGACAGGAGCGGGCGCTCGGACGTCAGCAGACGGACCTTTTGGCGACGCGGCTCCCGCGGAGACGGCTCCCACCCCCGCACCTGCCAGCCCCGGGCGAGGGGGAGGGCGCTGGAAATCAAAGCCGCCACGGGGCGGGGACTGGAGAGACGCGGGGGCTGGGGGGTGACACGGATCTGCCCTCTTTGTCCTGGAGCCCCAGAGTGTATAAATAGTGCAGTCTCCAGCCAGATTTGCGCGCCCCCGCAGGCAGGGCCCCCGCCTCCCCGCCCCTGTCACTTCGTGGGCGGCGGGAGGCGGGCGGGGGGCGGGGGACGGAGTGGACGCCGACGCGTTGGGCTCGCTCCGCTTCCCATTCATAGATTCGGCAGCGGGAGCCGCGGGGCCTCGCTCTGGGAGCCGCGGTGAATGGATAGAGAGCCCGCGCGCCGGGCGGGGACCACCGGACCCGAGGAGGAGTCGCCGACGCTGGGGGCGCTCTTCCCACACGGCAGGCACCCGGGCATGGAGAATGGAAAGACAGCCCCCCCCCCCCCCAGAGACCACCTTAGGAGGCCAAAGGCCTGCCCCTCCCTCGCTTCTGCCCCACTCCGGATTATTGTTACCTCCCATTCCCCTGTGATGTTGGGACACACAACGCAGGGAGCTGAGCTGTGTTCCCGGTGGTGGAGAACCCCCCCACCCCCGTGGAGGACTGGGACCAGGGTCGTTCTGCAGCCCCGACAGTAGCAGCAGCCCAGGGGAGCTCTCATGTGAACCACAATGGTCAGTGTCAGTGGCTAGGGACAAGGGAATCGCCTCCCTCCGTGCTTTCTCCACGAGAACACCCAAGGCTGCCCCACACCAGGGAGGACGAAGGGCGCAAGTACTGCAGCGACCCGGTATCCTTGGGTGCTGGGTGCTGTGGGAGCCAGGGCCCCACGCAGCATCCTTAGCTGTGAGCTAGCCAGGCTTCTAGGGGCTCCCAGAGTTCCTAAACGCACTTCATGCCGCAAAAGAACCAGAGCTATTTGCTACCCGAGGACAGGAGCTGGGAGCTAGGTGGCACAGAACCTACACAGAGCCCTTCCAGGCCAGTGTGGGTGTGGCAGGAAGGACGGTCATCCCTGCAGACTTCTTCCCTCATGCTCCTACCCCCAGAAAGGGTCGGTTGGGAGCAGGGGTCTCTTGAGCCAACAGAAAGACCTTGTTCTCCCATCCACCGGGCCTGGCCTGTCCCAAACAAATTAAAGAGGAAAAACCCCTCTGACTCCACCTGTTCCTTCCTTCTCTTCTCTCCTTTCCTTCACGGTAGACAGGGGGTGCAGTTCGTGGGCTCCCTCTGCCTCCTCTCCTCTAGCCTTCATTCACTTTGGACCAACCCGCCCCCAAAGCAGTTTTCTAGGACTGTTAGAGTCAGTCGGCCCTGGCCCCTTCTACTCCACCCAAGAGTCAGTCTTTCCTCTTCTCTTCTGGTTTATGGTGCCTAGGCCACTTCCTTATGCCCCTACCCCCGGTGGGGGGGGGGAGGGCGGGATAGTCTGTCCTTCCCTAGCATTCTGCCCTGCTCTGGGCTCTGTCTAGAAGGCAGCGATTGTTTGGCCACACTTGCTGACCTCCTGTCTTCCTGCTTTGTAACGGTGAGGTTCCCCGGGGACCATACACATCCGCATGCTTTCCATGAACGCTCCCTTGGCTGAGGGTCTCTTCTGGTCAAGTGGACTTAAATGCTCCCTGTACATTGATGCCTTGCAACTTAAATTTGACCCAGACTTCTCCCCTAAGCTGGAGACTCTGGTAAGCTACCAGCCTCCCTTGGCTGCCTCTAAAACCTACTGTGATCCTTAATCTTCTTTTCAACTTGGATTTAGGATCACCATGGAAACACGTCTCTGGGAATGTCTGTGAAGGATTTCCTAGATTGGGTTAATTGAGGCAGGAGGATCTATTCTAACTGGGTGGCACCATTCCATGGGCTGGAATCCCAGGCTGAAGAGAAAGAAAGAAAGCGGAAACCAGCACTCATCACTCTGCCTCCTCTGTGTGGACTGAACGTGGCCAGCTGCCGCAAGTTCCTGCCACCCGGTCTTCACAGTCGTGATGGACTGTATCTTGGATGTGCCACCCAACACTTAACCCTTCATGCAGATGTTTGGTCACAGCAGTGAGAAAGTAACTAATACAGTGGTCATACTTAGGGTTCCCTTCTCTCACAAGTCTGATCTTCCCGCACTGTTCTCATATAAGTTAACTCCTTGTTGCCCCTGGGCCAAAACCATGAGAGTAAAGCTGACATCTCACACCGTCTGTCCCCTCTGCTTTGAGTGTGTCAGGTTCCAGGCATCTTTCACTCCCCCAACCTCACCTGACATCACTGAGTCATGTCCAGCTTCATACAGCTCTTCCTCTGGCCAGCCCACCTCTGCGCTATTCTTAATACAGAGAGGCCAGGTCCTCTGTTTAAATGTGAGGCCGATGAAGTGGAGCAGGTCCAAGAGGCAACATGTACCCCAGATAGCAGCAGAGCTGAAGAGACAGAGCTACCCGAGGCTGCTGGACCACAGAGGGTCCACCATGAACTCCAGACACTGGCATGAAGCTGCAGGATACAGTGTTTGCTCTGCTGGATTTAAGTCTTGGTTGGCCCACTCTTTCCTTGCTGGGCCCTCATTCCTCCGTTTTAGAATGAGACTACTCACTGTGTCATTGCATATCGGAGGTAAGTAACTTGCTTCTTAATTTTACAGGGGCTCACAGGTAAGAGACTATCTCAGAATCAAAGCAAATTTTGAGTTTGTGCTCTTGAACACTGTTGGAGCTACTCTAGGGAACTCTCAGAGATGAAGTAAATGCATTTTTGCATTATGAGATGCCTATGAATCTTTGATGATCAGGTTCAAATATGACTGCTTAAAAATAATGGGCTTAGGGTCTGGAGAAATGGCTCAGCAGTTAAAGGCACTTGTTTTTAAAACCTATGGGCCTGAGTTTGATTCTCCAGTACCCGTCAAGCCAGAAGCACAAAGTGGTGCATGCATCTAGAATTTGTTTGCAATGGCAAGAGACCCTGGTATGCCCATTCTCCCTCCCTCCCTCTCTCTCTCTCTCTCTCTCTCTCATAAATAAAAAAAATAGAAATAGAAAAATTTTTAAAGATTAAAAATATTATGTTTGGGTATTAAGTTGGCAAGTGATAGACTTGTGTTGGCTAACTTTGATTGTCAATATTCTTAATATTTTGTTTTTGTTTTTGTTTTTGTTTTTGTTTTTTTGGAGGTAGGGTATCACTCTAGTCCAGGCTGACCTGGATTTTACTATGTAGTCACAGGATGACCTCGAACTCACAGTGAACCTCCTACCTCTGCCTCTTAAGTGCTGGGATTAAAGGCGTGCGCCAATAATATTGATTGTCAATATTATTAAGTTAACAGATGCTTAGGGCATTGGTGAGGCACACCTTTGGATGTGTCTGTAAGGGTGTTTCCAGAGTTGTTTAACTGAGGAGGACAGATTCACCCTGACTGTGGGAGGCATCAGCCCATGGGCTAGAGTCCCAGACTGAATCAAAAGGGGGAAAGGAGAGAAGAGCTGGCTTTCTTCTTGCTTTCCTTCTGATTGGTCAAGATGTGAGCAGGCCTAGCCCCTGACACACAGTGCTGTGGATGGTCTCGCTACCATGCCACCCCGGCATCACTTGACTACACCCTCTGAGCCATGAGCCAAGATGAACCTTTCCTCCTCTGAGTTTATTTCAGCCATGTAGTTCATCACAGCAATGAGAAAGCAACTAATGGCCCACCACATTGTCCTTCCTAGAGTGGACTGGGCTCCCTCACACTCAGAGCCATTGCAGATGATGAGGGGCCTTTAAGAGCTGACACTGTACCCCAATGGCCTTGAATGGTTTTAAGAAAGAGGTCAAATAATATCCTATGTGCTTGGGGGAAAAATATTCCTGAGTGGCTCAGCAGAAGGTAAGAGATGGGAGGAGCAGTCCAAGGAAACGGGCTCAGGACGAGAGTGTAGTTGGCGGTGTGTGTTGACAACATGTGAAGAACACACATGCACTTGACCATCTGTCCAGACAGTGAAAGTGTGTTGGGCTTCACTAGGTAGGCAGGGCCGTTGGTGTCAAGGGAGATCACATCTTTCACACAGGCTGTCCACCAGCCACACCATGGTGATAGGATGCAGTTAAGGACCACCATCACCTTGCACATCTAAAAACTGCAACATAGCAATTTGGCCTCAGCAGAAGAGAGTTGGGGAGCTTGAGGAAGGACCCGCAGCATGAGTTAGACCCACTGCAGTCACTTTACGGTGGGTGGCCAGTCACCGTGATGATGAGGATATCCTACCTTGGCTCCAGTCCTCCTCTCTCCTTGAAAGGTCCCAAATGGATAGAACTTTAGAGTAGTTTGGAGGTGCATTGGCCACAGTTTCCTTCACATTCTCAGGACCGTGGAGTCCCCATGCAGTGTGCGTGGCCAGCTTCTTCCCGCCCCAGCAGCTCCCCTCTGCCGACCCCTGGCTTCCTCACTCCCATGCTCCTTCCTTGCCCCCATTCAACTGCTTCCAAAATGCCTGTATCTGACCTTACCAAGCTTAAAAATATAAGACCAGGGCTGGGGGGATGGCTTAGTGTTAAGGTGTTTGCCTACAAAGCCAAAGGACCCAGGTTCTATTCCTCAGGACCCACGTTAGCCAGATGCACAAGGCAGTGAACGCATCTGGAGTTTGTTTGCAGCGGCTGGAGGCCCTGGCGGGCCCATTCTTTCTCCCTCTCTCTCTCTCTCTCTCTCTGTCTCTGTCTCTCTCTCTCTCTGTCTCTCTCTTTCTCTCTCTCTGTCTCTCTCTCTCTCCCTCTTTCTCTGTCAAATAAATAAATAGGAAAAAATATCTTAAAATGTAAGACCAGAGAGGACTTTGGGAATCTAACATGAGGAAGGGCGGCTTAGCTTTGCATGAGAGCTACTTCCCAGAGCCAGGTCTCTGCCTTCTCACTTTTCTGGGAAGAGGATTTCTGGGTCTTCACATTCTGAGAAGAGGAGAACTTCCAATAAAGAAGTTCATCCTGGCCCCTTCCAAGAAACAGTGCAGAAGACACCGGCAGACAGGAGCAACTTGAAAAATACTACTTCATAACCACTCACTGGTAGGAGAAACAGTGCTCCCCATGGCAGGGTCAGAATATGGCTTCTCAGATCTATGTTCTGGGATTTTAATCTCCAGCAGCCAGTGTTGGGGATGGGGCCTAAGGAAAGATGTTTGGGTCAGGAAGATCCCGCCTTCATGAATGGATTACTGCCAAAGTGGCTTTCTCCATCTGTTGACTACCACCTGATGAAGCAGTGCTGGGGCCTCAGACGCCTGACCTTGACCTCAGATGCCTGACCTTGACCTCAGATGCCTCAGCCTCCAGAATCATGAGGAGAGAGCTTCTGTCCTTTCTAAGTAGTGTGGCCTTGGGTAGTCTGTTACAGCAGCTCAGAACACACTGAAACACATCCTGCTTGGAAGCTGAATACAGCGACTTCTATACTTAAAAGAATTTCCAGGGGCTGCAGAGCTGACTCAGTGGCTAAAGGCACTTGCTTGCAAAGCCTGCCAGCCCAGGTTTACCCAAGCCACCCATGTAGAGCCAGGCCTGAAAAGTGGTGCAAGAGTCTGATGTTCTAAATGGTAAGATGCCCTGGCTCACATTCATGTGCATACACACAGACACACACACACACACACACACACACACACAAATATTTTTTTTTAATTTTGAAGAATTTCCAGGTTGTAAAATGAGTATAGCAGATAGAAAGTCTGAAAGTGCTGGTTTAGCATTGCTAATGGTCAAATCTGAAAATCAAGATTCAGAATCTCATTATTAATTCTGAGTTGAAAGGAACATGAAATTGTCTAAGGATTCTAACCCTCTCACCCCCAGATGCCTTTATATAAGAGAAAAATAGTGGCTGGCAATATTGCTTAGTGGTTAAGGCACTTGCCTGTGAAATCTAAGGGCCCAGGCTTGATTCCCCATAACCCACGTAAACCAGATGCAGATGGTGGAGCATGCACCTGGAGTTCGTTTGCACTGCCTAGAGACCCTTCTCTCTCCCCTCCCTCCCTTTTTCTCTCTCTCTCTCCCTCTCTCTCTCTCTCATAAATAAATTAAATTAAAATATTACAAAAGAGAGAGAAAACTAAGAGTGAAGGTTGTAACACCACAAGTTGGTCATGGTTCTTGCGTTCTTCCACTAGAACACTGCGCACTACTGGTTCAGCTTTCAAGCTGGTCACGCAATTCCACCTATGTTGCATCAGAGCTTAGTTACGCTATGGGCGCTCATCTACATGGACTCCATCACTTATGCGTTTGTCTTCTAAATTGGAAACAACACCAAATTTACAGAAGAGTTGACAAAATCCCCCAACAGCTGTTACCAGATTCACCTCTCATTAACACTTCACCCTGTCCGCTTTATCACCTGTGTGCTCACTGATTTTTGTTAATCAACTGAGTGTGAGTTACAGCCCACTTGGCCTTTTAGCCTCAAAATACTTCAGTGTGTACTTACTGAGAAAAAAAAAATGCTGTTTTCTTATATACACTGTTGTCGTCAACATCGATAAACTAATGTTCTTAATACTGCACTTGCATCTCGTGTATTATCAGTTCTGTTTGGTCCACTGACATAACCCAACATCAGGACAGAATGCAGCCCAGGGTTCTAAATCACATGGAATTGCCTTATTTCCTAGACTCCTTCAACCTGGAGAATTTACACAATCTTTGTCTTTTATAACCTGGATATTTTGGAAAAAATATCCAACAGACTGGCCTTTTTTTTATGTGAGAGAATGAAAGCAAGAGTGAGAGTGAGGAGAGAGAACACTGGCACACTAGGGCCTCTAGCCACTGCAATTGAACTCTAGACGTGTGTGCTCACCTGACTGTATGTGTGAGAGTCACTTTGTGTGTCTGGCTTATGTGGGATCTGGAGAGTAGCACATGAATCCTTAGGCTTTACAGGCAAGCGCCTTAACTGCTGAGCCATCCCTCCAGCTTCCACCTACTTTTCACACAACGTCCTGGGTGTGAGTGGCTTGCGGCTTCTTTGTGAGTGGACTCAGCTTGTGTGGCAAAGCAGCACTGCTGGGTCTCCAGTCCATCTGGTCCCCAAGGGCCATGTGGACTCCGGCGAAGGTGTTGTCTGAGTTCTCCGCTGTTCAATTTCTCCTCAGATTTACTGAAACCTAACAGCAAGTCGGTGAGGAGCAGGAAGGGGGAAAGTGGCTCCCACAGATGAGTCAGCTCTTGGCCCATTTCTCGTGCTGACCATTGAGGTCAGCATTTCCTCCACAACAACACTATGTGAGGAAAAAACCTTCCCTTTCCTTCATTCAGATTTACAGACTCCTTATTATATTAGCACTGTGGGATCATAAATCCCTACTTCCAGTGTTTCATAATTCAGTTCACTCTTTTATGTTGCTGAGTTTTGTGCTCAAACTGGAGCCACTGAAAGGGCCAGCTAGGATGCGTTCAAGCTCCTATGACCTCATGGCATGTCCTGTGAGGACTTCTGAACACTTCCTTATTTTCTGGCATCCATGTCGCAGGCTCATCTGTACCTACATTGGAGTCGGCCTTTCTCAGAGGACCATGATTTCCCTCCCTGGGTCATGAATGAGAGACTCAACTTGGGCACTAATGTTCGCATTGCTTCTGGGTGACTTCATCATTTTGCAGCAGACATAGCTGGGCAGTAGGTACACACACACACATACAAACACACGCACCTCTGTCCAGGCATACGCACCCACACTTGCAAACACACACACACACACACACACACACACACACCCCTCAGTCCAGGCATATACACCCACAGTTTACAAACATACACACACACACACACAAACACACACCTCTCCGTCCAGGCATATACACCCATAATTGCAAACATACAAACACACACACACCTCTCTGTCCTGGCATATACACCCACACTTTGCAAACACACACACACACACACACATGTTCTTATGCATATATTGTTTATTTATAGAGCTCAGAACTCAGGGCTCCTGTTCACTTTGCCATTTTATTATTGATTGATTGATTGATTGATTGATTGATGTCTCTTTATGGCATTCAGCCTCATAGCATGTTTAAAATGAGAAAAAATATAAAATAGTACCCCATAGCTTGGCCCTTGCCACTATACCTAACCAATGACTATGAGGTCAGGATTTGTGTGCTATGACCCTGCTCACTTCCTGGCACAGAATCTATTGGATCCACACTGGGACACCGGACCGATGGTCATTTGGATTTCCTCTCCCTTGTTTTTGTTTCTTACATTGCCTTTCCTTGGGGAAGTGAATAGTTTCCTTCATTTTCTTTCCATTGTAGAGTATGTATTAGTGACCCTTCTCATTGCTGCAACAAAATGCTTTTTAAAAAAAAGCCCCGTGTAGAAGGAAGAGTCTCTTTCTGTCTGGGAGTGGGGGGAGCCCGTGGTGGGGCTGGCGCGGCAGCGGGAGCGCAAAGCCGCCAGTGCCCTTCACTCTACCACCAGGAAGCAGAGAGAGGAAGGCCTGTACTCGGCTAGTTCTCTCCTTTATAAGCACTCCAAGACCCCAGCCCACAGAATATGACACCTACATTTAAGATGGGTGTCCCACCTCAGTTTACATAATCTAGAAAACCTCTTACAGACATGCCCAGAGGTTCCTTCACACACACCCATGATGATTCTAAATCCTGTCAAATTGATGGCCAAGATTACCCATCATGGGTGTCTCCTCCCTCCCATTTTTTATTTTAATTTATTGCTTGAATATGCACATTTACATAAGCTTCTGTAAGCCAAAACTGTTTAGGACAAACAGGACAGGTGTCCCTCCCTCTGTACCCCTCCCTCTCCATTCCTCCTCAAGATTCTATAAATTCCACTACTTGAGGGTTTACCTTTGTTTCTTTCCATAAAGGTGAGCAAACTCACGTCTGATTTCTTATGATCCTCTTTTCCTTTACAACACTGCACACACTATAAGTTCTCCTCTGCACTTGGCCACTTTTCACTTAGCGATGCCTCCTAGAGATTTGCTGGCAACCAGCTTGCCTCATCTTCCACACTGTTTCCAGCATTTCCATAGCACTCCACTGTGTGTATGAAGCACAGCTCATTCTCTCAACCTCCTGAGCTTGTAGATTTAGAGAGCTGTGTTGGTTACTTATCTCATCACTGTGACCAAATACCTGACAAGAAGTGACCTAAGGGAGGAGGGGTTTGTTTGCCTCACAGTTTGAGGGGCACAGTGCATCATGGAGGGGAGACAGCTGTGCTCCGCCCCGTCTACATGAGGAATAGAACAGGAAGCAAGCACGCAGCAGGGACCACGGGTGCTCGGCTAGCTTTCTCACTTTCCCTGTTCATTCTGTCCTGGTTCCAGTGCATCCCGCGTTCAGTTAAACCTCTCTGGAAATGGTCTCCCAGGCACTAGCTCCTTCCTGGGGCTTGGGCCAGTTCTGCCTTTTTTAGAAGCTTTCATGCTGTGCTCCTGGGCGTGAGGTCAGGATGACCTCACACGGCAGAGTGTGTGTGTGTGTGTGTGTGTGTGTGTGTGTATGTGAGTGCCCTGTGCCTCACAAAACGGTGATCTGGAACTAGAACCTACTCCTCTGTCAGCCTCCCCAGAACCATCCCTGCTCTCCTGTCAGTCCCTCTGTGCAAGGTAGATAGTAAACTCAGGGGCTTGTGCTCAAGGCATAAAGGTAAGGGAAGAGACACTGAGGTTAGAGACAGTGCTTCGTTAGAAGGGGAAAGGTGAAACTTCTTCTGGAGACAGCCCACTGTGCACACATGCCAAGGCAGCATTGTGTCACAGGCGCTGAAAGAGTGACTGTCTCACCTGTGCCAAGTGGTGGGTCCCCCAGACAGAGCCAGGGGTCTCCCAGAAAGATGAAGAACAGAACCTTCATGTGAAAACATCTTTACCCTGAACTCAATGCAAAATCTGTCTCCCTAACTGCTCCTATCTCCCCATCTCTTCTCTCTCCTGCATCTCCTCATGTGTCTTCCCATCTTTCTCCCATCTCCTCCAGTATCCCTATCTCCCCCGTCTCCTCTGCTTCTCCCTTACTCCCCCATCTGCTCTCTCTCCGCATCCATGGAAGCCCGGCTCCCAGTAAACATCCAGTCGAAATTGGCAAGGTCCCAGTCAGGAAGACTGGCTTTCCCATTCAGACTTCTGACCATGTGAGCAGGAAGCAGCTTCTGATGGCCACAGGCAGGGGTTTCTGCTTCGTGATCCCCGGGCTGAATGCTTTGATTTCTTATAAAGTGGGCTTTTTTATAATTTCAATTTTCTCATGAAACTTCACCCTCCTATTAGTGACTGCAGATTTGGGCTCATTGGTGGAAAGAAAGAGCTATCACATATCAGAATGTTTTTAGGATAACCTCCGATAGCTGTAGCAGACACTGCATGATAAATTATGAGCTGTGTGCCTTTAGAGACAGATTTGTCAAAAAAAAAAAATAAAAGTAAAAGAATAGCAAGATGACTCCAAATGCCAGCATCATGATGTGGCCCTGTCTGAGGATAACAAAAAAGAAAGAAAGAAAGAAAGAAGAAAGAAGAAAGAAAGAAAGAAAGAAAGAAAGAAAGGGAGAAAGAAGGAAAGAAAGAAAGAAGAGCATTTTGCTCAAAGCAAAATTGGACTACCCGGTATTCATGTACAAACTTTGGCTGCTCTCTGGCTCACATGAAGATGGGAGGTGGGAAGCCAGAGAGCACATCTCCAGAGCTGCCTTATGCTCTAGGGCTGTGAGCTTCGCAGTGAGCTCTCCTGGGCCCTTCTTCCTTCCCCACTCACCTCCTCGCGGAATGCCTATGGTGCAATTCTTGGGAAAAATAAAAATGAAGAAAAGAAGGCTGGACAGATAGCTTAGCCGTTAAGGAGCTTGCCTGCAAAGCCAAAGGACCAAGGCTCAGTTCCCCAGGACCCATGTATGTCCAATGCACAAGGTGGCACATACATCTGGCTAGAGGTCCTGGTGCATCCATTCCCTCTCTCTCTCTCTCTCTCTCTCTCTCTCTCTCTCTCTCTCTTCCTCTTTCCCTCTCTCTTTCTGTCTCTCAAATAAAAAAATAAATATTTTTTAATTCAAAAATGAAGAAAAGCTTTTTAAAAAGGAATAATAATAATATATAAGCAGCACCTATGGGTGAGATTGCACTGAGAGTCGGAAACATCTGGAAATGTATGTCGCCTCTGTTATTTACCAGCATGCTCTGTCTTCCCACCCCAAGGTGTCTGAAACATCTCAACACCAGAATCAAGAAGTTGTCACAGGTGCCGGGCGTGGTGGTGCATGCCTTTAATCGGGAGGCAGAGGTAGGAGGATCACCATGAGTTCAAGGCCACCCTGAGGCTACATAGTGAATCCCAGGTCAGCCTGAGCTAGAGTGAGACCCTACCTCCAAAAAAGAAAAAGAAAGAAATTGTCACTGGAAGTTGTGGAGCTACTGCCCTCAGATTTGAATCAGTCCTCAAAAATGACCAAGGTTTGAAGTGTTAGAGATTCTCTTGAAAATCTGGACTTTTCCATTGAACTAATGTAAAATAAAAGAAAATGAAGCTGGGCATGATGGCACATGCCTTTAATCGCAGCACCCAGGAGGCAGAGGTAGGAGAATTGCTGTGAGTTCAAGGCCACTCTGAGACTATGTAATGAATTCCAGGTCAGCCTGGGTTAGAGTGAGACACTACCTAGAAAAAAAAAGAAAAAAAGAAAATGCAGTCACGGCATGGAACCAATTTACAATTTGGTCTCTGATCAAAAATTCTTTTTCAATTGCTTCTTTTGGTAACCATAGCAATATTAAAATAAAACACAAACGTATACAATGAGTGTTCTGAGACAATTGTTAGGACACATACATACACGTGTTAAACTTGATCAAAGATGGAGAGCCTCATACAACCACGTGTCTCTGTGGAAATGCTGTAGAAACCAAGCATGGGTGGCAATCAGCATCTTTATTTCCAGTGCTTCGAGGTTCCTGTTTATAAAAACTAAGCCGCCTGTGTTACCAATCGTCTTATGTGCTTGGTTCACTCTTATCTTAAATACATGCTGAAAATAGCTAACAAAAGATTTTCATTGTAAGTCATTGTAAAAGGAAATGATTTTTTCTTTTACTATTTTATTATTTATTTATTTGAGAGAGAGAGGGAGAGAGAATGGGTGCTCCAGGGCCTCCATCCACTGCAAACGAACTCCAGACGCATGTGCCGCCTTGTGCATCTGGTTTACGTGGGTCCTGGGGAATTGAACCTGGGTTCTTTGGCTTTGCAGGCAAACGCCTTAACCACTAAGCCATCCCTCTATCTCAGGAAATGATTTTTTGCATGTGCAGATGTGTGGGGTGCAAGCTTCTATGCATGCAATTCATCTATGCTGGGCACGTGCGTGTGCAGGTGCACATTTGTGCAGAAGCCAAAGGTCAATATTGGATCCCTTCCTCTCACTCTCTGCATAAATACTAAGACAGTACCTTTCACTGACTCCAGAGATCTGTGCTTTGGCTAGTGTGTGTGGCACATCAGTTTGCCCCAGAGATCACCTGTCTCTGCCTCCCTAATGCTGAGATTATAGGTACATAATACACACTTAGCATATATGTAAGTTCTGGGGGATCCAAAATCAGGTTCTCATACTTGTGTGGCAAGCCTATTTCCCAACTGAATCATCTTCCAGCCCAGAAATTATATATTAAGCAGAATTCATTGGTGTGATAAAATGAAAAATAGACTGCATGTACAAAGAAAAATGAGGAAGCAAAAAGAAAATGAATGGATGGCCAGATAATACACCAGCCCATAGGAAAGGACTGGGGCCAGTTCTTCTCAAAACCACCCACTCGTAGACCATCACCTTCAGAGCACTGGAACGGTGCTCCCATTATCTGTTGTAGCTCACCCTGGGGGTCTGGTGCATCCACTCTTGTGTTTAGTCACAGGAAATGTACTCCATCAGCAGCAGCCATGTGTGCAACATGGCTGGAAAGAGCAACCTGGCTGGAGCCTGGTGGGGTTGATGGCTTGAGGCCGGGGCATGGGGAATCAAGCAAAGGAAAGAGTATATAAGCCACTGTGTACTTACAAACGGTAACATGAACCTTCTCTTTTCAGATGACAGGACCACTGGGGTGATTCAAAACTCATAGTGCTGAGAAGTGACAGTGGGGTGTTCAGGGCCAAGTGAGACATTTCCATCACACCCTCCAGGGCTTGGGGATCATTGGAGAAGAGGTGGCAGAAAGAATGTAACAGATGAGAAAAGAACAGAGTGCTTACAATGTTGTCTTCCAGACACAAAGTGGCCTTGATATTCACTACCTCACCGTGGTTGATGCTACCTACACAAGACCTGCATAAGAGGAAGGGGGAAATGGTGCCATCAAAATAGAAGAAAGACTGGCTGGAAAGAAGAAGGGGTTAATTCAGTGGATGAGAAAAAGGGAGGATGGTGGGAATGGATTATGATCATAGTATATTGTCTATATGTATGGAAGTTGTCAGGTAACATGCACTATGAAGGAAAATGACGCTATGCAATCATAGATAACCATAAAGTCATTTGTGTCAGGTTGGGGTTGGAAGGTTTCTTTGAAAGCCTACTTCTAATGGGACCAGAGCAGTGAGCTATAACCTCAGAGAACATGGGTGACCTCATGCCCAGAGAACCTGCTAGAAGGTGTACCAGACACAGAGTCTTCTGAGACCTAGAGGAGTGGGCAGTGGATTGATGGAGACAAAAGAGACAGGGACTCTAGGGACAGGATGGCATGGACAGGACAGTGCAGCTGTGGCAGGCATCTTCAGAATTAGCTCTGCTCTGGAGTGGTGGTCACCAGCGGGCAGCTTTCCCATAGCCAAGAGCCTGTGGCATCTCCCCACAGTCCAACCCACATGAGGTTACTTCCTCAGGCTTAGAGTGTGTGAACAGAATCTGCCTAAGCCTTCCTGCCTCATACCAAAACCTAGAAAATAAGAAATAATGTTTGTGAAGAGTTTACCAATGACTGCCCTCAAAGGAAGGGAAGGGGCCAGGCTGGAGACATGGTTTAGTGGCTAAGGCACTTGCCTGCAAAGTCAAAGGATCCTCGTTTGATTCCCCAGGACCCACGTTAGCCAGATGCACAAGGGGGGGGGCACATGCATCTGGAGTTTGTTTGCAGTGGCTGGAGGCCCTGGCACTTCCATTCTCTCTCTCTTTCTCTCCCTGCCTATTTCTGTATCTCTCTCTCAAATGAATAAATAAAAATAAAATGAAAAAATTAAAAAGGAGGGGGCCAACAGGATTCTCTAGACTCCAAGCCAGTGTTAATGGGAAGGGTGGTGGTGGGACCCACCATGGAGTAATGTGTGCAACTGTGGCAGACCCAGAGCAGGATCATGGATGGGCCACATGGAAGCATGTGGTATGGCCAAGGTTGCCCACAAAGTCCCCTCCCCCTTCTGTCTCAGTAGAATAAGTAGAGCCTGACAAGACAAAACAGGACAGTGTGCTCACAAACTCCCACAGGGAAATGTGGCCACTTGGCAAGTCCTCTCACAGAAGTTAACAGTCCTGATTCTGGCCATACCCTTTTTTGTTGTTGTTGTTTTGTTTTGTTTTTTGTTTGTTTTTCAAAGTAGGGTTTGGCTCTAGCTCAGGCTGACCTGGAATTCACTATATAGTCTCAGGGTAGACTCAAACTGATGGCAATCCTCCTACCTCTGCCTCTCGAGTGCTGGGATTAAAAGCGTGTGCCACCATGCCCGGCTCATACCCACTTTCATGCCTGTCCATGACGCCCAGGAAGGCTGTGTCTCCTGCAGTCCTGTGTGACTGAGCTGCAGGATCCAGGACTGATGACTCTGGATGAGATTCTGTATTCTACTGTGGGGCCTCTCATTACCACAGCAGAGCCTCTGACACACACGGGTAGGAGAGGGCAGAGGCCTCAGCCTCATGCACCCCTCACACACCTCTAATGCACCAAGCCGGTCTAAGCTCGGCAGAGGGAAGGTGCTGCCAGGCCAGATACCCACCCAGGACTGGCATAGAATTATGCAAAATGGAAATGCAGGATCCTTGGTTCAAAAATTGTTAAACATTTTGGCCAGAGTGTAGCACAGTGGTAGATGGCTTGCCTGGCCATCATGAGGCCCTGCATTCTGCCTCCATCATCACATGCAGAAAATATTTCAAGAAGGTACCTGCCAGGGCCCTACAGAGTGTAAGTTCCTTCCTTCCTACACAGTCTGCAGACTCATAAAGCTGGCCCTGTGTCCATTCACCTCACTCCCCTTGCAGCACTGAGTGCCCAGGCAGCTACATCTACCCCATCTGAAAGCAGGGTGTCCACAAGGACCATTAGATGCTCACGGGGCATTCTTTGTCAAGAATTAAGACTCACTGTTCACTCCTCTGCTGCAGCCATGACCATCGGAGCAACTAAGCAACCAAGAGGAAATTGGTACCAGAGTGAATGCCCCAACGATGCCACAATGGGAGCTTACTCAGGGGAATCGGTACCAGAGTGAATGCCCCACGATGGCACAATGAGAGCTTACTCAGGGGAATCGGTACCAGAGTGAATATCCCTGGACGCTACAATGGGAACTTACTCAGGGGAATCGGTACCAGAATGAATACCCCAGGATGGCACAATGGGAGCTTACTCAGGGGAATCGGTACCAGAGTGAATGTCCCTGGACGCTACAATGGGAGCTTACTCAGGGGAATTGGTACCAGAGTGAATGTCCCAGGATGCTATAATGGGAGCTTACTCAGGGGAATCAGTACCAGAGTGAATGCCCCAGGATGGCACAATGGGAGCTTACTCAGGGGAATTGGTACCAGAGTGAATGTCCCAGGATGCTACAATGGGAGCTTACTCAGGGGAATCGGTACCAGAGTGAATGTCCCAGGATGGCACAATGGGAGCTTACTCAGGGGAATCGGTACCAGAGTGAATGTCCCAGGATGCTACAGTGGGAGCTTACTCAGGGGAATCGGTACCAGAGTGAATACCCCAGGATGCTAAAATGAGAGCAAGCCAATCAGTTATGAGGAAAATCAGTTATGCTTCTGGAAAGGCTCTGCTAACTTCCCCCTTGAATAGATGTAAAGTGTGCACAAGCTGGTTTCAAGGCCTCTGAATTCCCACAGAGCTGGCTTCCCTGACATAAAACCATAAATTCAGTTCCCTGGCATGGTTGTGAAAGGTGGCTTGAAGACACTCAAGTGCTAATCCTCACAACCCAGGATGCCTGACATTGCAAGATGAGGTCACGGGCATGGGTCTGAAGTGGACAGAGCTGGGTGGACTGTCCTAGTGGGCTTGTTTGCCTTCCTCACAAAAATGTGTCAAACAGGAGATTGTCCAGCTGCAATCAGAGGGATGTACAGAGCAGCTGGCTCTGTGATGGTGTTAATGCAATGTCCCTGATAGGCTCATGGCTTCTTTTTAAAAATATTTTAGTTTTATTTATTTATTTGGCAGAAAGAAAGAGGAAGAGAGAGAGAGAGAGAGAGAGTATGACAGGGCTTCCAGCCACTGCAAATCAACTGCGCCACCTTTTGTGTATCTGTCTTATGTGGGTCCTGGGGAATTGAACCTGGGTCCTTTGGCTTTGCAGGCAAGCTCCTTAGCTGCTAAGATATCTCCCCAGCCCAGCTCAGGGGTTTTGAATGCTTGGTCCCCAGTTGCTAGCAATTTGGGAATGTTGTGGAGCCTTTGGGCTGTGCCTTGCTGAAGGAGGCATATCACTGGGGGTGGACCTTCAGCCCCACTGGGTGTTCAGAGCTAGCTCACGCGGACCTCTTTCTTCCTGCCACTGTGACAAGAGATGAGGCCCAGCTACCTGTTCTGCCATGTTTCCCCCGCCACGATGAAGCTTTCCCTGGAAATCCTTTCCCCTCGTCCGCTGCTTCTAGCCGGGGTTTTTCCCAGAAGTGATAAGGCCACTGCAACAGACTCTGAGGGTGGAGAAGGGATGCAGGAAGCTGGGAGAGGCCAGGAGGCATCTTCTTCCAATGCCCCCCAAAGGAATGCAGCCGGTGGACACCTGGCTGAAGAGAGTCAGCTCCCAATCCCAACTTGCAAAAGTGAGCCATAAATTCCTATTGTTTTAACCAAATTTGTAATAATTTGTTACAGCACTTATAGAAATTGCATAACTTATGTGGAGGAGGTTAGTAGGTACGTAAGTAGAGTGGTATAAAAATAAGGAAATGAATAACTTAGATTAGCAATAACCACACTGTTGAATTTAATTTTCTCCCATAAAGTCCACTATGTGAATGTGCCTGTAGTAATGTTGGGGGTGGGGCTAGTGATGCTAGTGATGCTCAGGGTGAGGTTCCCTCAAAGGAACGATCCAGAGCACATAAGAATTTAGCTCTTGGCTCAAACATCCTCACATCAATATGGTGATATTTCTGCAGGTGTGAAAGGGAAAAGTGCCCTGGTAACGTGTGGCTCCATATTTTGCCTTGTCTCTATGGGCCTTGGGTACATTAGCAGCAGCAGGTGTGGCATGAGGGCATGCCATCCCAGAACTGGCTTTGGAGAGGAAACCTAGGCAAGGTGCCATTTCTAACAGATGGCCATGTTTGTGTGTTTATCACAGTGAGGTGGGTGCACGTGGTGTGTGTGTGTGTGTGTGTGTGTGTCATTCTAGCCATCTGTAACAGTTACTTTCTTGTTGCTAGGACAAAAGCACCCAACCAAAAGCAGCTGATGGTGGGAAAGGTTTATTTTGGCTTACAGTTAAGACAGAACATTTCATTCTGACAGGGAATACGTGGCAAGAACAAACAGCAGGATGTCACATCTTGTCACATTGTCTGGGAGAAAGCAGCAAGAGTGAGCTAGCTAGCACTGGCAATATAAAGTCCCAAGACACACCCCGCCCCCAGTGATAGAACCCCCCCCCCAGACTCCACAACTTGCCCAAATTGCCACCAACTGGAGACTAAGTCTTCAAAATACATGAGACTATGGGGGGGACCCCTTCATTCAAACCACCCTGCCATCTTTAAGTGTGTACTTCAGTAGTGTTAATTAAACTGGCAATATTGCCAAGCCATCACTGTTATATACTTCCAGAATGTTTTCATCATTCCAAACAGAAACCCTACCCATTATGTAATGAATCCTCTGCCCCAGTCCCTGGCAGCCACCTGTCCATGTTTTGACACTTTGAAGTGTCTCAGATAGAAAGTGAATCATACAGGAATTGTCCTCTGTGACTGGCTTATTTCACTCAGCCACAGGTCCTCAAGGTCCACCCCAGTCTTAGCAGGTGTGGATGACTGCTCAGTCTCATTCCATAGTTCAAACATCAGTTGGTTTACCCAGCCAACCATTTGTGGCGTTTGTGCCATTTCTATCGGTTGGTTGGTGTGAATAATTCTACTGTGACTACTGGGTTACAAGAAGCAGAGCCTAGTGATTTTTTAAAATTTGATTTGTTTATATGTAATATATACGTATATATACATATGTAAGTCTATGTAAAATATAGTATATATTACATATGTTATAGTTTTGTATTCCTTCACCCCCAGTTTCCATTTCCCTGAGGACCCTCCTTAGTAGGGTCTTTGGTGTTCAATGTGGGGTAATTAACGACTGTGTCAGTCTGGGTGGGGGGCTGTGCTTCCAGATATCTCTACCCTCCCTCTGGCTCTTACAATCTTTGTGCCCCTTCTTCCAAAACTGTCCCTGTACCTTGGTAGGAGTTTTAGCAGTTTGTTTTTAGTGTTGACTTCTCTGTAGACTCTATTTCTGTTGTATGTGTTTCAGCTCTCCACCATGTTTGTTGCTATTTCCCAGGAGGCGGTTGTCAGGCTAGCTCTGGGAGCAGGGCTGGTCACCGCTTCCCCTGCAGATTCTTCTGGTCTCTGGTGAATGTGGTAGAGGCTCCATACCTCCTAGTGGGCAGGCGGCTGTGTTTTGTAGAATTGATGGATCTTGGATCTCCCCAGTATTCTCTGCCATCTGTAAAATAATGCAGATTCTCCAGCCAAGGCAAGAGCCTTGCATTTTTTTAAATTTCCTTTTATTTTAGAGAGAGTGTGCATGCACACATGTGAGAGAGAAAGAGAGAGAGAATTGGCATGCCAGGGCCTCAACCACTGCAATCAAACACCAGACATATGTGCCACCTAATGGGCATGTGCAACCTTGTGCTTGTCTCACCTTTGTGCGTCTGGCTTATGTGGGACCTGGAGAATGAAACATGGGTCCTTAGGCTTCACAGGCAAGCACCTTAACTGCCGAGCCATCTCTCCAGCCCCAGCCTTGTGATTTTCATCCAGGGACTACAAGGGTTTGCTGGAGCAGCAAAGAGGGTTACAACAAGTCTCACAGCCCATTCAATATTCCACCTGATGACGCACTGTGTTGAGACTTTCGAAGCTGCCAGGACCTTAGGAATGATGTACCTACTCACAGCCCAGGTGGGTGTGAGAGAACAGGCTTGAGCAAAGGCTGGCCTGTCTAACTATGACTACCAAGAACCTGCCTTTGCTACTGGGTTAATCTTCCAGCAGCCCTTGTGCAAGCAAATCCTTCCAGTCATTCAGCTGGAGACTGCAAGATCCAGGCTGCTGGGGTCAGGTGTGCTTTCTCCTGCCTAGGCTTGTTTAGTCTGATGCTAGAAGCATCATCTCTGATGGCCACGGGGACAGCATGCAAGTCACTCCAGAACCCAGACTGCTGCAGACCCAGGTCCTCACCCTGCCTGGAGCCCACACCAGGGCTCAGATGTGGGCAGAGGGCCCAGTGCATAACACTAATCTTTATTCCTGTCTGGACTTTTTAAGTAGAAAAATAACCCAATGTCCTAGGTGGAGAACAGCAGTCGCTTCCTGGAGAAGTGGCTGGGTGGGGGTGGGGGGCGTGACAGGGCGCAGGGTGCAGACATCTGCCCGGGATCCCCTGGGATCCTGATGCATATTCGTCCTCAGCCTTGAGCTCTGTGCTTTCCTCTGGGATTGCCCTGCGACCCCCAGTCCTCGCCCCTCTGTGCTCCCACACCTGGGGGTCCTGTGAATGCCTGGGGGTCATCTGGCTTGCATGCACAGGAGGGGCTTGAGCATGGCAGGGTCCCTTGGGGCACACAGGGATTCTGCAGAGGAGGCACAAGGTGGGAGTGGAGGTGGGGGTGGGGGGCATGCCTAGGGGGCTAGCTGGGGCCTGGAGAGGACAGGGAACGCAGTGGCAGTGCAGGGTGGCAGGGTGGTGGCAGCAGGGCTGCAGGGACGGGGGGTGACAGGCGGCCCAGCTCTCAGGCAGCCGGCCCTCGCGATCCCCTCGTGGTCCCCCTGCGCCGCCCGCCCCGCTGGAGGCTGCTGCCGTCAGAGCCGCCTGCGTCAATGCTGCTTGGTGACACACACGCTTTTTTTTTCTCCCTCTCCTTTTTCTCAATGAGAGGAGCCTAATGGGATTTTTATTATCAGACTCATAAATCAAACTGTTAGGCCGTCAGGCCTGGCTCGCGGACAACACCCCCCCACACACACCAGAGGGAGGGAGAGGGGGCGAAAGTTGTCTTTCTCGCTTGACAGGAAATACTTTAAATATTTTATATATATATTTTGAGAACTTCAGCTATGCACAGAGCATGTTTGGTGCTGCAGCTTGTGTGGGCAAAGAAGGATGGAGAGGGATGGAGGGCCAGCCCTCCTGCTTAGTGCAAATGGCTTTTGGGAGGCCACTGGATATGCAAGTGCGGTGCTGCAAGAAGGTTTGCAGGCAGAGGGTCAGAGGGAACTGCAGAGGTTTCACAAGGCTGCAGCGCAAATGAATTACAAGCAGTGTCGGATGGTGGTGTTGACAGCATCTCCTACTCTGGTGCCTGTGTGTTTCTGACACCAAACAAAACCCCAGCTGTGAATGCGAATCAAGGTGCAGAGAAGACAGCAACAAGAGCGATCTGGAAGGAGCAGTCGGAATCCTGAAGGGCAGGTGAAGTTAACAAGCACCCAGACCTCTAATTAAAGAGAAATCTGCTGAGGAATATCGAATCGTGGCTGGCCAGGTCTCCAACAAACCAAAGTTGGTACTCTGGAAGGTGGGAAGGCCAGATGGACAACACCCGTGTCCCAAATGTCGCCATTTCTCTCAGCCCCAATTTGAGTGCACACACAGCAATGTCAAAGGAGACCCAGGGACTAAGCATTTGGAGAAGTAACCCTTCTGTGGAGGGGGGTAGGGTTGGAAGGGGTACCCAAAACAGGTTGCACCTCTCGGGGCCCAGTCCTTACAAGCAGCCATGGTACTTAGGGGGCCATCTACCACGTGTATGAGAGATGGGCGTCTGATTCCTCCAAAAGCTGTGCTCCATGAGATCCCCTGGGGGTGCCTTCTATCTGGTTGCGTCTACTGACAAACTGAGGCACTAGAAATTTCACAGGACATAAATCATGGCTGTCACTTACAAGGTGGGACCACACATCTGTGCAGAGAGCACCTTAGCCTAAGACTAACAGCTACAAAGAACTTGCCCTGCTTTTTCATAAGTTCATAACAATTCTAGATCCCATTCCCCAACCCCCAAAACTTCCTCAAAAAAAAAAAATGTAATAGCCAGGAACAAAAAGAGGGCCATGTTCTTTGAAATTCCAGATCATTCCAGTCTGGGTTTCTGAGTGGGTGGAAAGGGAGAAGGTCTGAGGTGGAGCTGCAGCCCAAGCTCCGCTGCTTGGGTGGGCGGGCCTATGGGCCTGCGGCTGCTGTCTGGGATGCGCCCACTGTGCTGGGCGCCATGGCTTCCAGCCTGCCCAATGCTCCGTCGGCATTTGTACAGCACGGCAAGTTCTCTGAAGTTGTGGGGACTTTGCTAAGTCAACAATGACCAGTGAAGGGAGGCAGGGTGTCTAAGAGGCAGTCATGTCGGCTGCCCACCGTTCCTCACATCCCTTGTCCCTAGCAAGGAGGGGGCAGCAGGAAATCACTGGAGTGTGAGTGTGTGGGTGGGGGGATCCAAGATCCAAGGCTCCAAAGGGACTGAGGCATGACTCAGTTGTGATCTACAGGTGCTGAAGTCTTTTTTAAAAAAACACTTTTGCCACGCCTTTAATCCCAGCACTCTGAGGCAGAGGTAGGAGGATCGCCATGAGTTCGAGGCCACCCTGAGACTACAGAGTGGCTTCCAGCTCAGCCTGGGTTAGAGTGAGGCCACTAGCTCGAAAACTGTTTTTAAATTTTTTTCTAAATTTTATTATTCGTGTGTGTGATGTGTATGTGTCCGTGGTGTCCATAGTGCACATGTACACGCTTTTGAGACAGAGCCTGGCTTCACCGCCCATTGCTGTAAGTGCACGGGATTACGGACAGGAGCACCACTTCACATCTACCTTGACATCGGTGGTGGGGAATTGAACCCTGGATGTCAGGCTTGCAAGCAAGCAGCTTGATGATGTCTTCTATAATGAATGGGATCATTGGCAATTAAAGCGCACCATGAAGAAATTGGCAGTGAGGACTTAGCCTAAGACACTGTTTTAAATACAACCTGTCATTTCACATCTCTGACTGTGTTCTGATGTGAATAGCTGCTCAGCGACAGTGTGTGGGATGCAATACACATGCACCCTTTATTGAGCCTGGGATTGATGGCTTTCAGCACAAGATTTCATTTCAGGCAGACAAGCATATTCATAATATAAATTAAAATTGATCCTAACACAAAACTTTTTTTACCCAAAATTAGATAAGCTGACATAACAAATGCTAGTAGAATATTATTAAGCCATATTTTTAGCATCCAGAAAGGGGTGAAATGATGCATCCGGTCGATGTGGATGGGTGTCACCGGGGAGACAGGAAACCACGACCTGTTTTGAGGAAGGAAGCGGGCCAGGTCGTGACAAGAGTCCAGCCTCTGACATTCACCAAGGACAGGACCAGGTGGGAGGCGACTGGCAGCGGCAGGCCCCGCCCCGGATGCGCGCGCATCGTTGGTGCATCCTGTCCTGGGAGCCGCGCTTTGGGGCACCAGACCGAGGCACGGGAAGGGGCAGCCAGCCCTCCTCAGCCGCCGCTACCCCCCCCCCCCGGGTGGGCCGGCAGCGCCGAGAAAGATGCTCGGGCACGGCTGATCCACCGTTCCCATCTTCAGTACCCTATCGCTGGTTCCTAGCAGACCCTTCCTGCCGTGCTGGGAGGGGAGGAGGGAGCAGCTGTCAAAGCTATGATTTGCGCGTTAGGACGTCTCGGTCCAGCTCCACTGACGTCTGTGCCTTCCAGCTGTGTCCTGCAATCAATCCATCTTGCTCGCCGGCTGTGCGCCGCTGGCCAAGGTCTCAGCCCTTCCAGGGCGCTAGCTCCGTGACCTCGCTGTGTTTTAATCCTATCAATGGAGAAGAAGAGCCAAGGAAAGAGGGTTAAAGGGGAGGAGACGGGAAGGCATCTTACAGTTGTTTTTATAGAAAATGCTTTTCCGGGATGAAGGATGCAGACGATGAGGCTGGAGAGAGGTCCTGGCTTCTTCCCACTAGGGAGGTTTTGGTCAATGAGAAGCCAACTGTGGTCCCCTGGGATTGTGTCAGCACTCTGCTCCTAGAAGACATAAATCCTTACAGCCCTACCTCTCCAGATGCGGCATTGTTAAAAATGAGGTGCTGGGATGCGGCTCTGGGGTAGAGCGCTTCCTTAGCACATACGAGGCCTCCTGGGTTCATTCCCGAGCACCAAACAAACAAAAACAACTGGGGGTTGGGGAGATGACTCAGCGATTAAAGGTGCTTGCTTGCAAAAATGATGAAACTCATGACTTCATTTGATTCTGTGTGTGAGGAGGATGTATGTATGTTGTGTGTGCACACGCGTGTACATGAGTGAAATGATGAGACTCATGACTTTGATTCTGTGTATGAGGTGTATGTGTGTGTACTGTGTGTGCACACGTGTGTACATGAGTGTAGGCACACTGCACATGCACATACGTGTTGAGGCCAGAGGTTGATATCAAGTAAACTCAATTGCTCCCCACCTGAGATTTTGAGAGAGACTTTTGCTATCCTAGTTATTTTCTTAATAGTTCACTAAAGCAGCTGACCAGAAACCCCCCGGGGTCTCTTACATCCACCTCCCAGCACTGGGATTACAGGTGTGCTGTGGTACCCAGGCCTTACAAGGATGCTGGAGATCCGAACTGCAGTCCTTACGTTTTCACATCAACATCCATCCACTGAGCCATCTTCCTAGCCTTAGGCCCTTTCTGTGGATGATAATTTATTAAGTTAGTTACTCTGCACATTCTTTTTCTCTCAGTGACTTCTTCGGGCGTCATCACTTAGTTCAAGTGTGTGTTTGCTTTCTGACCTACTGCCTTGTGTAAAAGTGACAGGAGGTAGGAATTAGGTACAAAAGTGCCACACACAAGTCATATTAAATATGTGTACAGTGTTCCGGGCTTCAGGGGAAGCGCCTTTGAATGCTGATGGGGAAACGAGCCCTGACTGCCTTTTACTGGCACACAATAGGCCTTCTAGAAGCAACTACAGAGTCCACTTCAGGAAGCCATCCATGGGCCTGGGTATCCCAGGATTGGTGTTTCTGAATGAGTAGGGGCAGCCAAAGTGTTCTGACCCCCACGGCTGTTTCTAGGGTGACAACACAATGACGGGGAAGCTTACCATGGAGGGAGCATCAAGGTGTTTGGGTTCCATCCCTAAACAGTGATGGACGGCATGAGTGGATGCTGGGGAAGTTTACTACAGCCGCCTTAACAAAGTCTTAGATGCTGGGAGGCTCCAAACACCTCACACGGTGACAGGCTGGGGAAATGGCTCCGCAGGTAACAGCACTTGTCACGTAAGTGTAAGGGCCTGAAAGGGCCTGATTCATCCCGAGTTTAATCCCCAGCACACACATAAAACACTAGACATGGCTGTGCACACCTGTAACTCCAGTTCCAGGGAGGTGGGGGAGGGGAGGCAGAGGCCAGAGAATCACTGGAGCTTGCTAACCAGTCAGTCCGACAGAAAACAGCGGCCTGGGTTCAGTGAGAGAGTCTGCCACAGGGAAACCGGCACCAACAGCTTTCACAGCCTGACCTGCTCCTCCTGCCCCACACTGGTACGCGGTCCAGGGAAGCAAGACAGAACGTCTGCATGGTGAGCACCAAGTTCATCAGTCAGGAGTGAAGAGAGGACACTGGACATTCTCCTCTGGCCTCTGCACACATGTGCACTGAGTGCTTGTATCGGCACACACACGTACATACACCACACACAACACACTGTGTCACCTATACTACATGCATGCTTCAAAAAAGACATAGAAGAAAACTACAACCTGGAGGTCGGAGGTCAGAAGTGGAGGTGTCAGTGGGGTCACGAGCTCTGAGACTCCAGGGGTCTCCCCTACCTCTCTTAGCTGCTGACTTCTGTGTGCATGTGTCTGTCTCTCCTCTTTTTATAAAGACCCCAGACAAACCTGTATGGGGGTCCACCCCCAAATGATCTAACTTTATACTGAACTATATCTGCAAAGACTGTTTCCAAATAAGGTTACACTCATTCTAACCAGAAGTGGGTGGCTGACCCAGTTCCATCCAGGACAGATGTTGTGGGCCGGGCCATTCAGATGGCCTCTGGCTCCCTCCATGAGGAACTGGTCCATATGCTCTCCATACGGGCCACACGAAGTAACAGAGGGAGTTTCACAGAGGGGCTCTAGTAGACGCTCACGCCGTCTACATTTCAGGTTCTGAGCCCGATGGCATCAGCCTGGACAACAGCAGGTGAAGAGCTCCGTGTGTTGGAACTGCCCTGAAGGGAGCCTGGACTGACAGAGGGACCTTTCTTCTGGCCACCAAGGGGAGGACCAACCACAGCGGAGAGGAAAGGATGCATGCTGTGGGTCTGAGAACCTCTACCGGATGCGCCTGCTTGAAGCACCAACCGTTTTCATCACCCTGAGTCACATGACTCCTGCTCCCAGACGATGCTGTCTGGGTAAGCGAGAAAGATGCCTACATGGGAAGCAGCAAGTCACTCAGTCAGACCCAATGAGTCCTTACTTTGTATTGATGTGTATGCTACACTGTATTAAAAAAAAAAAAAAAGAACTGCATTGGAATCCAGGCGTGGTAGTGCACTCCTTTAATCCCAGCCTTCAGGAGGCAGAAGTAGGAGGATCACAGTGAGTTCAAGGCCACCCTGAGATTATGTAGTGAATTCCAGGTCAGCCTGAGCTAGAGTGATACCCTAACTGGAAAAAAAAAAAAAAAAGAACTGCATTGGCACTAAGGTGTGTGTTGGCTGCTGATGACTCACAGGTAAAGCATGGGCATGGATTTCCAGCAAATCCCTCGGAATCCTGGAGAAGTTCCGGAGCGAGGCACGTCACCACTGTGACAGCAACTGAGGCAAACAACGTAAGGGAGGAAGGGCTCAATCTGGCTCACTGGTTCTGACTGGCTGGCCCTGGTGTCCATTGTTGTGGGCCTACAGCAAGCCAGACCCTCATGAAGGAAGGGTGTGGTGACGGACAGCTGCTCACAGGGGCCAGGAAGAGACCAGGGACTAGAGAAGCTTCCAAAGGCACATCCCTGCTTCCTCTCAGCAGGCTCTTAGCTTCTAGCACCTTCCACCAAGCCAGGAGCCCCTTTCATGGACCAGTCCATCTACAAGATCAGAGCCCACAGGACCAAGTCGCTACTCAAAGCCTATGTGCTGGTAACCAAGACTTTACCAGGAGAGCCTCTGAGATCATTTTATATGCAAATCCTAACTGTACTCCAGGAACACTGCCAGGATGAAGGGCAGGCCAAGAGTGGGTGCTGGACCCCCCCCCCCACCGCCATACCTCAGCATGGAAATCACCACTTCACCCTTCTTTGCTCTCTGTTTTGACTGTATGTATGCATTTTGTAAAGAGCTCCATTCAGGGAAAGGATTGCATGAATTAAATGAAGAATGCATTTATACATTGAATAAATACACTGAGCACCTAAATTCCAGACATGGTATGTGAGATATACCCATTAAAAATAAAAAGGGCTGGAGAAATGGCTTGGTGGTTAAGGAGCTTGCCTGCAAAGCCTAAGGACCCAAGTTTGACTCTCCAGTACCCACATAAACCAGATGTCCAAGGTGGTCCATGTGTCTGAAGTTCATTTGCAGTGGCTAGAGGCCCTGACATACCCATTCTCTCTCTTTCTCTCTCTTTGCCTCTATCTGTCTCCATCTCAAAATAAATAAATAAATAAATAAAATATAAAAAAATTAAGCAATCATTGCTGCATTTGGGGATGATATGATTAAGGACATAAAATGAGAAAAGACGTGAGGGATGATGCTTTGGGGGCGATGTGATAACACGTTAATGAGCATGGAGCAGGTGGCATTGAGCAGAGCTGGGCTAATGAAGGGTGAGTCACCTGGTTCCTGAGCACAGAATGCTCTAGGCAGAAGGAGGAGACTATACGAGATCACTGGAGTGGGAGCATGTGGGGGAGGGGGGACCAGACACCGGCATGCAGGGGAGCAGGAAGCCCCGCAGGTCCTGACAGGGTTGTGGTTCAACCCTCAGTGCGCAGGAGGAACAGCCACTCCTCTGTCGCCTGGAAGAATGGCACAATGCGAGACGCATTCTAGAAGGGTCTCTCTGGCCACAGGGTGGGAGAAGATATGGAGAGAGCAAAGATGGCAAGCAAGGGGACAAGGGAAGAGACCTTGGTAGGACCCAAAGGAGAGGGAAGGGCAGCAGTGGGAGGTCCCATCATCCTCTGACTGTATCTTGATGATGCTTCAACAGGGGATTCTGTAGGGTGTCACTGGAGGTGACGCCAAAGACAGCCTAAGCTTGAGCAGGTTAGCTGGGAACCAAGGAAGATGGAAAGCACCACACTAGATCTGAAAATAAATCAAAAATAAGTCCTAACAATGAGCAATGCCATGAAAAGTAAGAAGATAGTAGATGAGCCTAAAGGTCAAAGGCAATGGAGAGAGAAAGCTAACGAGAAATTACAAGGAAACAGCAGAGGGTGTAGCGCCCCAGAATAGAACACTGGGAGACAAAGTGGGGAGTGTGGGAGAACATGCCTGGAAGAGAACTAGAGAGAAAGAAATGGCCAGATAGGGACGGAAGAAATGATTGATGGTAGAGACTCAGTTCCCAGAACTACGAAAGTCACTGGTTCACAGACTCACCTTGGGAAGCCAGGATGAATAAAAACGCACTGTTAACTGAGCTCAGAGAAAAGGAATGGAGGACATACTTGGACTGCAAGGTGACTGAGAAATCCTGCTGGAGCTGAGCTAAAAACCTCCTCTGTGTAGACCAGCTGACAGAAAGCTGGAAAAAGCTATGTGACATGCAGCTCCGTGAGAAAGAGAGAAGTCATCAATGGAAACAAACAGTGGACACTGAAAGCCTAAAAATGGGCCAACCAGGACAAATGAGCCAATGGGTGCAATAGTGGCATGTTTGTTATGGGGCAAACCAACTGCTCTTTCATTGGACTGGAGACTGGCTCCATGCGGGGAATACATGCCTGATACTGAAAACCTATGACGGGGGAAGTCATGATCCCTAGGAGTGTCATGCCTGCTGGTGTCTAGCTAAATGCATATTATGCTCACCAAATTGCCAGGTAAACATTTTTATTAATGTTCATATACATATGTTAATGCTACTCTCACTTTTGGTTAGAGAAGCTTCTCTTTTCAGATGGCAGTGACCTCGGGGATGATTCAAAAGACACCATGGTGCTGGGAAGAAGTGACAGAAAAGTGTTCAGCACTGAAGCATCTCTATCACACCTTCCAAGGCTCAGGGTCCATTGTGGAAGAGGTGACAGAAAGAATGTAAGAGCCAAAGGAAGGGTAGGACTCCTTACAGTACACTCTTCCAGACATAAAATGGCCTGTATATCCATGACCTCACAGTGCCTAACACTACCTACACAAGACCATCATAATAGGAGGAAAAGATGATGACATCAAAATAAAAGAGACTGGGGCTGGAGAGATGCCTTAGTGGTTAAGTGCTTGCCTATGAAGCCTAAGGACCCTGGTTCAAGGCTCAATTCCCCAGGACCCACATTAGCCAGATGCACAAGGGGGCGCACGCGTCTGGAGTTCGTTTGCAGTGGCTGGAGGCCCTGGCATGCCTATTTTCTCTCTCTCTCTCTCTCTCTCTCTCTCTCTCTCTTTCTCTCTGCCTCTTCTCTCTCTGTCGCTGTTAAATAAATAAATAAATAAATAAACAAAACAATAAAAGAGACTGATTGAGGGGGGAACGGATATGATTGTGAGAGGGGCTGTGAGGGGGAATGTAAGGGGGAGGGAATTATCATGGTTTATTGTCTATAATTATGGAAGTTGTCAATAATAAAAGAAAAGAAATAGAGAAAAAAAGAAAAGGAAGGGAGGGGCTGGAGAGATGTCTCCACAGTTATAGGAACTTGCTCACAAACTCTGACAGCCTGGGTTTGATTCCCCAGTACCCATATAAGGCCAGATGCAAAAGGTGGTGCATGTATCTAGAGTTTGTTTGCAATGGCAAGAGGCCCTGGTATGCCTATTCATTCATATTCTCCCTCCCTCCCTCCCTCTCTTCTGCTTTCCATCAAATAAATAAGTAAAAATATATTTTTTAAAGCTTAAATTAAAAAGGAATGAGTATAAGAAGGGCAGGCTGAGAGCTGGGTTCTCAGGCCATAAGAATGGAAGACTACAACAGAGGAGAGAGAATTCAATGGAGGGCTGGGGGAAGCCAAGGGGTGTCCATTCGGTTATGGAAATGGCAGGAGGTGGAGAAGCAGAGAGGCTCAAAGACAGAAGAAGAAAAATCTGTGAGTAAAGCAAAATTCCTTTTCACTTTGTAATGCATGAATATAAGGCTAAGAAGATAGCTCAGTTGGAAAAGTACTTCCCATGCAAACTTAAAGTACCAAGTTTGATCCCTAGAACCCACATTGCAAAGACTGGCATGATGGTGCACACTTGTAATCCCAGTGCTAGCTAGGGAAGCACTGAGCCAGGGGGATCCCTGGCAGTTGCTGGCCAGCAAGTCTAGCCCACTCGGTGAGTCCCAGGCCAGTGAGAGACTCTGCCTTTAAAACAGTAAGTAACGACACCAGAGGTGATTCTATGGCCTGCACCAGCATGTGCCCCTGCACACATACAACATGCGTGCACTCACACAGAAAGCACCACACGAAAATAGCATTATGTAAGAGCAGAGCGAACGGGGTTACAGTGTTCTGTAGACCATTTGACGATCTGGGCACAAATCCAGCTCTGGTTGAACATGAGAATGTGACACTAGCCTCTCCCTCTGAGGAAAATGCAGAGTTGGCTGGCAGAGCTCCTGGGTCAGGAAAGACATGATCTGATTTATGTGTCCAAAGACTCCCTCCAGCCACAGTGCTGAAAACAAGCGGAGGGAGCCAAGGTCCCAGCACTCACCACCCTCTAAAGCTGCCTGGAGCTGCGATGGATACGTACATGACGGGTACGAGGCCAGCTGCCTGGAAGGGACTCCCAGCTCCCCCTGGTAGGGTCACGTGATCCTCCCATTGCAGCTGTGTGGTCGTCCAGCACAACACACTGCAGATCAGTGCCCGTGGCATCGTCCTCCCTGAGGGCATGAAAGGTGAGGGTGGGTTGTGAATGCTGGAAAGGAAGAGTGTGCTCTCATGTCACTGTCAGGTTCAAGCACATGTGCATGTTGCAGTGCCTGGAGGATGGCCCTGTCCTTAAAGGCTTACTTGCCTACCAGCCAAAGTGCAATTCCCCAGCCACCCATATAAGCCAGACACAAAATAATGGCACAAGCATCTGATGTTCGTTTGTAATAGCAAGAAGCCCTGGTGCACGCACACACACACACACACACTTGAAAATAAATTTATTTTATTTTATTGATGGATTTGCAAGCAGAGAGAATGGGCATGCAAGGGCCTCTTGCCACTGCAAACAAACTCCAGGTATATGCACCACTTTGTGCATCTGGATTTTATGTGAGTGCTGGGGATTCAAACCTGGACCATCAGGGTTTTCAAGCAAGCACCTTTAAACACTGAGCCATTTCTCCAGGCCTGCAAATATATTTTTTAACTTTTTTATTGACAGCTTCCATAATTATAGATCATGATAATTTCCTCTCTACCTCCACTTTCCCCCTCACAAATCCACCCTCCATCATATCCCCTCCCCATCTCAATTAGTCTGTCTTTTATTTTGACATCATCCTCTTTTCCTCCTATTATGAAGATCTTGTGTAGGTAGTGCCATGTACTGTGAGGTCATGGATATCCAGGCCATTTTGTGTCTGGAAGCTCAAATAAGTTTTTAACTTTCTAAATATTTTATTTATTTATCTGAGAGAGGGAGAAAGAGAGGAAGAGGCAGACAGGGAGAAAGAGAATTCGCCCTCCAGGGCATCCAGCTACTGCAAACAAACTCCAGTCATATGTACCACCTTGTGCCTCTGGCTTACATGTGTACTGGGGAATCAAACCTGGGACCTTAGGCTTTGCAGGCAAGTGCCTTAACCACTAATCCATCTCTCAGCCCTAATTTTTTTGAAAATGGAATTCTTCTAGGGGCTGAGGTGGTCAACTGCCTCACCACCAAAATTCAAGTCACCTGTGACGCTGGCGTTGCACCTGTTATGAAGAGGTGGTGAAAATCCTGTCAGGATGACGTCCTCGGCGGTGGCCTTTCTGCAGCACTAGCTGGGCCCTCAGCAGGGAGGATGGTGTAATCAGTGGATGCTGAGGTCACTGGCGCAGAAAATGTTTCCCAGCAACAGAGTTGGGCTGGCATTTCCTTTACTCTGGACCACTGGAAGTGCTCCTACACAAGATGCCCCACAAGGTGCCAGTGTGGAAGTGACAATATCGAGTATGTGGTGGTTTGATTCAGGTGTCCCCCATAAACTTAGGTGTTCTGAATGCTCGATTCCCAGCTGATGGAGATTTGGGAATTTACACCTCTTGGAGTGAGTGTATAGTTGGGGCAGGCTTATGGGTGTTATAGCCAGTTTCCCTTTCCGAGTGTTTGGCACACTCTCCTGTTGCTATTGTCCACCTTATGTTGGCCAGGGGGTGATGTCCACACTCTGATCATGCCATCTTTTTCCCTGCCATGGTGGAGCTTCCCCCTTGAGCCTGTAAACCAAAATAAACCTCTCTTTTTCCCACAAGCTGCTCTTGGTTGGGTGATTTCTACCAGCAATGTGAACCTGACTGCAACAGTAAAGTAGTACCAAGGAGTGGGATTGCTGCTAGACACCTGACTGTGTGGCTTTGGCCTTTTGGAGCTAATTTTCAAGAAGAATGTGGAAGGATTTGAAACCTTGGCCTAAGAGAAACCTTGTAGTGCTGTTAAGTACAGCTTGATGAACTATTCTGGTCAGAGTTGAAAGACCTGAATGCAGTAAGAACTATGGATGTGAGGTTTGGCTTATGAGGGTGAGAAAGAGCTTTGCTTGGACTGGGCTAGCAGTTTGTGTGAGAAGCTTACTATTATGCCCATGTCCTGAGAAGTTGTGCAAGGTTGCTTTGTGTAGAAATGAACTGGTGTGAACAGAGGGATATAGCACAGAAAGAAATGAAATCTTTGGGCCTAAACTGCTGCCTGTTGACCTGCAAATTGTTTGAGATATTACAGCTTCTGAGATCAGGCCAGCTGACCTGCATTGGGACAACAGGAAGAATGTAGACTCTTTTGAAGGGACCTGAGTGCTCAAGGAGTGTCTTGTTCTTCAAAGTTTGCTGTATTCCTCCTTGGATTAACAAATTGGCACCCGACCTGGTATTATGGAGTATAAGAAATGCAGGAAAGAGAGGGTCATTGAGTTTACAACATGGTCTTGTGTTTTGGAAATGGCCACAGGCAGTGTGAAGCAGGTTTGCTGGATGCCTGCATGGAGACCCCCATGGGGCCATGAGGATGAACCATGGATTGCAGTGGAGACCCAGTGGAGATGCCGGAACCATGAGATGGCTGCTCAGAAAAGATACCGGCCCAGATGAAGTTTTCCAGGACTGTGAGTAGCCTAGCTGGAGGGGCAGAATTGGAATGTCAGAGATTTATTGCTGGTCAGAATTATCATACTTGGAGATTTGTCACTAGCTAGAGTTGTTGGACTTGAAGCTACAGAGTTTGATGTTTGCCTTGGTTGTGTTTTTCTTAATGTTTTTTGTTTGTTTATTTATTTATTTGAGAGCAACAGAGAGAAGGAGGCAGAGAGAGAGGGAAAATGGGCACGCCAGAGCTTCCAGCCTCTGTAAACGAACTCCAGATGCGTGTGCCCCCTTGTGCATCTGGCTAACGTGGGTCCTGGGGAATTGAGTCTCGACTGGGGTCCTTAGGCTTCACAGGCAAGCACTTAACCGCTAAGCCATCTCTCCAGCCTGCCTTGGTTGTTTTAAATCTTGTATTGTTTGAATATTTCTTTGCTATGCCCAATGCCATGTTATGTAGTGTGAATGTTTATTCTGTGCCATTATGGGTTTTTTGAGGTTATTTTTTGGTATTATGGCTCAGTTCAAAGATCTTGGACTATGGAGATGTATGAACATCACTGGAATTGATAAAAACTACGGGGACTTTTAAAGTTGGATGAATGCACTGCATTTTACATCATGTATGGTTATCAGTTTATGGGGACAGGGGCAGAATGTGGTGGTTTGTCTCAGGTGTCCCCCAGAAACTTAGGTGTTCTGAATGCTAGGTTCCCAGCTGATGGAGATTTGGGAAATAACACCTCCAGGAGTCAGTGTATTGTTGGGGATGGGTTTATGGGTGTTACAGCCAGCTTCCCCATGCCAGTGTTTGGCACACTCCCCTGTTGCTATTGTCCACCTTATGTTGGCCAGGGAGTGATGACCACCCTCTGCTCATGCCATCGTTTTCCCCTTCCATCGTGGAGCTTCCCCTCGAGCCCGTAAGCCAAAATAAACCTCTTTTCACACAAGCTGCTCCTTGGTTGTGTGATTCCTACCAGCAATGCGAACCTGACTGCAACAGAGTACCTGCTAGTATTGGGCTCCAGCAATCTCTGCTCCAAGAAATTCTATTAGAGCTTTTAACTCAATTGTCTAGGTTTTATATGCGGGGGGGGGGGGTGTTGAATGCAAAATTTCTTCCATAGCCTCAATGTGTTTTGAATACTTGGTCCCCTGCTGGTGGCAATTTGGGAAGACGGAAGCACCTTTAGGAGGTGAAGCCTTCCTGGGGGAAGTATGTCACTGGGTTGGGGGGTAATTTACAGTCCCGCTCACTGGGTGTTTAGAGCAGCTTGCTCAAGCTGCTGTCTTTCTCTCCACTACTGTGACAAGATGTGATGCCCTCACCACCCGCTCTACCATGCATCCCCCCAACCCCACCATGATGCAACTTGCCCTCAAAACTATAAGATGAAATAAACCCTTCCATCTTGTAAGCTGCTTCTGGTTAGGAATTTTGTCTCAGCGAGACAGTAACTCCCTAAACCATATACTTACAACAGGTAAATTTCATGACATGTAAATTATATCTTAATAAAGCTAATTTAGAAACCACTTCCACAAAGAAAACTCCTGGCCTGGAAGACGTCACTAACAAAACCCAGCAAACATTGAAGGGGCAGGCGAACAGCACCAATTCAGCTGGGGAGATGACTCGGAAGTTAAGACTTACTGCTTAAACGTGAGGGCCTCTCCGGCTGGAGACCACCAAGTTTGAGTCCCCCAAGCCCATGTACAAAGCTGGTGTGGCCACGCCATGTCTGTAACCCCAGTCATGGAGGGAAGAAACCAGATAATCACTGGCAGACAACTCGGAGTTGAGGGGGAGACCCCATTTCAAGGAAATGCCTGCAGTGGTGAGAGGACACCCACCTTATCCTCGGACCTCCAAATGCACATGCATTGGGCACACACATCTGCACATACGCATGTGTGCAACACACACACACACACATGCACCGCACACATACTATATGCACAAACACACATGTGCAAAAAGAAAAAGCACTATTTTTTTCACAAGCCTTTTCACATTATGAAGGAGGTGGGCGTATGCTTATGTGATGCAGCCATTCCTCTTTGGTATTTCTGTCTGAGAGGAAGGAAAATGAACCACAGACCCGTGTTCTCAAGAGCCTCACTTGTCATCATCCCAAACAGCCATGGGTGCTTGCCTGCGGTGGAGCTGTTTGCAAGGGGCATTTGGGGCTCGTGGAAATATCTCATAGTTGGATTATGGTGATGGTTATGCTGGAGTACACACTTGTCAAAACTCATCAGACTATATACTTGACTGGGGTTTGTTTCTATGTGTGCAAATTATACCTTAACAAAATTAAAATAAAGTTAATAAACTCTTTTTCTTTTTAAGAAGAAAATAAGTGAAGCTAGACAGTCCCAAGTTTCCATGCTGGGCTTTGAATCTCAGTTCCAATGGCAAATGTCTGGGCCCCACGAGGGGTGTTTGGAGTTTGGCTATACAGACAAGAGCCAGGGAGGCTTGTCACCATGCTCCTGAAACAGGAAGTTTTGTGGAACACACCCTAGACCCTTGCAGGTCACGTTGCAACTGTTATTCAGTGAGAGACAAGACACCAATCGGAGGGCAGGGATTTTCAATTCAATAACCCATGGCTTCTGGGAGCAGCATTATCCAACCATACAGGGTATGTCACTTTAGACTTTCCTTTTCCTAATTATAAAAAGTAGGTTTGAATAAGGCCTCTTCATACATCCTTAGTTTGGGTGGATGCTCTTCTCACACCCTCCATTCCTCCGCCCCTCCCTCAGCCCCTCTTAAACCTTTCTAACTTGAGCTTTCCCCACTCCTTCATATGACATGTATTCTCCTGTCCCTCCCCGGAAAGGCTCCGCACCCACACTGCTCTTTCTTGGTTTCTGGCCTCTACAGGTGTTCATTCCATCTTAAACTCACAAATCTAAAATTCAAAGGTAGGATCCACATAGAGAAAGCTTGTGTGATATTTGTACTTCTAGCCCAAAATTATCTCACTCACTATAATATTTTCCAGTTTCATCCATTTTCCTGCAAAATTCATAATTTCGTTTTCTTTATAGCTGAATAAAATTCCCCTTTTATTATTTATTCACCAATTGATGGCTCTCCCTGCTCGTTCCATTTCCTAGCTATTTTGAGTAGAGCAGCAGTGAACATGGATGTGCAAGTGTCTTTGTAATAGGATGTAGGAATGGTATAGCTGGGTCATTTGGTAGTTTTATTTTTAGCCTTCTGAGAAACCTCCACACCAATTTCCACAATCGCTGCACCAGTTTATACTCTTGCAACAGTAAATAAGGGCTCTCCTTCCTCCATCCTTGCCAGCATTGGCTGTCATTTGTTTTTCTTGATGATAACCATTCTGACTGGGGTGAGATGGAGTCTCAAAGTTGTATTGATCTGCATTTCCTTGATGGCTAAGGATGCTGAACACCTTTTTAAACATAAGCCATTTGTATTTCTTTTCTGGGGAAACCAGTACCATAGCCCATTTTTATTAGGTTGTTCATTTTCTTGATGATTAGGGTTTTTTTGTTTGTTTTTGTTTTTGTTTTGCGTTCTTTGTATGTTCTGGACACTGGCCCTCTGTCAGGTACACCGCTGCGAGGATTCTCTCCCGTTCTGCAGGCTGCCCCTTCACTCAAAGTTCGTTTCTGTATAGAAGCCTTTTAATTTCACGGGGTCCCATTTGTCAGATTTTGGCCTCATTTCCTGAGCAACTAGAGTCCTAATAAAAAAGTTCTTACTTTTAGGGGCTGGAGGGATGGCTTAGTGGTTAAAGCATTTGCCCACAAAGCCTAAGGACCCAGGTTCAATTCCCCAGGACCTGGAGTTCGTTTGCTGGAGTGGCTGGAGGCTCTGGCACACCCATTCCCTCTCTCTCTCTCTCTCTCTCTCTCTCTCTCTGTCTCCCTCTTTCTCTGTCAAATAAATAAATAAAAGCAAAATTTTTTTAAAGTTCTTACTTTCACCTTTATCTTGAGTACCCCCTACTTTTTCCCCTAGGAATTCCAGAATTTCAGGTCTTAACTTGATGTCTTTAATCCATTTGGAGTTAATTTTTGTGCAAGGTAAGAGATAAAGATCAAGTTTCATTGTTCTACATGTAGAAAATTATTTTCCCCAGCACAATTTGTTGAAGATACTGTCTTTTCTTTCATGAGTATTGTTGACATCTGTGTCAAGAAAAGCAGGCGGCTGTAGATGTGTGGGCTTGTACCTCTCCGTCTGCTCTACTCCGTTGATGTACGCGTCTGTTCTGTGCCCGCACCATGCTGTTTCCGCTGCTAAGGCAGTACAATTTGGGATTGGGAGGGACAGAGCTCCACTAGGGTTCTTTTTTTCTCAGGATTGCAGGCACCAATTTTTGCATTTGCCTTTATGTGGATACTGGGAATTTAAAGCCAGGCCACCAGGTTTTGCACGCAAATGCTTTTGTTTTGTTTTGTTTTGTTTTGTTTTGTTTTTTGTTTAGTTTTTTAAATATTTTTATTTATTTATTTATTTATTTGAGAGTGAGAGAGAATGAATGGGTGTGCCAGGGCCTCCAGCCACTGCAAACGAACTCCAGATGCATGCGCCTCCTTGTGCATCTGGCTTAAGTGGGTCCTGGGGAATTGAACCCAGGGTCCTTTGGCTTTGCAGGCAAAAACCTTGACCACTAAGCAATCTTCTCCAGCCCTTGTTTTGTTTTTTGAGGTAGGGTCTTGCTGTAGCAAAGCTGACCTGGAATTCACTATGTAGTCTCAGGGTGGCCTCGAACTCACAGCGATCCTCCTACCTCTGCCTCCCTAGTGCTGGGATTAAAAGCATGTGCCAAAACACCCACCTAAGCAAGTGCTTTTAACCACTGAGCTATCTCTCCAGTCTGGTACCAGAATTTTGATTAGGACTCATTGAACTGCATATTACTTTTGGTAGAATGGTCATTTTTCAGAATATTAATTCCTCCAATCCATGAGCACGTTCATGTATGTGTGGGCACATGTGTGTGCACACAGGGACCAGAGGTTTCATCCTCAGGCACGCCATCCACCTCCTCTGAGACAGCATTGCTCATGGGCCTGGAGCTCACCGATTGGGCTAGACTGGCTGATCAGTGAGTTCCAAGGATTCTCCTGTTTCTGCCTCCCTAGTATTGGGATTACAGGTCTGTGCCACCACACCTGGCAAATTAAGTGGCACTGGAAATCATACTGAGGTCCTCATGCTTACATAGCAAGGGGCTTACTGACTGAGCCATCACCCTAGCCCTCAAGTTTGATTTAAAATTACTGGTTTCTATAACAGATGAATTCAGGGGAGCATCCTTCTTCACGGGAATTCAGTCTCCTGGGTTTCTTCTAGCATGGAAGACAGTCTCGATGCTGGATGCTGTCAGTGGCCATATGTAAACACTTCAGGGCTGCCGCAGTCTGCACAGTTGGCCAGCCCAGCTGGTGTGCAGCCTCTGGGGGTGGCTCATGCGGGCTGACGTCAATTGGCAGAGCCCCGTCTGCAAGAAGCTCACCCTCAGCCTGCCTCCCACGCGCTCCTCTCTGCCATCCAGCTCTCTGTACCAGCTCTGTAGCTCAGTCCTCAGAGTCATTTCCAACAGTCCTCCAGGAGGAATGTCGGTCCTCCGCAGGCTTGTCAGTCAGGCTCTCTCAACCTCTGACTACATCAACCAAGAAAATTGCAGGAACTCAGTATGAACTGTTCCAACTGATGGCACTGTTAGTGACATTAATTTTTAAATTCCCAAGTTCACTGTTATGGTTTCACATTTTCTTACCTGACAGGAAAGTGGAGAGTTTTAAAAACTTTTTTATTGACAATTTTCATACATGTACATAATGTTATTTTGATCATAACCCCTCCTATTACTTCCTTCAATCCTCCTCCCTCACCCCTCTTCCACTGAACCCCTTTTTCATTCTACCTAGTCCCTCTTCTGTTTTGATGCCATCTTTTCCCTCCTCCATCATCCATTTATTGTGCAGGTCTTGCATAGGTAACACAAGCCACCGTGAAGTCATATATGCAGTGGCCACCTTGTCTCCAGAGCACTCTTCCCTTCCTTTGGCTCTTAACATTCTGCTGCCACTTCTCCTACAGAGTCCCCTGAGCTTTGCAGGGTGTGATAGAGATGTCTCACTCAGTGCTGAGCACTCAGCTGTCCCTTCTTCTCAGCAGTCTGATGAGTGTTGAGTCTCCCCAGAGTCACCTCCATGTACAAAAACAAAAGAAGCTTCTCTGACCAAAAAGGAGAGTAGCACTAGTGTGGTGGTTTGATTCAGGTGTCCCCCATAAACTCAGGTGCTCTGAATGCTAGGTTCCCAGCTGATGGAGATTGGGAATTAACGCCACCTGGAGGCAGTGTATTGTTGAGGGCGGGCTTATGGGTGTTATAGCCAGTTTCCCCATGCCAGTGTTTGGCACACTCTCCTGTTGCTGTTGTCCACCTGATGTTGGCCAGGGGGTGATGTCCACCCTCTGCTCATGTTATCATTTCCCCCTGCCATCGTGGAGTTTCCCCTGGAGCCTGTAAGCCAAAATAAACCTCTTTTCCCCACAAGTGGCTCTTAGTTGGGTAATTTCTACCAGAAATGAGAACCTGACTGCAACAACTAGTGTGTAGGTTTATTCTACAAATAAAAACCCTACAAATATTTAGAGGGCAATTCAGTGGGCATTACATATACATTTAGCCAAACACAGTCATAGCTTCCTCCCTACAGCCTGTGACCTCCTCAGCCATAGGCCTTTGACTAAGTTTTGAGGACCACGCAAGAATGGCCTACTGTGGAACAGGCCTTCAAAGAGACTGGAAGCGTTTGCACAGACAGCCTGCTCCAGGCTGCACGAAGCATCTGACTGCAGACATTCTGAAAGTCGAGGTATCAATTCTCCGCTGGCGTGCTAAGGTCTCCGTCAGCGCGTGAAGATCAGTGGCTGCCCTGGATGCATTCACAGAACATCTCTGCCTTGATGATGTGAAAATGAAGCAGATGGGAAAACACTACTGTGAAGCTCATGACGTTTTAGGGTATGTCGGGTGGGAGGAACAAAGCTAGTACAATTTGTTATGTAAGAAGGAGGTGTTTTCTTAAAATAAAGAACCTCATTCATGCAAGCATTTACTTTAACCTGAAGCCTCTCCCATGATGGTGATGATCTCATTTGTTTCCAGAACATGAGCTTGGTATCCTACTTCTCCAAGAAATAGAAGCCAGCAGGAGGAGGGTAAAAAAAAAATCCTACTACTGGCCAGACCAAGGTTCAGCTCTCTTGCAAGGTGATGACTGGAACCCCCCTGGAGCTCCTCGTTCCGCACTTCAGAGGATGATTGCCCACTGTGCCACGGGCATGGCATGGCTTTCAGAAAAGGCTGATGTAATGGGTGATGTTGGCTTCAACATTACAGCTGTCTTCAAACAGGTAAGAATCCCGGTGATGCAAACAGAATAGGCTTCGGCTCCAATGTCAATCTGATCCTAACATCCCCAGGTGAGGAGTCCCTGGAAGATGCTGGCACCCAGGTACCTCCAGCACCCTTGCCCTGCTCCTCAGAACATACCACATGCTTTGAAGTGACCTCACTCTTGATTACAGGACTGCATGAGATTAGCACCTCTAAGGATGGTGAGGTCAGTGACGGGTGTGGGAGTGTGGCCAGAGGCCCCACTTCCCATCATCTGCGATCTGCCAGACTGGGTGAAAGCAGGTGACGAGGAAGGGAGTATTTCCCACCTGGCTCTGGTGATTTGGGCATACACACCTATGGGTGCTGCATATTCCCATCATGCAATGCTGTAACATCACATGGCATGGCCCCTGCAACCAGACCATGTGGGTCTGCTTTGTTCAGGACGTTAGTCACTAACTGGACTGCTTCGTGTGTGCATCGCAGGATGGCTTTGATTGGCACAGGGGTGGTTTTTGGTTTTTGTTTTTGTTGTAGGATTCACATGTATGCATCAGTGCCTTTTATTACCCAGTTTCTGTGCATTCTGTGGACACCTCCACTTGTTTACCCATTCACCTGCTGGTGGACTTCTGGAACTTTCCCAGCTTTTGCCTATTTTAGGTCAAGCTACAGGTGGGTCCCACTTCTCTGTGAGTACCTAGGGGTCAAGTGTAGCATGCTTTGTAAGTTTCCTTTTGGAGCATCAAATACAAAAGGCTAAGTTAAGGGCCTGGAGAGATGGCTCAGCGGTTAAGGCACTTGCCTTCAAAGCCTAAGGACTCAGGTTCTATTCTCCAGGACCCATGTAAAGCCAAATGTACAAGGTGGTGAATGCATCTGGAGTTTGTTTGCAGTGGCTAGAGGCCCTGGTGCACCCATTCTCTATCTGCCTCTTAAAAAAAAAATAAAATGGGGGCTGGCAAGATGGCTTAGCAGTTAAGGCATTTGCCTGCAAAGACACCCAGGTTTGATTCCTCGGGACCCATGTAAGCCAGATGCACAAGGTGGCGCATGTATCTGGAGTTCATTTGCAATGGCTGAAGGCCCTGGCACACTCAATCTCTCTCTCTCTCTCTCTCTCTCTCTCTCTCTCTCTGCCTCTTTCAGTCCCTCTCTCTCTTGCTCTAGTGAATAAAAATTTTAAAAATAAAAATAAAATGACTAATTTTTTAAAAGGCTAAATTAGGCTGGGTGTGGCGGTGCATGCCTTTAATCCCAGCTCTCTAGAGGCAGAGGTAGGAGGACTGCTGTGAGTTTGAGGCCAGCCTGATGTTTGCATCCCTCAGCACTCTCTCAACATCCTGCATGCGAAGCACTTCTCTTGTTTTATTTATTTCCCTATGTATGTATTTATTTATGTATTCCTTTTCATCTCCACTGCCCGCATCCCTTCCCAGCCCTGGAATTTGGCACATGTCTGATGTACACCCACGAGTGACATTGAGTGGTGGATCCAGGAGCAAGAGGAATTCTGGGACATCAGCATGCCTGCTGCCGACCAGTGTAAGGAATACCACACGTGAATAGTACAAATACGGCTCCTAGACAGCAGTGTGGTGGGTAAATGCCCGAGCTGACTTGGTGTGGTTACAATACCTACTTACTTAAGCAGAACTAAGCAGGGTGTTACTGTGGGGGTTCTGTGTGGTCTTCTGCAATCAGCGCACTTACAGGAGATAACGCTTGATAAGGAAGGGTGTGTTCCAATCAGTTGAAGGAGTAAAGAGAAAAAGCCAGACATTTGGTGGGACAGAAGGGAGTTCAAGACTGTGATACGGAAATCGTAGTTTCCAGCCTGCTGGCTTCTCCTACAACATCTGGACTTGCGAAGTCCCACACTGAGGTAGGGGACGTGGCTCAATTGGTAAAATACATGCTGTGCAAGCAGGAGGGCCTGAGTTCAAGCCCCAGAACCCACAGAAAAATGCTGGGCATGTTGGTGTGTGCTTGGAACCAGAGTGCCGGCAAGGTGAAGACAGAAGATCCCTGGGGCTTGCTGGCCAAACAAGGTAGACTAATGGGCAAGCTCCGGGCCAATGAGAGATCCTTTCTTTTTTTTTTTTTTTTTTTTTTTTTTTTTTGGTTTTTTGAGGTAGGGTTTCACTCTAGCCCAGGCTGACCTGGAATTCACTATGGAGTCTCAGGGTGGCCTCGAACTCACAGGCGATCCTCCTACCTCTGCCTCCCGAGTGCTGGGATTAAAGGCATGCGCCACCATGCCCGGCAAGAGATCCTTTCTTATAAAAAGGTGGGTCAGGGGACTGGAGAGATAGCTTAGCAGTTAAGGTGCTTGCCTGCAGAGCCAAAAGGACCCTGATTCGATTCCCCAAGACACATATAAGCCAGATGCACAAAGGGGCACATGTGTCTGAAATTCGTTTGCAGTGACTGGAGGCCCTGGCATGCCCATTTTCTCTTTCTCTCTCTCTCAAATAAATAAATAAACAAAAATATTTTAAAAATAAAATAAAAAGGCGGGTCAGGCTGAGGACATTGCTCAGTGGCTGAAGTGCTTGCTTGCAAAGCCTGACAGCCAGGATTTGATTCCCCAGTACCCACATAAAGCCAGATGCACAAAGTGGTGAGCACACACATCTAGGGTTTGTTTGCAGCAGCAAGATGACCTGGCATGCCTACTGACTCTCTCTTCGATCTCTCACTCATAAATAAATAAATAAATAAACAAATAAAATACTTTTTAAGAGGTAGATGATGTTCCTGAAGAACAAAACCCAAGCTTGTCCTCTGTTCTCAATAGGTACATACATGCACACACACACACACACACACATTGTGAGGAACCATTCCTTTTTTGAAAAATTACTATATATACTCATCAATGTTACATTTTGATAGAGATATGTGGCCTGAGGCCAGATGATCCTTGGGGACCCCCCCTCCCCGAGCCTAACCCTGGGAAGCATAAGGAGGTGACACACACAGACAGGGGCAGAAGCATGATGGGAAGGGGGTGCAGACTTCAGCATTGTGAGGCAGGTTGCCAAGCCGGGAGAGAGGGCTGGCGGCAGAAGTCACGGAGGAAGCGGAAATAGAGCAAGGCACGGCAAGCAAGGTCAATGCTGAAGGAAGAGAGACCCAGAGCTACCGGAACAGGCCGGGCTGTGTTCGGGACCATGGGGTGGGCAGTCTGTGGATGGGCCATCTGACACGCACTCTGCGGCCATGGCTCTCTCGCCTGGCTTTGGATCCACAGGTCAAAACATGAATAAAGACTTTGTCAGGACATGCTTAGTTACCTACTCTACTCACGTGGGTCTGAGAAGGAGGAGCAGCTGTTCTGTGGATCAGCCCTGATGAAACTGTCTTAGCAATGATTCCTCAGCTGACTTTGTGGTTGAAAGAAGAGCTGTCCCCCATGGCTCACGTCCTACAGGCCTCGCCTCCAGCTGGTGCTGCCATTTTGGGAGGTTATGGAAACTTTAAGAGGTGAGGTTGGCTGGAGGAAGTTGGTCACTGGGACATGGGTTTGCACCATGAGGTTAGACAGCCCCTACCACACACTGCCACTGCCATTATGTTATGTCTCCTCACTGCAGGTCCAGGAACACGGAGCTATGTGCTGGTGGAACAGACCTTCTGAAATGATAAGCCAAAATGAGTTCTTCCTCCATTAAGTTGTATCTGCCAGGCATTCGGCCACAGCAATGAAAACTCTGACCATTTTGCTTAAAGGACCTCTTCATACCAGGAAGCTAATGAGAATTTGCATCAGTATGCTCACAGCTGTGCTTCAGCTGTGTGAAATAATATTCTAGTGGAGGGAAAAGTTGGAATAGCAAATGAAATATGACAGATTTACTTTTGAGTGTAAAATCAGTCCTAACGAGACAGACATAAAGGAAACAGATATAAAAATTGTAGGTCTTGGGCTAGAGAGATGACTTAGTGGTTAAGGCGCTTGCCTGCAAAGCCCAAGAACTCATGTTCAAATCTCCAGGTCCCACGTAGCCAGAGCACAGGGACGCAAGCGTGCAATGTCACACATACGCACAAGGTAGCGCATGTGTCTGTAGTTCATTCACACAGGCTAATGGTCCTGCATGCCCATTCTCTCTTTCTCTCAAAAATAAATAAATAAATAAATAAATAAATAAATAAATAAATAAATAAAAATAATCTTTAAAAACATGTAAGTCTTGGGAAGGGAAAGAATTTTTTCCGGACAAAAATTCTGTAGCTGAAATAGCAAAATTCCTATGTACCTCTGTAGCAGACAGCTTCAGATTCCCTGAAATAAACTGCTTAATCAGGCACAGCTATGGAGGAAGGGATTTATTGAAGCTTACAGATCCAGGGGAAGTTCCAAATTGGCAGAAGAAGCTGTCTTCTTTTACAGGACCAAACACACAGAGAGAAGCACAAGCCTAAAAGTCAAAAGCCACACAGCACACTTCAAGAACTCCACCTAGGCTCACTTTGCATATCTTTAGATTGAAATCTCAAACCTATCACCACACCTTAAGATCCACCCTATAACACTGTCTCCAGCCAGGTGGCTGCAGAGGCAAACTACAAACCAATAAAAAAACTGGATATATTGGGGGCCATCTATTCAAACTACCACAACCTCTAAACTTTGTAAACATTTCCAATTTCCAGGATTTCTTCAGCAGTTCTGGAAAAGCCAACAGTTAAGAGAGCACAAGGGAATGTTGAATGTGACAGGTGTGTAAAGGTCTCAGTCTATAGGCTATAACCTAGAAACTGTATCTTTCAGATCCATATGGAAGTAGCTAGCTTAACAGATACTACACATCTACAGTTTCAGTATTGCACATGTAAAAGTATCAGAACTCACTGCCAAAGAAACTGGGAAACTCATAGCTATGTCACCTACCCCACTATATTGAACATCCACACAGTCAAGAACCAGTTACTTCAGCTACAGAGATGGCTTAGTGGTTAAGACACTTGCCTGCAAAGCCAAAAGACCCAGGTTCGATTACCTGGGACCCATGTAAAGCCATATGCACAAGGTGGTGCATGCATCTGGAGTTTGCAGTAGTGGGAGGCCCTGGTGTGCCCATTCTCTCTCTCTCTCTCTCTCTCTCTCTCTGTGTGTGTGTGTGTGTGTGTGTATGTGTGTGTTTGTCTCTCTCTTTATTTGTCTGTGTCTCTAGCAAATAAATAAAAAGTAATTTTTTTGAGAAAAGAATCAGTTACTGAACCAGAAACTGGCCAAAAGCTGCCACTATCTCCTATAATAGCTGACATATTTTTGTTTTGGTTTTGATTTTTCTATTTTGGGGATGGTTGTCTTTACTATTTTTGCTGAGCGTGTAGACTGTGGTGTATGGTACATGATTTGAAGTGTGTGTAGTGTACACATGTGGGTATACAGATGGGTGTGGCGGCCAGAGGAGAAAAATATATCCTCTTTCTCTCATCAGCCTATTTCCTTGAGGCTATGTCTCTCACTCAACCCAGAACTTCCGTTTTCACTATGTCTGTCACAAAGCCCTAGTGATTCTCTGGTCTCCTTCCCTCACTGACCCACCTCCTTGCAGGACTGGGGTTACAGACATGTATGGCTATGTCCAACTGTTTACACGGGTGCTGGGGATCAAGCTCAGAAACTCTCGGACTCTCATATTTACACAGCAATCACTCTTAATCATAAGCCATCTCACTGGCCTCTTGTTCATTCATTGGTTTTGTTTTGTTGTTTTGTTTTGTTTTGAGCAAGGACCTCACTCTGTAGCCCAGACTGGCCCAGAACTCACTGTTAGCCCAGGATAGCTATGAAATCACAGCAATCCTCCTGCCTCAGCCTCCTGAGTGCCTTAGTGTTAGAAAGGATTCTTTTGGGGTAACTTGGGTCACAATTCCAAGGGCATGCAAAGCAAATGACCCAAAGCCATCTGGACCTTGGTTGAGCACAGGACTTGCCTCTGTGTCCACACAGCATGCACGTAACATGGGATTTCTCCATGGGGCTGAGGTGGAGCTACTGGGAGGTGAGATGGGATAGCTGGACAAGTTTGACGGCTGTCATTTGTGGAAACAAGAACACCCATATCCCCTCCAGCATGTGACACAGAGGTCATGTGTAAACTAGAGCCAGCACAACCTGTCAATACTCCATCTCCACCATCCTAAAGTATCCATTGTGCAATAAAGATGGTCAAGCATTCCACTAGAATGTGTGTGTACAGTGTGGGGACAGATATAGAAACAGTAATGCCCAAGTTTTCTAAAAAAAAAAAAAAAAAAAAAAAAAAAAAAAACCTGCCAAGTCTTATCTAGCATCTTTGAACTGACTTGATAAATAAGCTTAAATTTTTCAAGCAGAAAAGCTGGGCGTGGTGGCACACGCCTTTAATCCCAGCACTTGGGAGGCAGAGGTAGGAGGATCACCGTGAGTTCGAGGCCAGCCTGAGACTACATAGTGAATTCCAGGTCAGCCTGAGCTAGAGTGAGACCCTATCTCGAAAAGAAAAAAAATTTTTTTCAAGCAGCTAAATAAGAGCAATATTTCTCTGCCTCCAGAATATTCGCAGAGCACGCACAGCAAAAGCAGCAGCACAACCGGGCACCGTGGCACACTCCTTTAATCCCAGCACTTGGAGGCCAATGTAGGAAGATCACCGTGAGTTCAAGGCCAGCCTGAGACTACATAGTGAATTCCAGGTCAGCCTGGGCTAGAATGAGACCCTACCTCAACAAGGAAAAGTGGAGGGCAGACATTAAAGGCTTGCAAGGCAGTAAACATGGATAGCAAAAGAGTCCCAGCAAAAACTACCAGGAGTTACTAGAATAAAAGACAAAGAAAATGCATGTGATTAGAAATGAGAAACAGTAACTTGTGGACATGAGACCAGAGAAAAGGCAACAAAGGCAGAGAGTGAAGCTACTGTTCAAAACTGGCGCTGTAAGTTACTGAACATGTAGAAATTTGGCTCTGTGTGCCCAAGTGTCCCATGAGAAGAGGGAATAAAGGCTGGGGAGACAGCCCATCATGTAGAGGTGCTTGCTCACAAAGCCAAAGGACCCAGGTTCGATTCCCCAGTACCTACTTAAAGCGAGGTGCACAAAGTACCATATGTGTCTGGAGTTCATTTGCAGTGGCAAGAGGTCCTGGTGCACCACAAGCACTTCTCCCCCCCGCCAAGTAAATAAATAAGTATTTTTTAAAAAAGAAAAGAGGAAAAAACAGTCAACTATTCCACTAAAGCACCAACAAAGTAAGAGAAAGTCATTTCAAAGAAGCACAGATTCACTTAACTGAGCCTCAGGCTGCACCAGATAGTGACATGATTCTTTGTGGTGTGGTGAACAATGTTCTTGCCGTATCCATCACCCAGAAAGTTCAATGGAGACATCAGTGCACCCAATGTGGAGTTTAATGAAAGAAATTCTACTTAGAATCAAAAGAATGCACCCAAGGGGCTGGAGAGATGGCTTAGCGGTTGAGGCACTTGCCTCCAAAGCCAAAAGACCCAGGTTCAATTCCCCAGGACCCACGTAAGATAGGTGCATAAGATGGCGCACACATCTGGAGTTTGTCTGCAGTGACTGGAGGCCCTGCCGTGCCCATTCCCTGCCCCCTCTCTCCCTGCCTATTTCTGTATCTCTCTCTCTCTCTCTCTCTCTCTCAAATAAATAAATAAAAATAAAATATTTAAAATAAAAAAGAAGCATGTACCCCAATCCATTGCTTGCTGACATTCTCACAGGAGGAGTCAAGGGAGACACTTACTTTTTGGCAATACACTAGATGGCCACCATCCCATAGACAGTTCCAGTGAAGAATGCAAAGATAGTGTCAAGGTTTTCCTCAGAGACCCACTCTAGGGTGAATACAACATGGAGAATGGCCAAGGTGACTGTAGCACAGTGACCTGCACAGTGCCACAAAGTCTGAGTTCCAAGACTGGCTATACTGAAGGACTGAATCAAGATGGCTTGTTCTAGGCCTTTCTATGAGTCCGTGAATTTCTCTCTTAAGAGAACACTAAGCCATTGTATTAGAGCCCACCCTAGTCCAATATGACCCCACCTAGCCTTGACCAAGCGTACCTGCAAAGATCCTGTTCGAATGGGGTCTTGTGTTAATTGGCTTTCTCGCAGCTGTGACAAGGTGCCTGTGTACGCACCTTTAAGAGAGGGAGGGTTTGCAAGGGCTCATGGTTTCCAAAGGTTTGGCCCAAGGCTGTAGAAGTGTGTGGTGGAGAAAGCTCTTTACCTCAAGGGAGACGGGCACCAGAGAAGTCGCAGGAAGGGATCTGGGCTCGGTATGTCCTCCAAAGGCTTGTCCCCAGGGATTTATTTCCTCCAACCAGGCAACGCCTTCCAGTTTTTAGCACTTCCTGGTAATCCATTCAAATTTCTAATTCATCCATGGGTTAGCCCGTTAATAGGTTGGAGCCCTCACAATCTAATCCTCTCTGGAAACCCCTCAAAGACACTTGCAGTGGTGTGCTTCACTCAATCCCGAAGCCCCTTCAGTGCAATCAGGCTGAGTCAAGGCTAGCCCTCACTGGTCTCCTTCTGAGATTCATGGTGAACATGAATTTGGGGGACACTACTTAACCCAGCATAACATTCACTTCTAAACGCACATACTGTGTCTTGGCCTTACCCTGGGGAGAGGGTTCCTTGTGTCACTGTGAAAGTGGTGTCCTTGTCAGGGCCTGTTAGCAGTAGAGGAGTGACTGAGCCCTCTGTTGACCATCTCTGATTCTGACTCTCTTGTCTCCAGGCCTGTTCTCTTCAGCTAGAATGTTTGTGAGGGGCTGTGACCTATATTTCTTTCCTCAATGCACTATGCATTAGATATTTTTGGCGTGAAAGCTTTCTTGAGAAGAGGAGTGAAAGAAAGTGGGGAACAGAACATGTCCTGCATCATCGCCCTCGACCAGGCAGGCCTTATCTAGTTGGGATGCAGCAGTCTCTTCTCAGAGAACCGATGCAGAGGGTTGCCCAACACACACACAAATAGCTTAAACATGAAACTCACTTTGTGGGACTCAACACATGTAGCTCAACCTCATCTAAGGAGCCTTGACCGCAAGCAAGGGCACATCCACAGTCCGGAAGAAGGATGAGGTGGCCATGGGCCATGGGCCATCGTGGAATCTGTACTTTGAGAAATACATTAGAGGCCATTTCAATTTTTTTTTTTTTTTGGTTGCTTGGTTGTGATTTTTGTTGTTGTTGTTTCTTCCTAGATGTCACCCTACCTGGAAGGAGCTTAAGCGATCAAGATTTTCTCCAGCTCTTATTAAGGTCCTCCTTTTCTTTCTCTTCCACCTCTGTTTACAACAGACATTTTGCCCTCCAGTATCTTTTCAAACACAGCAGGGCTGCCCCACTGGCTCTTCTGATGAGTTTTATTGACTGTTGAAACAGCTCAGGGGAAAAATTAAAAAACAGTTTTGGAACCAATGCTCTGAAAAGCAGGGACTCTGCCCCCCACCCCATTTTGAAAGCTTGCCCACAGCTATTACGGTTGGGGGCTCGCTTGCTCACGCCTGGTCCATGGAGAGCATGTGATCTGTGTTTAAAACATGGCTGTGGGGTCTTCCGTGGTTGTGGACACAATACCCAGTTGGAAAGGTAGACCACCTTGCTCCCCTCACACACACACACACACAAAAAAAAAAAAAAAGAAACAAAAGAAACAAAAAAACACCCAGGGCTATCACGTGCTCCACGGGCCACTTTCCAAGTTGGCAGACACCTTTTCAGGGCCAGGTCAGAGGCATAAGCTGGCCACTGTTAGGCTTTTCGTTTAAGGGCGAGATGAGGCGGAGAAAGCCACTTCTGCCCAGAGCACGTGTGGGCCGTGACAAGGGTGAGAAGCAGCAGCCCGCCCTCAGAGCACCCCGACTTACAGCCAAAGGACAGCAGTGCAGTGACGCACTGTGACAACGGCCACGTTTCAGGCTAACTTGGTACTTTCCAGACGGTTCTGTCATCTTGAGGAAGGAAACACGAGTGAGATTGCTCTCAGTCAGGCTGGGTCAGAGAAGAGCTGCAGAATCAGAGCAGGACACAAGGTGATACGAGGCTGGCAGGGCACCTCAGCCTTTCTGTCCCACCATCAGCATTACTCACGGCCTTGACATTCCCCACATCTGTTGCTTTTATATTTGAAAACACAATGGAGTGGATTAAATCCTTGCCAGACATACAATCTAATACAACAGGAGCTGAGCTTTATAAAAAGAAATCTTTAAGTCCAAAAAAAAGAAAAGCCTCATGCTCTTGGAAGGAAATACATTTGCTCATTACTTCAGTTTCCTTTTTTTCTTTCTTTCTTGCCCATTTTTCCTCTCTCTCCCTTTCTCTCTTTTTCAAGACAAAGTCTCACTCTGTAGGCCCTGGCCAGCCTGGAACTCACTACTGTAGACCAGACTGGCCTGGAACTTGGAGCAATCCTCCATCTCTACCTCCTGAGTGCCACCACACCTGCTAAGACCATCGGTGTATGCCACCACACCTGATTGCTTCGGTTTCTTAGTCCACAGTGAGTGCCCACATTCTGCTATGTGATAGCAGTTGGTAAGGCAGGAAAAAATTTAAGTTTCATGTGCCTCAAATCACCTGAGTAGCTTGTTAAAGGGTAAAATCTGATGGAACAGGTGTAGAGTAATGCCATAGATTCTAGCCAGTCCTGGGAGGAGGGGGGACTGATTCTGCTATCAAGATCTACCGGAAACAAGGTGACTGAGCAAGAATCTGAGGCATTTAGCTGACCACAGTCACCTGACCTGAAACTGGGAGAAGAAAGAACAGTATTGCTGCGTGCACTGGACTACGATGCAAATGCCAACGTGACTCCCAAGAGCCGCACTGCATGCGTCAGGTATCCGAAGGAAGAGGGAGCCCCAGTGTCTTCCCTGACTCCCGACACCAGCAGCAGCTCACCCCTTCGGCTGACAGGTGATCAGCGAGGGCCAAGAAGAATATCGCCCACTGCATCTGAACGTTATGCCCTGGAATTTCCAGAATGGGTCTAAATGCACAGGCTACCTCAGTGTTCCTTCTAGCACCTTCTCTGCAAACACAAATCTTTATTTTTGAGTCAGAAGATATTCTGGTCGGCTGCCTCATACACCTGCTACAGCCTCACCTCATCCCCTTTTCTGGTATGTGGGAGTCTGGCCACACTCCAGCTCTCCAGGCCCAGGTCCCTTCCAGCTTGGGGCTCACAGAGTCTGGGCCTCAGTCCCCTGCCCTCTGGGTTCCTGTGGGTATGGAAAACCTTTGGCTCAGGCAAGTGCATTCCAGCTGCTCGGGATGTTAGGAACCAGGGATGTCCTCTGGTGAGATTCGACAGAGGGGCGACAGGATGGTCCACCAGAGGGTTACGGCTTCAGTTTACAGAGACATGAGACTCGGAAAACGTCAATTCCCTGTGGCCAGGGGAGGAGCCAAGACTCCAAAGGTTTGGGTCACTCCTATGACAGGACATGGAGGTCATTGTTATACATCCTATAAATGGACCACCTGGACAGGTGTGTGCATGACTCTGCCATGCACACACATGTGGTTATATGGGTCCAGGAAAGACGGAAGAGCCCAGTCACAGTGAATGCCACACTCAGGGGACAGTCACACTACCAAGGTTTCTGCTCAATTATTTTTTTAATATTCTAAATATGGACAATGTAGCTGTCTCCGTCTGTTTCATGTCTGTGCAAGGAGCTATGTAGCTTGTAAAGAACATGTTTGTTTCAGGTGAAGAGCAAGGGCAGCTCTGTCGAGGGCCTCCCTGCCTGCTCATCCCATGGAGGATGGCATCACATGAGTACAGGAGAGAAGAGCTCAGATGCTGACCTGACACCTCCCCCAGACCCACCTCCAAACACCCCAAAACTGCTACATCAGGGACTAAGTTCCCAACCCATGCTCCTTGAGGGAGCCTTTCAAAGCACAGAGGAGCCAAAGGGAAAATTAATTCCACACCAAGATAGTTTTTAAACCTTTGAAATGTAGGGCAAATGTGTCCTGTTCGTGTGCCAATATACGTGACATGATTTACAGATTAAATCCACTTGAAAACGATGGGTCTGTGGACCCACACAGAGCTCCCTCCATCTGACGTCAATGGCCTTCATTCCTAAAGTTGTAAATGGAGACTGATCCTAATTAAGTTCTCAGCCTGTGTGGGTTTGTATGAAATGAAAGTCCTGCTATAGCAAACAATGCATGGGCAGGCTAGCAATGGTTTTAGTTTTCTGGTCTGGAAGGACAGAGCCAATGGGTGGAAAAAAGGTGCCACCTTAAAAATCTGATTTTCATCCTGAAGAAGGCTAGCTGCCCTTGGAAAACCTCAGGGGGCATCCAAAGTAGAGAAACAGCGTCAACACAAGCAGGCCCACAAAAGGCAAACTAAGGAATGGCCAAAAGGCTGCAGCCATGGGCAGCTGTCTCTTTCTCTGTCACCCTCCAAAATGCCTGCCCAGGAGGTCCGGAAGATCCATCTCTCAAAGCTGAGGGGATGTGAGTCGGGTGTGGTGGCGCACGCCTTTAATCCCAGTACAGGAGGCAGAGGTAGGAGGATCGCAGTGAGTTCGAGGCCACCCTGAGACTCCATAGTGAATTCCAGGTCAGCCTGGGATAGAGTGAGACCCTACCTCAAAAAATAAAAAAATAAAATAAAATAAACTGAGGGGATGTGGACCACCATGCAAGTTACATCTTCACATGTTCTGTTTAATAAATATTTGGAACAAAATCTTTTTATTTGAATGTCTTGTTGTGACAAATAGAAGCGTGGAGAGCGTTGACGGCACTTGAGAGAGGGAGGTTAACAAGGACTTGGACTCAGTTTCCCAAGTGTGTGATTCCCAGGTACCCCTGTCAATGCCAGAGAAAGAAGGGTTAAAGGAAGGGTATGGGGAAGAAAGAGGGAAGGGGAACGACACAAGACACCCAAAAGCAACATAAACGATGCTATTTACAGTACTTAGAAACCAAGCATGAGGCCCTGGGTTCCATGCCCAGAACCGGCTAGGAAAAGGAGGTGGAGACATGTGGATCCCTGGGGCTCACTGGTCAGCCAGTCCAGCCTACTTGGCAAGCTTCAGGCCAATGAAAGACCTCATCTCAAAAAAGCTGGACCCACCTGAGGAGGTCACTGGAGATTGTTCTCTGGCCTCCACACATACGCATGCGAAGACTCACAAAAAAAAAAAAAATTACTACAGGGGGAATTTAAAATATTCACAGGCTGGAGAGATGGCACTCACTTGATTCTCCAGCACCCACTTACAGCCCGACACAGAGTCGTGTGTACATCTGGAGTTCATTTGTAGCACAGGAGACCGTGGTTCACCCATTCTCTCTCTCTCTCTCTGTCTGTCTGTCTCTCTCTCTCTCTCTCTCTCAACCTCTCTCCCTCCCTCCCTCCCTCTCTCTCTCTCTCTCCCTCCCTCTCTCCCTCCTTGCAAATAAATAAAACTATTAAAAAATGAAATAAGCCAGGCATGGTGGCGCAGGCATTACTGGGGAGGCAGAGGTAGGAGGATCACCGTGAGTTCGAGGCCACCCTGAGACTACATAGTGAAGTCCAGGTAAGCCTGAGCTAGAAGACCCTACCTCGAAAAACAAAAACAACAAAAAAGACATAAAATGGTTCACCTTGCTGAGAATAATAACGATTGCCAGCGGTTAGGAAGAGAGAGGTGGAAAGAGGGAGGCTGGATCTGACTGGTGTCGGCTGTGCACATGGTGTGGAATGACCACACTGACCGCCTATTAATATGTACAGTTTTTGCGTGCTAATAATTTTAATTAATTCGCCTTGATCCTTTGGTCTTATATTGGCTGCTGGAAGGACTGTGTTGAGTCTGGAAGGTTCCACTCCAGGGTCCTGAGCACCTCACTATCCTCCACAGCCCCCTGCAGACACGCTCCAGGTCCCGCCTGCAGAACAGTGTCCAGGGAAGGCCGAGCTGCCCTCCGTTAGCCTGTCGCGGTGTGGGCCAGTGGTTAGTGACCTGGGCAGCACCCAGCCTGTTTCCTCTGCGTATAGCTGGGCATGCAGAACTGAGGCACACGGCAAGGAAAGCAAGCTTCCAGAAGCCCCTGCCTCCACCGTGGTAGAAAGATGCTGACGGCGCAGAAGAGAGAGCGGGCGTCTTTGTGGGACACTCCCCCGCGTGGAAGACACGGGTAGTGCAGGGCCGAGCGCACCGCTCACAATCCTGCCTATGGATGGGCCTAAGGAAAGGGACAGGGTTTAACCTCTCTGGCCTCAGTTTCTTGTCTCTGAAAGGGGAATCGTCACACCCGTCTGTCAGCTCGCTCTGCGGTTTAAAGACATGGAGCAGCCTCCCGCTGCGAGGCTCTATTCTCTCAATTTATGTCCACTGAAGCTGTTTAGAAAGCTGGACTTGACTTTACACCCCTCCCCTATTTCTGCTTTCGTCCTAGACAACCCTCCCCAAAGATTGCATACTTAGAGGATGCCTTCATGTCGACCTCCGGCACGTTCCTTCCACCTTTCAGTCGGCCTTCCATCCCCACCATACCTCTGACATCGTCTTGGAATATTGTCAGACGCAACTTCCACTTTGTGGCATGTTTACCCCACGCTCTGGGGAGAAACCCAGTTAGGGAAGTATGAGGACCCGAGTTTGATGCCCAGAACCCAGGTAAAAATGACTGGCGTGATGTCGTACACTTGTAAACCCTGTGGATCCCTGGGGCTCCCTGGCCAGCCAGTCTAGTGTACTTGACAAGCTCAAGGCCAAGGATAGACAATGTATAAAAAAACAGAAAGGTAGAGGGGCTGGGAAGGTGGCTCATTGGTTAAAGGCATTTTCTTTTTTTAAATAATTTTATTTATGTATCTGATGAAGAGAGAGAGGGAGAGAGGGGGCGGAGTGAGAGAGGGAGGGAGAGAGGCAAATAAAGAATGGGCACTCCAGGGCCTCCAGCTACTGCAAACCAACCCCAGATGCATGTGCCACCTTGTGCATCTGGCTTACGTGGGTCCTTTGGCTTTGCAGGCAAGTCCCTTAACCACTAAGCCATCCCTCCACCCCTAAAGACACTTTCTTGCAAACCTTACTGGCTCAGGATTCAATTCCCAAGCCACCCACATAAGCCAGACATAAAAAAAAAATGATACAACTGTTCATTTGCAGCAGCAAAAGGCCCCATACATTTACACACACACATTTGCAAATAAACATTTTTTTTTATTTTATTTTTGTTTTTCGAGGTAAGGTCTCACTCTAGCTCTGGCTGACCTGGAATTCACTATGGAGTCTCAGGGTGGCCTCGAACTCACAGCGATCCTCCTACCTCTGCCTCCCGAGTGCTGGGATTAAAGGCGTGCGCCACCACGCCCAGCTGCAAATAAACAATTTTTAAAAGGGGGACAGTGGGCTGAAGAGATGGCTTAGCCATTAAGGTGCTTGCCTGCAAAGCCAAAGGACCCAGGTTCCATGACCCACAGATGCACAAGGTGCTGCATGTCTGGAGTTTGTTTGCTGTGACTAGAAACCCTGGGTGCCCATTCTCTCTCTCTCTCTCTCAAATAAATAAGTAAAAATTATAAAAGGTGGACAGTGCCTGGGGAAGGACAACTGAGGTCACCCTCTAGCCTCCACATGCACACACACACTTGTGCACACGCATCTGAGCACGCATGGACATGCACACACACACTTGTGCACACGCACCTGAGCACGCATGGACATGCACACACACACAGTCTGCCCCAGCTTTACCCGGGCAGACTCCTCATGGCTGATACTCTCCCAAGAGCACGGTCCTTGCTGGCCTCCTCGGGTCACTCTCTCTGGAGCTCTTTCCAATGGATAAGTCGTCCTTTTCCATCTCCCCACTGAGATTCTCCACCCCTCCTGAGCCCTGAGCGGCACGCATCCTAAGCCACCTTCTTCTCCCTGAGGAATTTTACTACCATGGACTCCAAGTGTCAGTCTCCAGCCAAGACTTTCTTCCAAGTTTCAAACTTGAAAACCCAGCTGATATCAGAGGTACTTGGCACCCAGCCCTTCCCATAGTCCTCAGACCACCCTTCCCCCATCTATTCAGATGCAAACAGCCCTGGACAAACAAGTGGCTCTGTTAATGCTCACACCCAGTTACATGCAGACCTGGTCAGTCAAATCCAGACTGCCTGCCAGCACTCCCTGAGCTCTGTCTTACTAGGGTCTCGCTCTGTCTCCATTGTGAGACAGACATTCCTGTTCGTCCTAGAGGGAATTCCCTGAGGACTGGGCTCAGACGATCTTGGTTAACATTGTCTCTAGCTCTGGCCTCGTGTATGCACAGTGAATTTAATGGATATTTGAAGAGTGAAGAAAGTCCAGGCTCTGACATGGCTACTCACGGTCCTGGAGACTGATCCCAACATCTAACAGGCCTTTCTACATTGAGGCCTGTCTTCTAGCCCCAGCAGACAATCTCGTTTGGTTTCTCAAAACCAGTCTGTGGTGTCCTGAATTCCTGAGGGTGACCTTTTAGACCTTGGCTATCCTACAGGCCTTCTCCTTTCTCCTTCGGGCTCATCCTGATGAATGTGTCCTCTTTCATTCACAGGTCATGTTGCCAATTTCTAAAATACACCAAGTTATTTTCTTAACTGGAGGGCCCTTCATGCATGCTACCTCCTGTCTGGAATGCTCATATCAAAATTATTTCATGTCCGAACAAATATCACCCCACAGGAAGTCAGTGTCCTGCCCCTTCTCCATGGCAAGACACACTCCTTTGTTCTGGAAGAAGTCCTACAGTGGTTGAGCTCAGACTCTTAGTTAACACTGTCTCCAGCCTTGGAACAATGCCTTGTATATATAGTGGGTATTTAATGAATACTTGAAGAATGAAGCAGAATCATCATCTATAATACTAAAGTTTGCAGGAACGCTTCATTGGATAAGACAAATCAAATTGAATGATGCCACTGGGAAATAATTGTAAAACAATTGAAAGAAATTATATTCACATTTTACTCACTGCATGTATTGTTAAAATTACATATATGTATGTTATCATGGACAAGATATATATATACATATATATACATATACATATGTATATATATACATACATATATATGTATATATATATCTTGTCCATGTATATGTATATGTATATACATATACATATGTATATATATACACATATATATATACACATATATATATATACATATATATATATATATATATCTTGTCCATGTATATGTATATATATGTATATATATATCTTGTCCATGATAACAGCCATTGAAGTTTGGTTAAAGAACACACATGTTGGGTTGGAGAGATGGCTTAGTGGTTAAAGCGCTTGCCCATGAAGCTTAAGTACCCAGGTTCGATTCCCCAGGACCCCATGTAAGCCAAATGCACAAAATAGCGCATGAGTCTGGAACTCATTTGTAGTGGCTAGAGATACTGGTGTGACAATTCTCTTTCTCTCTATCTGCCTCTTTCTCTCTTTCCGTCTCTCTCAAATAAATAAAATGTTTTTTTTAAAAAAAAAAAAAAAGAACACACATGTAGCTGGGCATGGTGGCACACGCCTTTAATCCCAGCACTTGGGAGGCAGAGGTAGGAGGATCACGGTGAGTTCGAGGACACCCTGAGATGACACAGTAAATTCCTCGTCAGCCTTAACTAGAGTGAAACCCTACCTTGGAAGAAAAAAACAAAAAGAACACACATATGTATTTTCTAATCCCCCTCAGCCAACTTTCTTAAAACGCAGTGTCATTTGTGTGCTGAAGTGTGTTTGTTCATTGAGTAGTATCTGTAAGTACTCTGAGGAGAGATGAGCCTGATTGTTGGAGTTGCAGTCACCTTCATGTTGCGGGGACAAACACCTGACCAGAGGCAGCTCATGGACGCAAAAGGTTTACTCCGGGCTGACAGCTCCGAGGGAAGCTTTAGCATGGCGGGAGAGTGGAGGCTGCGTGTCACGTTTCGCCACGGCAGCCACCAGGAAGCAGCGAGACAGTGAGCTGAGGATAATAAACCACAAGGTCCACTCCCAGTGTCACATCTCCCAGTAAGGCTCTCCAAAACAGCCACCGGCTGGGGGCTGAGTATTCAAACACGTGAGGTTGAAACCAACCCAGTCAGAGTGCCTCTGGGGTGCAGGCAACAAAACTTATGATTGAAATGATAGTAATCTCACCAATAAAACAGCATGACTGGAAACATAAAATAATAAACAACGCCTACAGCCACACCCAGAACATGCCCAATCTTGTCTAAAATAGCAATAATATTAGAATTAATATATTAATAATAAACAATATGATCATTTATCATTTTGAATAACAAGAATCCTAGGGGCAAATTTCTCCCCTAGATTGGTTCACATAACCTCTCTGCAGTGTCATCTGAGACTCAGGGTTGCCTTCAGTTAACAAAGGCCCTCTTTGACCAAACTTCCACCAGTACTTTAAACTGGTGGTGTAGACAAAAATGGTGGCAATGGAGATAGGGAGGTTCCTGAGGCCCCCAAAACATTACAGGCCATTGCCAAGGCTCTTGGTTTCCCACCAGAAATAGATGGTAAGAGCCTACTGCTGAAGTCTCCACATGCTTGGGCTGCAAGGTCACTGAGAAATCAAGCTGGATCTGAGCTGAAAACCTCCTCCCTGTAGACCAGCTGACAGAAAGCTGGAAAAAGCTACTCTACATGCAGCCCAATGGGAGAGAGAGAAGTCATCAGTGGTGAAAACAGTGGACACTGCAAGCCTTAAGTTTGGCCAGCCAGGCCAAATTAATGAACAGGTACAATAGTGTCATGTCTGTTATGGGGGAAACCAATCACTTTCTAATTGGACTAAAGGCCCACTCCATGGGAGGGAATACATGCCTGGTACTGAAAACCTACTCAAAAGAGTGTGGCGGGGGAGTCATGAGCCTTAGGGTATAAAGCCTGCTCTTGTCTAGATAAATACATATTTATGCTCACCAAACTGGCCTGTAAGCAATTTTCTTAACATTCATACCCATATATTAATGCTACTCTCCCTTTTGGTTAGAGAAGCTTCTCTTTTCTGATGGCATGACCACCGGGATGACCCAGAAGTCACCACAGTGCTGAGAAGAAGTGACAGGGGAGTGCTCAGCACTGAAACATCTATGATACCTTCCAAAGCTCATGGTCCATTGTGAAAGAAATGGTGGAAAGAACGTAAGAGCCAAAGGAAGGGTAGGACTGCTTACAATGCAATCAACCAGCAGAAATTGGCCTCAATATCCATGACCTCACAGTGCCTAGCACTACGTTCACAAGAACCTTATAATAGGAGGAAAAGATGATGACATCACAATAAAAGAGAGACTAATGGAGAGAGGGAGGGGATATGATGGAGAGCGGATTTGCGAAGGAGAAAGTAGGAGAAGGGAGGGAATTATCAGGTTTATTGTCTATAATTATGGAAATTGTTAATTAAAAAGTTTTAAAGGGGGTAGCAATAAGAGTTAGTATAAAAAATAAATAGAGGGGGCTGACTCAGTGGTTAAAGGCACTTACTTGCAAATCCTGATACCCCAGGTTCAACTCCCTAGTACCCACCAGGGATGTAAAGCAAGATGCACAAAGTGGCATATGTGTCTGGAGTTCATTTACAGTGGCAGAAGGCCTTGGCATTCTCTCTCTCCCTCTCTCTCTCTCTCTCTCATTTCTTTCTCTCAAATACATACATATGTACATGTATACATACATTTTGCCGGTTGTGGTGACATAAACCAGTAAAAATTGCTAAAGAGGTGGAGGCAGGAGCGTCAGGAATTTGAGGCCAGCCTGGGTTACACATTTTAAAAATAAATAATTTCGGCCTGGAGAAATGGCTTAGCAATTAAGCCCTTGCCTGTGAAGCCTAATGACCCTGGTTCGAGGCTCAGTTCCCCAGGACCCACGAAAGCCAGATGCACAAGGGGGCGCATGCGTCTGGAGTTTGTTTGCAGCGGCTGGAGGCCCTGGCGCGCCCATTCTCTCTCTCTCTCTATCTGTCTCTTTCTCTGTCATTCTCAAATAAATAAAATAAAATAAATTTAAAAATAAAAATAAATAATTTCAAGAAGCAAACTAACTGTGTAACTATAGGAAGTAGAGATGCAAAACAACCAAGGGAAAGTTGGAAAGGGAAAGAAATTTAAAAAGCAGAGTGGGAATAAAATAAAGAAAATTCAAAAAACTATGAAGCCTTTTAAATATATGTTTGGGCGCAGCAACTAAAGACACTTGTGTGCAAAGCCTGATGGCCCAGGTTCAATTCCCCAGTGCCCATGCAAAGTCAGATGCACAAAGTGGCACGTGTGTTTGGAGTTATTTGCAGTGACAAGATGCTCCAGCATGTTCATTCTCTCTCTCCCTCCTTCCTCCCTCCCTCCATCTCTTTCTCTCCCTCCCTCTGTCTTGCTCTGTCTCACAAATAAATAAAAATTGTAAAACATGAAATAAGTTTATTCCCTTTGATTAATTCCATTCTCACTTTTGGTCAGAGAACTTTCTTTTCACAGATGACAGCAAATACCCGGGAGACCCAGGACTCATCAAAATGACAAAAGGAGAACGCCCTGGAGCTTAGCGCGGGAGTGCTCATCTGTCACCGAGCCAGGGCTCACTGGGGGAAAGTGGGGCGAGTGCTGCTCCCACCGCCAGCCAGAGACCCTTCTCTATGGAGATGGCAGCCAACACTGAGGAGACTCAAAAATCATCAGAGAAGAAAATAAGAGGCTGGTAAGAGCTCAACACTAGAGGAGATTTCTGTTATGGCCTCCGCAGCTTAGGGAATGTTATGGGGAAAGGGGAGTGGAAAGAACGTGAGAGACACAGGGTGGGAACGCACACTTCGGGGCACTGCCCTCCCAACATGAACGGATCAGGGCATTCATGGCGCCAGAACGGTCACTGATACCCCCACCAGACCTGCACGGTTCTGAGCCCGTCAGCATTTTGACACGGAGGACAGAGGACAGAACACGACAACACAACACAGGAAGGACGACCTTGAAAGCAGAGGGCCCTCCGTGGAATAGGGGCCTGGGAGAGCGACAAGAGAACAACATGACAAAACGTGATCAAATTACAGTATATTCAAATACTAAAGTTCTCTATTTACAAAAAAAAAAAATAGCTGTTAAGAAAAAGCTCAAAGAGCCCCAAACTTGGAAGGCTTTGTCCCTGGGCTCCTGTGATCAGTAGATCTCAAATTGTGGACAAGACTGAGTGGGCTTTGACCTTGAAACTGAGTTGTCTCTGTGTGGCCACTGGGGGTCCCAGTCAGTCTCAGATGGATTAAGAACAGAACCCAGGTTTCCATTCCCAGAAGAGCCTTTGTCTCTACAAGGGAAACCCCAATGGGCAACAACAGGGCCTCCTGGCCAGGTCATAAAGGTGGGAGGTAACCAGCATTGGAACAATGGCATTGCCCCCTGAAACTCACCCAGCCTTCCTCCCCTGACACCCTCAAAGCAGGATGATGCAAATGTAGGATGTCATCTTTTCTTCCCTGTAAACCCAGTTACTATTGGCTATATAAGATGCTTTTACAATTCAAACAATGACATTCTGGTTCTGTTTATAATTAACGATGATGAGGGATGGAGAGATGGCCTAGCAGTTAAGGTGCTTGCCTGCAAAGTCAAAAGACCCAGGTTTGATTCCCCAAGACCCTGGTAAACCAGATGCACAAGGTGGCACATGTGTCTGGAGTTCGTTTGCAGTGGCTGGATGCCCTGGTGCACCCATTCTGTCGCTCTCTCTTTCTCTCTCTCTCTCTCTCTCTCTCTCTCTCCTCTCTCTCTGGCAAATAAATAAATAAATATTAAAATATTTAAAATTAACAATGATGGTAATGGAGTGATGTCTTGAGGCCACAGGTTTGGATAGGCCCCCTAAAGGCGCCTCTGGGAGTGAATTAGTTCCACCTGAATCTTAGGGCCTGAAGGGTGAGCTGCGGCACCCTCTGGTGGCTGCTCCCAGAATGTCGCTGAAGTCCAGGTAAACATCTCAAGTGGTAAAAGCAGGTGAGGAACCCAGCTCCAAGAAAACCCCGTACAGAGTCCTGAGGACCGAGGTCGTGAAAGCTGGTAGCACCCCGTTCTTGTGCAAGACTATGGAGCCCATGTCACCATGCAGTGCAGTCTGTCCTCACGGGTGACAGGAGTGGCTGGGCCTGAGAACTACACAGACCACAACAGCCTCAGAAACCCCTGCCAGGTATCGGGTCCTCAGAGGCCAAGACTCCTGCAGGGAAGACATCACGATCCCTTGCAATGTCCACCTGTTCCTGCCCTGATCCCTTTATGGAACCCCATTTCTTTTTTTAATATAAATATGACAACTCCTATACTTACAGATGACAAACCATGGTATTTCCCTCCCCTCCCCTCCCTCACTTTTCCTTCATAACTCTGCTCTCCATCATGTCCCCTCCCTCTCTCCATTAGTCTCTCTTTTAATTTGATGTCATCATCTTTTTCTCCTGTTATGAAGGTCTTGTGTGGGTATTGCTAGGCACTGAGAGGTCTTGAATATTGAGGCCAAATTTTGTCTGGACAGTTGTATGTAAGGAGTGGTACCCTTCCTTCGGCTCTTACATTCTTTCTGCTGCCTCTTCCGCAATGGACCCTGAGCCTTGAAGGGTGTGAGGTGTTTCAGGCTGGACACTCCTCCATCCCTTCTTCTCAGTACTATGTTGCCTTTTGGGTCATCCCAGTGGCCATTGTCATCTGAAAAGAGAAGCTTCTCTAACCAGACTAGAGAGTAGCGTTAATATATATATGAGTGTGAACATTAAGTGTAGTGCTTTCAGAATAATTTGGTGAGAGTAATATATGCATTTATCCAGACAAGAGCAGGCTTTATACCCTTAAGGCTCATGACCTCCCCTGCCATAGGCTTTTGATTAGGTTTTCAGTACAAGGTCATATTCCCTCCCATAGAGTGGGCCTTCAGTCCCATTAGAGAGCAGTTGGTTTCCCCCAGAGCAGCCATGCCACTATTGCACTCATTCCATCATTTGGCCTGTGTGGCGAAACCTAAGGTTTCCAGTGTCCACTGTTTTCACCGCTGATGACTTCTGTCTCCCATAAGATTGCATACAATGCAGCTTTTTCCAGCTTTCAGTTGGCTGGGCTACAGGGAGAAGGTTTTCTGCTCAGCACCAACTTGATTTCTCAGTGACTTTGCCTCTCAGGCATGTGAAGTCTTCAGCAATAGGGTCTAACCATCTTTTTCTCATGGGGAACCAAGGGCCTGTAATGTTTTGGAGGCAACATGGACCTCCCTGGCCAATGACTCACTGGAAGGTATCCCATCCCAGGCACTGAAAATTTTCTAGTAACAATCTATGGCTTCTGGATGTGCCATTATTTAAGAAAGCAGATTTTCATATGTATTATTCAGAATATCTTGAATTTTTATTGACTCTCCCCTCCTACCCTTCTTTTATACAATCTGTTCCCCTGACCTCGCTTAGGCCTTTCCCCTCCCTGTAATCTGTTCTTCTACTTACATATATACAATACCATCCTGTTAAGACCTTCCCTCTCCTCCCTCCCTTATAGCCTTTTTCTAGCTTATGGGCGTCTGCTACTGATTTTTGGTTCCAGCTCACACACAAGTCTATACATTTGTAGCTAGGATTCATATATAAGAGAGAACATGTGATGTTTGGCTTTCTGGGCCTTGGTTACCTCACTTAGTATAATCCTTTCCAGATCCATCTATTTCCCTGCAAATTTCATTTTTTCTTTACTGCTAAATAGAACTCCATTGTGTACATGTACCACATCTTTATTATCCATTCATCTGTGGATGGACATCTAGGCTGGTTCCATTTCCTAGCTATTGTGAACAGAGCAGCAATAAACATGGTTGTGCAAGTATCTTTAAGGTAGTGAGAAGAGTCATTAAGATATATGCCTAACAGTGCTATAGCTCGGTCATATGGCAAATCTATTTTTAGCTGTCTCAAGAACCTCCACACTGATTTCCACAATGGCTGTACCAGATTACATTCCCACCAACAGTGCAGAAGGGTTCCCCTTTTACCACATCCTTGCCAACATTTATTGTCATTTGTTTTCTTGATGGTAGCCATTCTGACAGGAGAGAGATGGAATCTCAAGGTAGTTTTAATTTGCATTTCCCTGATGGCTAAGTATGTAGATCACTTTTTTAGGTATTTATATGCCATCTGTATTTCTTCCAGTGAGAACTCTCTATTTAGTTCTATAGCCCATTTTTTGATTGGGTCGTTTGATTTCTTATTGTTCTGTTTTTTGAGTTCTTTGTATATTCTGGATATTAATCCTCTGTCAGATATGTAACTGGCAAAGATTTTCTCCCATTCTGTAGGTTGCCTCTTTGCTCCATTCACAGTGTCCTTTGCTGTACAAAAGCTTTGTAATTTCATGAGATCCCAGTGGTTGATTAGTGGTTTTATTTTCTGAGCAATTGGGGTTATATTCAGAAACTCATTACCTATGCCAATATGTTGAAGGGTTTCCCCTATATTTTGCTCTAGCAATTTCAGAGTTTAAGATCTGATATTAAGGTCCCTGATCCACTTAGATTTGACTCTTATGCATGGAGAAAGACAAGGATCTATTTTCATCTTTCTACATATAGATATCCAGTTTTCCCAGCACCACTTGTTGAAGAGGCTGTCTTTTTTCCAATGAATATTTTTGGAATTTTTGTCAAAAATCAGATGGCTGTAGCTGCCTAGATTAACATCTGGGTCCTCTATTCTCTTCCATTGATCTACATATCTGTCTTTGTGCCAATACCATGCTGTTTTGTAACTATGGCTTTGTAATATAGCTTAAAATCAGGTATGGTGATACCACCAGCCTTATTTTTGTTACTCAAAATCATTTTGGCTATCGTGTGTTATTTGTGCTTCCAAATGAAATTTAGGATTGTTTTTTCTATTCCTGTGAAGAATGCCATTGGAATTTTAATGGGGATTGCATTAAATGTGTAGATTGCTTTTGGTAAAATTGACATTTTCATGATATTTATTCTTCCAATCCAAGAACATGGGATATCTTTCCATTTCCTTGCATCTACTGCAATTTCTTGCTTGAGTGTTTTAAAGTTCTCATTGTAGAGCTCTTTCACTACCTTAAGTTTATTCCAAGGTACTTTTTTTTTTTTTTTTGAGGCAATTGTGAATGGGAGAGATTCCCTGATTTCATTCTCCGCATGTTTGTTGTTAGTATATAGGAAAGCTACTAATGTCTGTGTATTTATTTTGTATCCTGTACATTGCTAAAAGTGTTTATCAGCTCTAACAGTTTGCTGGTAGAGTTTTTAGGGTCTTTTATGTGTAGAATCATATAATCTGCAAATAGTGATAATTTGATCTCTTCCTTTCCAATTTGCATCCCTTTTATGAGTGTCTCTTGCCTTACTGCTATAGCTAAGACTTCCAGTACTATATTAAATAAAAGTGAGGACAGTGGACACCCTTGTTTTGTTCCTGAATTTAGTGGAAAAGCTTCAAGTTTTTCACCATTTAGTATTATGTTGGCTGTAGGTTTGTCATAAATAGCTTTTATTATGTTGAGATATGTTCCTTCTAGTCCCAGTTTCTGTAATACTTTTACCATGAAGGGATGTTGGATTTTGTCAAATGCCTTTTCTGCATTTATCGAGATGTTCATGTGATTTTTGTCTTCCAGACCATTCATATAATGTATCACATTTATTGATTTGCATATGTTGAACAATCCCTGCATCCCTGGGATAAAGCCAACTTGGTCAGGGGGAATAATTTTTGATATGTTCTGGTATTCTGTTTGCTAATATTTTTACATCTATGTTCATGAGGGAGATTGGTCTATAATTTTCTTTTTGTTCTGTTTTTGCCTGGTTTTGGTATGAGGGTGATGCTGGCTTTATAGAAGGAGTTCGGTAGAATGCCTTCTTTTCTATTTTATGGAAAAGTTTGAGAAGCATTGATGTTAGTTCTTCCATGAAGGTAAAATTCGCCAGTGAATCCATCTGGCCCTGGGCTTTTTTTTTTTTTTTTTTTTTTTTTTTTTTTTTTAGTTGGGAGACTTTTTATAACTGCTTGGATCTCTGTACTTGTTGTAGGTCTATTTAAATGGTTTATCTCATCTTGATTTAATGTTGGTAGATCATATGAATCAAGAAAATCATCTATTTCTTTCAGATTTTCAAACTTGGAGTCATATATATTCTTAAAGTATGTCCTTATAATTGTCTGAATTTCTTTGGCATCTGTTGTAATGGTGCCTTTTTATCTCTAATTTTCTTAATTTTTGTCTCTTCTCTCTTTCTTCTGGTCAAATTTTCTAAAGGTTTATCAATCTTGTTTATCCTTTCAAAGAACAAACTCTTTGCTTCATTGATTCTTTGGATTGGTTGTGTGTGTGTGTGTGTGTTTCTATTTCATTAATTTCTGCCCTAATCTTTATGATTTCTTCTCATCTACTGAGTTTTGGTTTGCCTTGTTCTTCTTTTTCCAAGGCCTTAAGGTAGAGCATTAAATTGTTTATTTGTGAACTCTCTAATTTCTTAATATAAGCAGTTAGAGCTATAAATTTTCCTCTTAGAACTGCTTTCATTGTGTCCCAAAGGTTTTGATATGTTGTATTATCATCATCATTTTATTCTATGAATTTACTGATTTCCTTTTTGATTTCTTCAATGACCCATTCATCACTCAATAGTGTACTGTTTAGTCTCCATGAATTTCTGTATGCTCTGTAGCTTTTCTTATTGCTGGTTTGCAGTGTGGTCAGTACAAGGGATTATTTCAATTTTGCTATATTTGTGGAGATTTGCTTTGTGTCCTAATATATGGTATATTTTAGAGAATGTTCCATGTGCTGCTGAGAAAAAATGTATATTCTGCAGAATTTGGATGGAATGTTCTGTAGATATCTGTTAGGTACATTTGTTCCATGACAACCTTTAACTCAGATATCTGTTTATTTTTTGTCGGGATGACCTGTCAATTGATGAGAGCAGGGTATTAAAGTCTCCCACTACAATTGTATTTGATGCTATCTGTGACCTTAAGTCTAATAGTGTTTGTTTGATGAAACTGGTAGCCCCCATGTCAGGTGCATATATGTTTAGGATTATAATGTCCTCTTGCTGTAATGTTCCTTTAATCAGTATAAAACGACCTTGTTTATCTTTCCTCACTAATGTTAGTTTGAAGTATATCCTGTCAGATATTAGGATATCAACCCCTGCTTGTTTCCTAGGCCCATTGGCTTGAAATGCCGTTTTCCATCCTTTTGCCCTAAGGCAGTGTCTACCTTTTATTGAGAGATGAGTTTCCTGGAGGCAACAAATGGCCGGATCCTTTCTTTTAATCCAGTCTGAAAGCCTTTATCTTTTGGATGGTGCATTGAGGCCATTGATATTAAGAGTTATTATTGAAAGTTATGCATTTATTCTAGCTATTCTTCTTATTTTGTAGTGTTTCCTGTTTCCCTTTACTCATTTGTTTTAACTGTTATTTGAGTGTGGTTTATTTTTTCCTATTTCCTCTTGTGTGTGTTTTGCTTTCTCTTCAGCATTAAGAATTCTTTCAACACCGGGCGTGGTGGCGCATGCCTTTAATCCCAGCACTCGGGAGGCAGAGGTAGGAGGATCGCCGTGAGTTCGAGGCCACCCTGAGACTCCATAGTGAATTCCAGGTCAGCCTGGGCTAGAGTGAGACCCTACCTCGAAAACCCAAACAAACAAACAAAAAAATTCTTTCAAGTATTTTCTGTAGAGCTGGTTTAATTGTCATAAATTCCTTTAGCCTGTTTTTGTTGTGGAATGTCCTTATTTCTCCATCAATTTGGATAGATAGCTTTGTAGGATAAAGTAATCTTGGTTGACAGTTGTTATCTTTCAGAACTTGGAATACATCATTCCAAGCCCTTGTGGCTTTTAAACTTTGTGTTGAGTAATCTGCAGGTATTCTGAAGGGCTTGTAGGTGACTTACTTCTTCTCTCTAACTGCTTCCAATATATTTTCTTTGGTTTGTGTGTTTAGTAGTTTAATTATAACATGGCACCGAGAGGTTCTTTCCAGATTTTGTCTGTTTGGTGTTATAAAACCTTCTTGTATCTGCATTGGTGTTTCTTTCCCAATTTCAGGGAATTTTTCTTCTATGATTTTGTTGAAAACACCTACTAAGCCTCTGGATTGAAATTCTTCTCCTTCTGTTATACCCTGAATTCTTATGTTTGATCTTTTCATAGTGTCCGGATATCTTGAAATTCCCATTCATACCTTGCTATTAGCTTGTCTTTCTCTTTGTTGGACTGTATTATGTCTGCCATCTGGTCTTCTAGTTTAGATATTCTGTTCTCTCCTTCATCCATTCTACTGGAGAGACTTTCCACAGAGTTTTTTTTTTTTTAATTTTTTGTTATTTTTATTTATTTATTTGAGAGTGACATACAGAGAGAGAGAAAGAGGCAGATAGAGAGAGAGAGAGAGAACGGGTGTGCCAGGGCTTCCAGCCACTGCAAACGAACTCCAGATGCATGCGCCCCTTGTGCATCTGGCTATCGTGGATCCTGGGGAAATGGAGCCCTCGAACCGGGGTCCTTAGGCAAGCGCTTAACCGCTAAGCCATCTCTCCAGCCCTCCACAGAGTTTTTTATTTCATTAACTGTATTCTTCAGAGCCAGGATTTCAGCCTGGTTTTTCTTCAGTATTTCTATTTCCTTACTCATGTCTTGTAGTGACCTCTTTATTTCATTAAGCTGGTTTCCTGTGTTCTCTTTCAGAAGTTTATTTTCTTCTTTAATTCCTTTGTTTTCTTCTTTGATTCCCTTAATTTCTTCTCTGATTTCTTTGAGCATAGATACCATCATTTTCTTGAAATCTTTGTCAGGCATTTCATCTAAAGCAGTCTCATTGGTGATTATTTCTGATGGATTTATAGTTTTTGGTGGGACTGTATTGTCTTGATTCTTTGAGTTTCTTGGATTATAATGTAGCTACTTTTGCATCCTGAATTGATTTGATGCTTAGGTTTTCTACTTATCTGCAGTGTTCCCAGACATGGCAATCCACCTCTATACACCCTCAAGATATACGTTCAAGGTGCCAGGTATAGCTCTTGTCCCCCAGTCAAGCCACAGAAGTAATCCTAGGTGTTGAGTTTGCTTGCTAAGGAAGTATTCTAGTGGATTGGGTGGAATAATTTACTGGAAAGTTCTAAACTTCAGCTGAGTAACATACAATCAATAAAAACCAGCACAAAGTATGCAATTGTGGGGATTAAAACAAACAGATAGTCTTACAAAGCCAAAATCCCTAAGGGTGTGTGTTGTTCTACGCCCTTAATCTTGTCAGCTGGGAGGTAGAGATTTCTGTTCTGAATTGGGTTCCAGGTCAACCTGGATCTGGATCAGACCCTGCCCTCAATCATGACAGAAGCAAAAGACAAAGGCCCTATAAATATGAAAGCATCAAAAGCAACAATATTCAACCCCCAAATACAGGTTATTTGAAAATGGTAAAGCCAACCAAAAATATATAACCCATAACCTGCCCTGGCAAGGAAGGACTGTGTGCCTTTTTGTTTGTCTGGTTTGTTTGTTTTTCTTTGTTGATTTTTTGTTTTTGTTTTTGTTTTTGTTTTTTTTGGCAGTCAGCCTCATTACTTTTGGGGTGGCTTCCAATCTCCCCAATGCTGAGTGCCCGCCTCCATCCCTCCGTGTTGTGCTGTGCAGCTGTACCTCTGATCCGCTCTGCTGGCTGCCGGCCACTGGGGGCTGAATGCTGGAGGTTCGCGGTTCTGGTGGTGGGGGATGGGAGAGTTCAGCTTTCTGGAGTTGCTCGCACTTTCAGTAGCTCTTTAGTTGATCTCAACTGTCTTTCCTTCAGATTTCTTAACTTTGCAAGAAGGCTGATGGAGCTGAAACATCTGTTGCTTGGACTCTGCTGCTGCTGCCGCCTGGCACACCTGGCAGGATTGCACTGGGTGGGCACACGGATTGCGGGCCATGATCACCTCAGTGGTACTCTGGCCATTTTCCTCCTTTCTGGTGGGTCTTGGTCTCTCTGTCTTCTCCGCTGTGTCTAAGAAGAACCTATACTCTTTCACTTTTCAGATGAAGAGTGTATTTTGCTGGGGTTTTGCTGAAATCCCTCCCTAGGCTGGTTTGGTGTGGCTCCTAAGCCGCCATCTTACCCAGAAGTCCCACCTGGAGCCCCATTTCTCCCAGTATCCCTCTTTTCTGATGAGGTCCTGCATCCGCTATCACCCAGACAGAAGCAGGAAGGAGGACCAGCCACCCCATAATAAGAAGACCTCTAGATTTGAATTATTTTGGTTTTGGTTTTGGTTTGGGTTTATTTGGGGACAGAGTCTTGTTATGTAACCCAGACCGGCCTTGGTCTTGGGGCAATCCTCCTGCCTCTGTGCTCTTAGGTATTGAGACTGAGCATGTGTGGCACCACACCTAGCTAGATTCATCATACTCTGATTGCAGGAGACTCTGTTCTGTGTTTACCTAGTTCTGAAACACAGCACCTAGGAACAGTCCAGCCAGCTGCGTCACCAGCACTCCAGGACTCTCAGGCAGAGAGAAGAAAGCTCCGGGAGTAGAAACGTCCCCTGTGAAGCCTGACTGGACAGCCTACCACCCTCTTCTTTTCCCATGTGTAATAAAGTGTGAGCCAATTCACTTTCACTGGATAATCAGACAAAGAAACAGCGGTGTTCATAAAGTTGTTCGTATCATTTTAGGAAAGAAAAGTTTTAAGTCAGATCAATTCATGTCCAGCCACGTGTGGTGTGATGGTTAATAGTGAGTGTCAACTTGACAGGATGTGGAATTACCTAGGAGACAAGCATCTGTGCATGTCAGTGACGGAGTTTCTAGACTGGGTTAGCTGAGGCGGGAAACCCCACCCTAACTGCATGCAGCACCGTTCTTCCATGGGCAGGGGTCCTCGAGTGAATGGAGAGAAGAAAACTAGCCGAGCACCAGCAGTCCTCTCTCTCTCTCTCTCTCTTTCTGTCTGTCTGTCTCTCTCTCTCTCCTTCCTGACTGTGGATGCAATGTCACAGCTTCTTCATACCCTTGCCACCACACCTTCCCTACCACAATGCACTGTGGCCTCAGTCCGTAAGCCAGAATAGACTCTTCATTCCTTAGTTACTTTTGTCAGGTATTTTCTCACAGCAATGAGAAAAGCAATTAGTGCCAGCCATTAACCATGAGAAGAATTAGTCTCCACGTGGATAAATGACTTGGGATGGGGCAGCAAGACCCACCCACACACACTGGTGTGTGTGGTGTGTCAGGACCCTCTTGGCACATTCAGTGTAAAGAAAGACACCTGCAGTGTGAGGTGTTGTCAATTCCACAGGTGTGTGTTTGTGCAGAGAGGAGATTTGGGGAGAAGGGTTTGCTGAGAAATAGATAGAGGGTCACTAGTTTCTTAAGTAATTTCAGGGTTTTCTTTTTCTTTTTTACTTTCTGCTTGATGTTATACATAGGTGTGCTATCTATGTAATTAGGAATAAGGAATTAGGAATAAGTTGTTTATATTACTTTAACATAAAAAGAGTACAATTTTTATGAAGTGTACCCTAAGTGTGTCACAGCTGGGGAAGTCCTATTGAAAACTCTGCAGAGGGATGGTTAGAAATTGTGGGAGAATTCAGGGAACTGGATGGATTCTTGATTTTCATGTCTCTTCTTTCCAGACCAACCAATAGGAATTGGTTGAAGAAACTAGTGGGGAATGAAGTAGCAAAACAAATCCAGGGTGCTGGACTTCAGCAAGAGTTCTCAGGGTCCTCTGACAGCTCCCAGCTCCTTCATCGGCACAGAAACTCTCACTCTCTTCATGAAGTCTGGTGCAGTCAGCTCCACGCTGCTGGGACAAACATCCAACCAGACACAGCTTATGGGATGAAGGGGTTCACCTCAGGTTTACCGAGTCCAGGGGAACACCGTCAATGGCACAAGAAGCCGGCGCCCTCTTGTAGATCCGAGCAGAGAGAAACGACTGCAGCAGGGCCATGTCAGCACCAGCAAGCAGGGACGGCCAGCGCTCAAGGGCTCTCTCCACACCTGTGGGCTGGGGTTCCGATCCACCCCCAAACACACATTAGCAATGGGCTCCAAGACCCACACATCTTCCCCAGTTGGGCTCTGCCCACTAGAAACTCAAAATGCCAGCCTGGGACTATGGGAGCATATTTTCAAACTACCACGTAGTTGGCTGCCAGGCACTGGACTCCAGCGTGGCTTGTCGCAGTGAAAGCCTCATGTCGGTGAGGGAGACTTGGGTAGCCCAGCCTTTCCTACTAAGCCGTGACCTTCAAGGAGAGCAGTGTGCACTCCTTCTCGTTGCTCACCCTTCCTCCTGATCACCTGGCCAAGTGTCTCACGCACACCCAGGCTCCAGCCTCAGGTCTGAGCATGTGGCAGAACGTGCTGTGGGAACCTGCTTCACAGCCCAGTGCACAGGCTGTGCGACCCCAAGCTCTTTGCCAGCTGATCTCACAGTCAGGCTTTGACCTTCTCCAAGCGCACACCTGCAAACCCGAAGCACCTCACACTTGTTTTCCTTGGCAGGTGCCTAGTTATGGGCACTCCTCAATGACAGCAGTCATCCTGGGGCAAGGCGAGCTTGCCTGGGAAGCTGGAAGCCTGTTTGCCCTGAGGCTCATGGTAGCCATATCTAGCAAGTTAGCGAGACTCCAGCCAGTGAGCCTTGAACAATCCACAGCAGATAACCAAGGCTGTTCAGAGAGATGCGAAAGCCTGCCATAGCCGGGAGTCAGAGCCCAGGCATGCACCCCCCCCCCCCACAGCCACGCACAGACGGCCTTGTCTCTGGGATAGCTCACCCACTGCTCACAATGGCAGAGGCCTCCAAGACCAGGAGTCAAGGAAGTCCATCCAGAAGAAGGACAGCATCTGGGTTCTGTCTCTCCTCAAATGCTGGGGTGAGGGCCTGGGGGTAACCTTAGAAGGAAAACGTAGGATGTGACTGGAAGACAGAGAGGAAACAATCTGGGAAAAGTGGGGTAAGAGGAGATGATGGAAGTTATTAATGGTGATGAAATTCTCTCTCTCTCTTTCTCTCTCTCTCTCTCTGTCTCTGTCTCTGTTTTCGTGTGTGTGTGTGTGTGTGTGTGTGTGTGTGGAATACACACAGGTATGTGCAGATGTGTGCTCTGTGTGCATGTATGTGGAAGACCCAGGAGAATTTGAGTGTCTTGCTCTATTTGCTCATCCGCATAGTTCCCTCAATCCAGAAGTGCCATTTTTAGTCAGGATTCCCAGCAACTCTCTGGTCTCTGCCCCCCTCCACCCCTGTGTACTGGGGTGACAGATGTGCGTGGCCATCCCCAGCTTTTGACATGGGTTCTGGTGAGTCAAACCCAGGCAGTGTCAGGCCCTTCCAGGCCTTCATGTTGAAGCTGTAATCACTCGTAACTGCTTAGCCATGTCCCCAACCCCTATGTCTGTTTTGACAGTCTCACCAGGTAGCCTAGTTTATTAAGACAAAGCCTCACCCATAGCCCAGGCTGGCCTGGATTTACTATATGGCCCAAGCTGACAGTAATCCTTTTGCCTCAGCCTCCTGGGTGCTAGAATTACAGGTACCAAACACCACATCAGATTCTAAAGTTCTTTTTTTTTTATCACTTTATATTTCTTAACAGTTTAAGAAGAAGTGTCCCACTTCCTTTGCTTTCAAAGTGGACTATAATAAGCTTGTCACATATCTTTTATTAAACCAATCAAATGCCCCAAAATTAAGTTAATTGCATGTTTACTACATAGGACAGTTGCCAAGAATATTGAGTTATATTAATGGAGGCATAGTCATCCAACCGGGGAGGCTGTGACCTGCTACGACAATCACAGTGTTTGACATACTCTTCTCTTTTAGCCCTAAGCGCAAGTGTGAAGCCAGACAGCCAGTAGGTCATGATCCCAGCTGAAGAAAGGCAGGCATGACACTAGTTTTGTAGCCCCAGGAAGCTGTTTCTGGCTATGCAGAGCTGTAAAAATCCAGTGGTCCATCCCATCGGAAGCGTGGTCAGCCCAGGGCTGGACTTAGTGAGTGTTTGGTGATCAGGAGCCTCCTTTGACCATCCCTCGTGAGGGGAAACCATGACCCTCCAGTCATGTGGCTTGCCTGTGGTCCTGAGATGCAAAAGCTCGAATCCAGACTTGGCTGTGTTTAAATTCAAGTCTTCTTTCCCTACTCTGTCTGGCCATAGTGACTTCCCAGACAATGCCTTTATTTTTATCCAGGGTGTGATGTTGACATAACACCCATAATATTAACAGGTAGCCACCTGGGAACACTGAGCCTGCCCACATGAGCTGAGTCATCTCACTCTCTACTTGGATGGATCTGTAATCACCTAGGAGACACACCTGCCAGTGTCTGTGGGATGTTTCCAGAGAGATTTAGCTGAGGGGGGAGACTGCCCATGGGCTGGGGTCCCAGGCTGAGTGAAGAGGAGGCAGCGAGCTGAGCAGCACATTCCTCACTCGGCTTCTGACAGCAGTGTGACGGGCTGCCTCAGGTCCTGCCGCCTCACCTCTCCTGCCTTAGTGGACTACACCTTCAAGCCTGAGCCAGACACACCCTTCCTTCAGTAAGTTGCTTTGCCAGGTATTTTGTCACAGCTGTGAAAAGAGTAGCTAAAGCCCTGCTGTACTTAGAGGCCAGGTCACTGGTTCCCGCCAAGCTTCTCTGCTAAGTGAGAGTGTTCTGCTTGCAGAAGACTGGCAAGGGACCAGACAGCTGGGAAAAGTTTTCCCCTTCCTGCCCTCCTGCCAGGCCTGCCTTGCTTCTTTGACAGACACACAGGTTTGTAAAGAATGGCCCTCTAGCCGGGCGTGGTGGCGCACGCCTTTAATCCTAGCACTTGGGAGGCAGTGGTAGGAGGATCGCCGTGAGTTCAAGGCCACTCTGAGACTACATAGTGAATTCCAGGTCAGCCTGGGCTAGAGTGAGACCCTACCTAGAAAAACCAAAAAAAAAAAAAAGGAATGGCCCTCTCTCCACACCCACCCAAGCCATGCTCTCTATGGCCTCTTGCAAGCTAACGTTTATCCTGGAGTGGGACAAAGGCATCCAGGTGAAAGTTGTCCCTCTCACATCTCTCCAACCTTGATGGCACCTGGGAGCAACCTGGCTCCCAGGCCTCCTCCTAGCTCCTCCCCATGCCATACTTTCTCACTTTGCTCCAATTGACCCAGCTCATCTAGAAGCTTCCTTGAGTCCTCTTCCCACTCTGCTTCCTCGGCATCTTTTATTTTTTTTTTTTTTTAATTTTTTTGTTCATTTTTATTTATTTATTTGAGAGTGACTGACAGAGAGAGAGAGGCAGATAGAGAGAATGGGCACGCCAGGGCTTCCAGCCACTGCAAACGAACTCCAGATGTGTGTGCCCCCTTGTGCATCTGGCTAACGTGGGTCCTGGGGAATCGAGCCTTGAACCGGGGTCCTTAGGCTTCACAGGCAAGCGCTTAACCGCTAAGCCATCTCTCCAGCCCTTTTCTTTTTTTTTTTTCCCTTGGCATCTTTTAAAGTCAGAGAATTCCATGAGGGCAAGGGGACTCGGGATTTGTCTGGCACAGCATTGTCCACTGTTTGGCCTTGACCCTTGACCCCTTGTGTCTCTAACCAGTGTCCGCTACAGGCTCCTGAGGTAGTGACATTGTTTAATCCTTCCCCTCACATGCAAGGCAGCATGCCTCCACGTAACTGGAAGTGTACAAGAACCTTCATTCCTGCTGACTAAACTGGCCTCGCGTAACCACCTCCCACAGCCCCGACCCTGGGAGTCACAAGGAGCCAGGGTGCCAGAGGTCCCCACATGACCCCTAGATCCTGAGGCACTCGGGACTCTGAGCTCCTTGCTCTCTCTGTGGCTCCAAGGTTTCCCTCTCCAGACAATAGTCCCAAACTTCCTTGGTGGCAACCCATGAACCCTTTCTACCCACCCACTCCTGCCAGTCCACCCATCCAAGTTCACCTGTCAGTACGCTGGTCCGCTCCTCAATAAGAATCTGTGGAGAACAAAGCCCAGGCCTCACCAGGAGCATCGGGCTGCAGAGAGGCCAGGAGCCACACTGTGCAGGAATGGATGGGGGAACGCTAGCGGAATGAAGGATGGATACACGGGTTGTGGTTGGATGGATGGAAGGGCAGATGGATGGTCAGATAGGAGCATGGGTGGATAGATGGGCGGTATAGAGATGGACAGGTGAACAGGTGGACAAATGGGTAGATGAGTGGATGGGCAGATGGATGGATGGGTGTGTAGGTATGAAGGGAGCTAGGGGCGAGGCAGTTGGACAGGAAGGCCCATAGGAGAAATAAGGATCTTAATTCCCATCTGCCAGGCAAATATAACACACGGTAGCTGCTCAACATCACGCGCTCACCCCGCCGTCTGCAGCAGCTGCCACAGAGCTGGAATCACTGAGATGTCCCAGAGTTTGGGCCCAGCCCCTTCTGGAAGCTGCACCCTGTTGAGCAGACTTCTTGTAGATTCAGCCCCAAACCCAGGATAAAAAGCTTGGCGGCTCACGAGGCTTGTGGTGGGGTTTTTCCTCTTTCCAGGCTGCTGGGCTGTTCATCTCCCAGCACTCGAGGTGAGGTTTCGTCCTTCCCTCCCTGGCAGCGGCGCTGATGCTAAGGCTGGGGAAAGATGATGTGTTGTGGGGCTGGGGAGATGGCTCATCAGCTAAGTCACTTGCCTGCAATGCCTAATGACCTGGGTTTGACTCCCCAGTACCCACGTAAAGCCAGTTGAACGAGGTGGTGCATGCATCTCAGTGGGGTTGCAGTGACTAGAGGCCCTGACAGACCCATTCTCCCTCTCCCACTCTCTCTCTTTGCAAATAAATATTTTTTTATTTTTCTTTATTTATTTGAGAGAGTGAAATAGGCAGAGAGAGAGAGAGAGAGAGAATGGCCATGCCAGGGCTTCCAGCTGCTGCAAATGAACTCCGGATGCATGCACCTTTTACATGGGTCCTGGGAAATTGAACCTGGGACCATTGGCTTTGCAGGTAAGTGACTTAACCACTAAGCCATTTCTCCAGCCCTAAATAAATATTTTTTTAAAAGATGATGTGTTGTTGCCTTATTTTTTTAAAGCCTCTTTTTTATATTCTTTTGTTTTCTAGGCCCGTGGACATTTTCATAGCCCCTTAGACCACGTGGGTGTACCCACTCCTCTCCCTCCGGTTCCTGGCTGGAATAAAGCGCAATGATGCACGAAAATAGTCCTTCTCAGTCTTGTTTTATGTCAAGTCTTTAAGTAAAACAGACAAGAGCTTGGGTTTGGGGTTTGCATTTGAACCCCAAAAATAAAGTCTTGTCTTAGATCTGTTAGTGGGTAGATGGGTGAATGGATACATCAGTCCTGGCCCACCCGGGTCTCTGTGTCTGCCCGCCAGCTCATTCTCTGGGATTCTCAGGCTTTTCCCACACTCCTGGTGAACAGTCCCACTGAGTGAGCGCTGCAGACCATCAACCTTCACGGGCAGCAAGATCTGCGAAGCTTCCGCAGTGCCGGCTCGCCCTCTTGTGGCCTTTGCTGCTATTGCAGCGGAAGGCCCCTGAGCACAGTATGAGGTCACCCTGCACCCGCCTCTAGGAAGTGGGTCGCGGACACAGGACCTGCCACCTCACTTGCTTCTCTCTAACTTCCCTCGGAGCTGTCTCCCTGAGACCCAAAACTGGCTTCTGCTTTGCCACGGTGATGTGCGGCCGGTAGCACCTGGGTGCTAATGCTTGTTAACTCAGTGCCTAGACCCTCGCCTTCCCCAAGCTTTACACCGCTCTGGTAGGCACTGAAAGTGACCAGCTGCTCTCTAAACATCAGCTGCATGGTCCACAGAGTCCCACGTGTTGTGTTGTTGTTATTGAGCAGATAATGGAGATATTTTCTTTATTATTTTGCTTTTGTGTGTGTGTGTATGTGTGTGTGTGCGTGGTGTATGCACACGTGCGTGCAGATGCATGCACTCTATGAGCATACATACAGAGGCCAGAAGAGAACGCTGGTGTCATCTTATTGCTCCTCTGTATATTTCTTTGAGACAAGGTCTCTCATTCCACCCAGAGCTGCCACTGGTTGTCCCAGCAATTCTCCAATATACATAACATTGAGTGAGCCAGCCTGTTTGCTTTCCTGCACATGTAGCTCTGTGCGTGCTCCTGTGTGTATGCGTGCATAGGCGCGTGTATGCATGACCTGTGTGTATAGACTTAAAAACCTAACAACAAGAGAAATATAACCTGACTTTCAAGTGAGCAAAAAACTTGAATGAATGGCATTTTTTCCAAAGAAAATGTAGTAATGGCCTAGAGCCCTGAAGAGATATTCAGCATTATCTGTTCAATAGAGAGATACAAATCAAAACCACAGTGAAGCCTGGCGTGGTGGCACACGCCTTTAATCCCAGCACGCGGGAGGCAGAGGTTGGAGGATTGCCACGAGTTTGAGGCCACCCTGAGACTACATAGTGAATTCCAGGCCAGCTTGGGCTAGAGCGAGACCCTACCTCAAAAAAAAAAAAAAAAAAAGAACTCACAGAGATGCATGATGCTCCACTCCACATCACCTAGGGCAGTTAAAGTGGAAAGGTAATTCTTGGTGAGAGTGGGGAGCCACTGACGCCTTCCTCACACACACCTGCCTAAACTGGACATGGTACAGTTCTTCAAACTTTATAGAAAGTCATCATGCGACCCAGCACTTCCGCTGCTAGGAAAATACCCCCAAAGAAAAGAAGAGAACACTCTTGAACAAATGTTCAAATCAGCACTGTTCATATTATTCCCTAAAGTGGAAACAAGTCAATTCTCCATTGGAGGATGGCTGGAGAAATAAAATTTAATAATCCACATGGAGTTTTACTCAGCAATAAAAAGGGGTGAGCATGGTGTGGTGCTGCATGCCTTTAATCCCAGCACTCAGGAGACAGAGGTAGGAGGATTGACGTGAGTTCAGAGGCCAGCCTGGGCCTACACAGGGAGTTCCAGCTCAGCTTAAGCCAGAGTGAGACCCGACCTTGGAAAAAACAAAAAGATAAAGTGGGGGGAGGGAGGAGAAATACTCCTATATACCACAAAGATGAATTCTGAAGGCTTTGTGTTAAATGGAAAGTGACAAAAGACACTGGCAAGAGACCACATTCTCGAAGATTCCATTGATGTGAAATACCCGAAATAGGCACACATGGAAAAATATTCTTTTCTTTTCTAGGAGGTTGAAGGTTTTCAAAGGTGGGAATGTTTGCTAATAGATATGAAACAGTAAAAATGTCCTAGTATTAGTGATGTTAATTTCACAACCTTAAATATACTTTTTAAAAAAAGAAAAAGAAAGGCCAGGTGTGGTGGCTCATGCCTTTAATTCCAGCACTTGGGGGAGGCAGAGGTAGGAGGATCACAGTGAGTTCAAGGCTGTCCTGAGACTACATAGTGAATTCCAGGTCAGCCTGGACTAGAATGAGACCCTACCTCAACCCCACCCCCACCCCGCAAGAAAAAAAAGAAGAAGAAACACTGAATTGTGCACTTGAGAGAGGAAAATGGTTGCCCTGATCATTTCGATAGAGTGGTTACTTTAAAAATGAAGCCAGGGCTGGAGAGATGGCTTAGCAGTTAAGGCGCTTGTCTGTGAAGCCTAAGAACACATGTTCAAACCACCAGATCCACATTAGCCAGACACAAGTGATATAAGCATGCAATGTTGCACATGCACACAAGGGGGTGCACACGTCTGGAGTTCATTCACAGTGGCTGGGAGGCCCTGGAGTGCCCATTCTCTCTCTCTCTCCCTCTTCCTCTTTCTCTCTCCCTCTTCCTCTCTCTCTCTCTCTCCCCTCTCTCTCTCTCTCTCCCTCTTCCTCTCTCTCCCTCTTCCTCTCTCTCCCTCTTCCTCTCTCTGACTCTCCCTCTCTCTCTCTCCCTCTTCCTCTCTCTCTCTCCCCTCTCTCTCCCTCTCCCTCTCTCCTCTTCCTCTCTCTCTCTCTCTCCTCTCCTCTCTCTCTCTCCCCTCTCTCTCCCTCTCCCTCTCTCTCTCTCCCTCTTCCTCTCTCTCTCTCCCCTCTCTCTCCCTCTCCCTCTCTCTCTCTCCCTCTTCCTCTCTCTCTCTCCCCTCTCTCTCCCTTTCCCTCTCTCTCTCTCCCTCTTCCTCTCTCTCCCTCCCCTCTCTCTCTCTCCCTCTTCCTCTCTCTCCCTCTTCCTCTCTCTCCCTCTTCCTCTCTCTCTCTCCCTCTTCCTCTCCCTCTCCCTCTCTCTCTCTCCCCTCTCTCTCTCTCCCTCTTCCTCTCCCTCTCCCTCTCTCTCTCTCCCCTCTCTCTCTCTCCCCTCTCTCTCTCTCCCTCTTCCTCTCCCTCTCTCTCTCTCCCCTCTCTCTCTCTCCCTCTTCCTCTCTCTCCCTCTTCCTCTCTCTCCCTCTTCCTCTCTCTCCCTCCCCCCTCTCTCTCTCCCTCTTCCTCTCTCTCGCTCTTCCTCTCTCTGACTCTCTCTCTCTCTCAGAAGCTCTAGATGAGCTGGATCAATTGGAGCTAGTGTGAGACCCTGCCTCAGAATAAACAAAGAAATAAATAGAAGGAAAGGATGTTCTATTCCACAACATGAACTGCTGAACTGGCAGGACGGGAATAAGGCCTGTGGTTCCTTTAACAGTGTTGATAACTTCCTGACTGGTTAACATTTGGAGTCAGCTGGGTGAAGGCTGTGTGGACACTGCTATGACCACAACATTGGAAGTCCTGAAGTGTTATAAACGAGAACATCCAAAGTGTGGCAGTGGCTTTGGAGTGAAGATGTGTGCTGTGAAAACGAGTCCGTGGGACGGGGTGAGCGTGTGGGCGAGGGCGAGGGCGAGGGCGAGCGCTCCGGTGGCAGAAGGTGGAAAGCATCTGGCGTGGCGCCCACGCTACAGCAGTATTTCACTCACATCTGCCAGGCGCCTGTAACGCGGCACGTCGTCAGTTTTGAATATATTCTTTTTAAAATAGTTATTTATTTATTAAAGAGAGAGGGGGTGCACGTCAGAGCCTCCCGCCACTTCAAATAAACTCCAGTTGCATATGCCACTTTTGTGCATCTGGCTTTACATGGGTACTGGGAATCAAACCGGGGCATCAGGCTTTGTAAGGATGGCCTTGAACTGCTGAGCCACCCCACCAGCCCCAAATGTATTGTTTTTATAATAAATTACTGAGAGGGAAATGTACAGAAAAACATAGAAATCTGGTGTGGTTGCATGAGCTGCTATGTCTCCCCGACTCCATCCCTGAGTCCCAGGCTTCAGACTGCTGTTGCAAAGGTGTTTGTGGTGTTCATGAGCCCGTTTGCTCCCCAGGGAGGCTCTCTTCTCCGTGACACACTCAGAGAGGAGCACACTCTGGCAGGGACGCTGTTCTCTCACTAGGACTGAAGGACAAGAGAATCAGGTGGACTCAGATGGGAGCAGGAGGAGAAGGCCCCCGGGGACCATTTGTCCCGTGCTCAGGTGCCACTCAGGATCGGGCAGGACACCCTCTCCCTGGCTCCACGCACTCGTGTGAGCATTGGTCTGTGTGCCCGTGATTCACAGATTCCCTGGAAACAGTAACTAGTCCCTAGCAACAGCCTATCACATTGCCCCAGGCATTCGTCAGTGGCTGGTCTCCGTCTTTGCTTTAATTTTTGTGTGATGCAGACAGGAAGCCTCAGAGTGTTTCTTCTGTCTGCTCAGTGCTGGCCCAGATGCCCTGAGCCAAAGTCCCCAGGCTGTTGTAGACCAACAGCACCAAATAGCCAGGCCACCTGGGCACTCATTGAGCCTTAAGGAAGAGACAGCTGACTCCCTGTGAGCTCCATCTGCTTCCTGGACTCCAAAGGCCAAGCGTGGTGCAAACAACATGGCCGCATTTGCATCCAGCAAGACGGAGTGGGCGTGGGTCATAGCAGCAGCTCCTCATGAGGATGGAGGAGAACACGGAGCTGCTTCCTACCAAGTGTCAGCTTAAGCCAGACTCCTTTTCTTTTTGCATGTGTAGTGTGTGTGTGTGTGTGTGTGTGTGTGTGTGTGTGTGTGTGTGGTGTATGCACATGTGCAGATGCACTCACGGGCGTGTGCAGGCTACAGGAGAATGCCGAATTCCTTCCTCTAGCGCTCATCAGTTCTTCCTTGAGACGAAGGCTCCCTCTGAACACGGAGCTGCTGTTTTCCCTGAACCCAGCAGTTCCCTCTCCTCTCCACTTTCCACAGAACTGGGGTTACGTACATGTGTGGCCATGCCAAGCGATTGACATGGGTGCAGGGAATTGAACTCGGGCAGTCTCAGACCCTCTCCGGCCCCCATGCGTGAAGCGAGTGCTCTTATCCAGTGATCCATCTCCCCAGGGCTTTTCCTGTTTTCTGAGGAAGAGTCTCACTCTCGCCCAGGCTGCCTGTGGGGTTTGAGTGGAACGGTCCCCCATAGACTCACGTACTTACATACTTCACCCCAGTTAGTGGTGCTGGTTTGGAAGGTGGAAGAACCTTTAGGAGGTGGAGTTTTGCTGGAAGAAGGTTGTCACTGGGGACAGGTCTTTAGGTTTGATAACCTGGCCTCTCTCTCTCTCTCTCTCTCTCTCTCTTTCTCTCTCTCTCTCTCTCCCTCCCTCCCTCCCTCCCTCTCTTATTCTCCCCCTCCCCATCAATATGACCATGTGACCATGTGTGCCCTGCTTTCTTTACCATGATAGACTTCCCTTCAAAACTGCAAGCCAAAAATAAACTCTGCTTTCATAAAGCTGCTATTGATTTGATATTTTGTCCTAGCCATGAAAAAGTGAGTCATACACTGGTCTTGAACTCACAGGGATCTTTCTCCCTCAGCCTCCTGAGTGCTGTGATTATAGGAGTGACCCACGGAGCCTGGCCTTTAAGCCAGCGCCTTACTGATCGGTTCCCATCCTTTAGTCCTCGGCGTCCCGTGCGGGGTCTGGCTTACAGTGGATCCTCGCTCTTTATCGACGCACTGTCTGTCTTCCCCACCTCTCAGCTCAGCAGGTGACTCTTCCTCACCAGCCTCTTCTACACATGATAGTTTCCCAGGTTTTCATGCTAAGCGCTTTTTTATGCATGGTATGAACATCTGTCTAAGACTTGCCCGTCTTGGCTCAATGCCCCCCCCCCACAAGGTGCCAACACTTCCCAAACATCTCCACTCCAGAGCATCTCCACTTCAGGCCTCTTCACTTGGTTACTTGACAGACGTGCATGGCAACCACACAAGGGTGTCAAACTTAACATATCTAAATGGTGCCCAGGGTCGGCCTCCGGCTTCCTCCTCCAGGCTTCTCCATCACCTGCAGTGAGCCCCCATCTGCTTTAGGCTTGAGGTAGACCTGGCCAACCCCCACTGTCTCCCCTCCTTCTTGTGCTGTTTTTCTATTCCCTTATCCTGCCCCTATTTCCTACTTGTCAGCATCTCCTCCCTCTCAGCCTGCTGAGTTTTAGGGGTGGGGACCATGAAGGGACACTTCAACCAGAGTCACTGCATAGAGAATGGCAGTGACCATGGCATCGGTATTCCCCGGCTGCAGCAACAGACAGAACAGAGGATGCCCTGGTGGGGGGTGGGGGGAATGGGGGCAGCTGGGGCTCAGTGAAGTCTGCCCGGGAGTGGGAGGGGATTCCTGAGGAGGCGGGCATCAAAGAGACCTGGACCTGAGCTGTCAACAAGCATAACCCCCCACACCCGCGCGCGCGCGCGCACACACACACGCACAGTCTCCCCTAGGCTGGGCTTTTTCCACTGACTGGTTCCGCCTCCTCCCCTGGGGAAGGACTGCCAGCAACGACAGTGGTGTGAGAAGTGGCAGCTTCTCTCACTGCTGGGGAAAGCCAGGCCTCCTGATGCCAGCTCTGTCACCCAAATCCTAAGAGGAATAAAGGACCATACATGATCACGTCGTGGACTGTGCAAGCTGCATGCCATGTCACAGAGCAGAGCTCCCTCCTCAATGCCAGCCATCGCAGCCCTGGAGGAACAGAGGTGCCGGAGGAGGGCATGGGAGGCCTGGCAAGGTGTCACCCACAATCCTGAGGGATTACTTGGAATAGGGAAACCAATTCGCAGCCAAGAAACATGCCCTGTGGTACGTGCCAGGGCTGAGGGAGAGCAGGAGCCAGCATGTACTGTGAGGCCTCAGAACACATACAAGAGCTCTTTGTGGCCGGGAGGTCTGTGTGCAGGCAGAGCTGAGCTAGGCACGTGGGGTGGGGGAAATTCTGAAAAGACTGCTAGACTTAAACCTGGGAGACCAGACTGCATCTTTCAGTCATCCATTAACATTAATAATATGAGTTATGCCAGGCGTGGTGGCACATACCTTTAATCCCAGCACTCGGGAGGCAGAGCTAGGGGGATTGCCAAGAGTTTGAGACCACCCTGAGATTACACAGTGAATTCCAGGTCTGCCTGGACTAGAGTGAGACCCTACCTTGGAAAGCCAAAATAAATAAATAAATAAAAACAATATGAATTATTAGGGCTGAAGAAATAACTCAGTGGGTTAAGGTGTTTGCCAGCAAAGCCTAACAACCCCTGTTCAATTCCCCAGTACCCACGTAAAGCCAGATGCACAAAGTGGCACATGCATCTGGAGTTCATTTGCAATGACTGGAGGCTTTGGCTCACCCATTCTCTCTGTTTGTCTCTCTTCTCTCTGCTTGCAAGTAGATATACAAATATAATAATAATAATAATATGAATTATTAGTGAGCAAATACTATCTATGAAATAGTTTCCTCATTAAATGAGAACACAAAATCTTTTTTAAAAAAGGACTGGAGAGATGGCTTAGTGGTTAAGGCGCTTGCCTGGGAAGCCTAAGGACCCACGTTCGACTCTCCAGATCCCAGTTAAGCCAGACACAAAGGTGAGGCAAGCACAAGATTACTCATGCCCACTAGGTGGAGCAAGCTTCTGGCGTTCGATTGCAGTGGCTGAGGCCCTGGTGCACCAATTCTTTCTCTCACTCTCACTCTCACTCTCTCTAAAAATAAAAGAAAAAAATGAGAACACATATGTGTGAGTGTATGTATATATATTTTATGTATATGACTGTATATTTCATATGTATGGATATTTAAATGTGTGAATATATGTACCTATGAATGCTATGAATGTGTGATACGTTGTGTTCACATGAGCACATGCATATGTGCATGTACAAATGTGTGCATGCATACATGTACAAATATGTGTGTTGTGCATGAACACATGTGCGTGCTTACACAAGTGAATGTGTGTCTATGCACAAGGACTGTCACATGACCGCGTACATAAACCCTGCTCCAGCTAGGCCAACCCCTGCCACCACCACGACCCACATCACTTCAGATAGAGAAGATTCTCCTGCCCCTGCCCCTCCCCCTGCCCCTGCCTGAGAGACAGAGCCCTGAGGGGCCTGTGATATTCCTTCCTGGGCTCGCCATGTCTGCAGGAAGTAAGCAGTACCCGTAGACCCAGGTGCTCCAGCTTGACCTGGCTGCCCATCTCCAAAGCAGATGCCCCAAACTGGCGCTCTGAGGCTCCTCAGGCCAGCCACGTGCCCTCCCAGCGGCCAAGGCCAGGCGGCCTCTGCTCTGCCCCGGGCCTTCCCTCACCACCCTTCTCTGAACCCTTCAACAGGCATCAGAAATCACCCTTCGCGTTTCAACATTTGCAGCGTTTTGGGCAGTGAGTAACGTGCAATGAACTGTGCAGACTTAATTGTACGATGTGACGACTGACAGGTGGGTGCTCCCAGAACAGTGTCTCAGTCATGACACTGAGCACCCCAAATATCTGCTCATGCACTCTATGATCCCTCCCTTCTCCCAACTTCCCATTCTGTGGGCAACCACAGAGATGACTAATTTTTTTAAATGGTTTTATTTGGGCTGGAGAGATGGCTTAGCAGTTAAGGCATTTGCCTACAAAGCCAAAGGACCCAGGTTCAATTCCCCAGGAAACACGTAAGCCAGATGCAGTTAGTGGCGCATGCATCTGGAATTCATTTGCAATGGCTGGAGGCCCTGGCATGCCTATCTCTCTCTCTCTTTCTCTAAAATAAATATAGTAAAAATAAAATTAATCTGGGTATGTTGGCACATGCTTTTAATCCCAGCACTCAGGAGACAGAGGTAGGAGGATCACTGTGAGTTCAAGGCCATCCTGAGATGACATAGTGAATTCCAGGTCAGCCTTGACTAGAGTGAGACCCTTCCTTGAAAATCAGAAAAAAAATAATAAAATAAATAAAATTTAAAAAATAAATTAAAAATTTTAAATATTTTTATTTATTTGTGTGAGAGAGAGAGAGGAGCACATGGGTATGCCAGGGCCTCTTGCTGCTGCAAATGAACTCCAGACACAGGCACCCACCACTTTGTGCATCTGGCTTTACATGAGTATGAGGAAATTGAACCTGGACCAGGGGCTTTGCAAACAAGCATTTTAACAGCTGAGCCATCTCCCCAGCCCCAAGATATAAGCTCTGAACCAAATACTAGTTTTTATTTTGTACAACTTGATATGGAAGTGGCTGTACACTGATCCTTCTATTGCTGAACTTCTCATACACAACATAAACATTTTGGCCATGTTGGGTCATTTTCACTTCCATTTTAATTTTACAATTAGCTTCTGAACATGTAAGTGAGAGAGCCTGCTGGGATCTGATCGATGCTGTCTTCAACCTACTGTGAGAACCGACACCTCGGCAATACCGCGTGTTCTGATCCGTGAACACCGTGTATTTCTCCACTCACCTACATCTTCGGGTGTTTCCTTCAGCAGTGTCTGGTGGCAAGTTGTACAAGTAAGGGAAATGTCTATAATTGGGTAATATAGATTGGGATGTGTCCACTGCATTATCAGGTATTGTGTTGGGTAAAATGGAAAACTCAAACGGCAGTAGAGTAAGCAGATCGGGGCTTGGTTTTCCTCCAGTGTTCATCTTTGAGGGGGCAGGCAGTTCAAGGCGTGTTTGGAAGAGTTGTGATGGCATTAGGGCCCTAGGCCTTCTGCATTTCTTCTCGATCTTCCTTATCCATCCCTGGCTATACGTCAATTCATCCTCAGTTCAGATAAAAAACTTGGAGGAGGGTGATGGGTGGGAGGAAACTTGTTCAAAACATAGTAGAAGTGTGAAGCAGGACTGACAGGAAAAAATGACAGCATAATAAGGTAGAGGAGAGTAATCATTTGAGGAACTGAAGGTGAAGAGAGTGTGCTCATGTATGCAAGATCCAACAGATGCGTAATGTATACCCTGAAGGGACGCCCGAGTAAAGAGAACAGAATATCAAACTCCACGTTGTAAAGCAATTAGAGACCAAGGTGATGATCAGTCAGGAACGTTCCTGCCTTGCCGGCACGAGACTGACTTTGAACCCTAGAACCTGTGTCAGCAAGCAGTTCAGGAACTGGAGAGATGGCTAAGTGGTTAAGAGCTCTTCCTGCACAACACAAAGACCTGAAGGGGCCTGAGACCACTGAGTGTGATTCCCCAGAACTCACATGAACAGTTGGGTGTTACCACAAGCATGTGTAGCCCCAGACCTGTGAGGAGCAGAGAGCAGAGGCTCTGCGGCTTGTGAAAGCACCAAAGCTTCAGAGTCAGCGAGGAGACTCCATCTCAAGAGAACACCCAGATGAGCAACGGAGGGGACACCACGCACAGCTGACCTCTGTGAACACTGACGGGCTATGCGTCTGTTCACACACACGGACGTGAATGTAACAACATACACGCATGTAACACACAGCACATCACACCTGCTACACACACACACATATATAACACATACACACTGCATCACACTTACTACACACATATCCACAACTCCAGGCATGACAGCTCACTTATCACCCCAGTGCTGAGAGGCACGTGAGTAGATCCCTGGAGCTCGCCAGCCAGCCTTCTTGTTGAGCTCCAGGCCGACAGACCCATCGCAAACACAGGTGAACAATGCCTGAGAATGACACCTGAGGCTGTCCTCTGGCCTCCACACATGCACACATACATATAAAAATAAGTAAAATACAATACTAACCTATCAGTTACAATCACAACCTTACAAACTGTTTTGAAGCCATATTCTTTACATTGAAAAGCCCACATACCCATTGAAAGTTTCACAGAATGATCCACAAGTAACTGGAGAGCAGGTGGTAAAGAACAAAAAACTTTGGGCTGGAGAGATGGCTCAGCAGTTAGGACGCTTACTTGCAATGCCCGAGGGCCTGGGTTCGATGCACCAGTATCCAAGTAAAGCCACACGCACAAAATGGCGCATGCATCTGGAGTTCATCAGCAGTGGCAAAAAGCCCTGGCATTCTCTCTCAATATCTCTCTCTCTCTCTCTCTCTCTCTCTCCAAATAAATAATTTTTTTTTAAAAAAAAAGCCAGGTGTGGTAGTGAACACCTTTAATCCCAGCACTTGGGAGGCAGAGGTAGGAGGATCACCGAGAGTGTTCGAGGCCACCCTGAGACTACATAGTGAATTCCAGATCAGCCTGAGCTAGAGTAACACCCTACCTTGAAAAATAAAAAATAAAAATAAAAAAGCCTTTGACCAAACAGAAAAGGTGGTCTGTAAGAGAAAAATAACCTCCTGGCCCATATGGTCCCAGGGGCGCTCTCTTACAACACAGCAGTGGGGCAAGGTCTGCCCACGCCCACAGAATTGTCTGTTCAGCCAGGGAATTCCGTGCTCAGCCAAACTGCTTTGTACATCTTTGTCTATAGACAGAGAGCCACCACCCCCAGCAGGCTGTTTGTTACATGCTGAGACGCTAATTCTAAAATGGAAATGGAAATGCCAATGACTGAAAAGACACTGCAAAAGAGCAGTGAGATGATGTATCCTGTACGGTTTGCAGACACAGTGTGAAGACATGCTGATCAAGGCTGTATGGTGTTATCATAAAGATGGAGGTGTATAGATGGACAGTGGTAATGATGGTTGTGGCAACAATGCAGGCGTCTAGTTTGCTAGAAGTGGACACATAGTATGAAACAAAAGAAATGGTCACAGATCAATTCAGTGGGAACTGAGTTTTACACACAAAAGAGACCGTCACTGTAGCATAAAAATCATGACAAAATGAACACTAAAAGTTCTCTCCACAACAACAAATGTTTTCAATTGTTTAAAGTCAAACTAGGGGCTGGGGGCATAGCTCAGTGGCTAGAGTTCCTGTCTCACATGTGCCTTACAGCACAGTCACCCTGGCAAGCGTCACAGTGGGAACCAGCACTCCTCATTCCAGTGACTGACAGGAAGACAAGAAAGTGCCCAGGAAGAATAGTTCTACCCCACCTTCAGAATATTTAATCTCTTCTGTGAAGTTCAAGGTTGTTCACTGGAAGCAGAATACACAGAGGTGACTGGGTACCATTACCCATAAGGGTTATAAATGGAACAATTCACAAAGACCAAAGCCATAAGCTAAAACACTGTTTACAAAACTTACACACGTGTACTAGATACATTTCCAAGACTGGAGCTATAATTAAGTGCCATTCTCCCTCTCTCTCTCTCTCTCTGTCTGTCTCTCTAATAAATAAATAAAATGTTTTTAAAGTATTCAATTCTGAATGTATAGTAAATTTTAAAATGTAATACATAATGAATCTTTCATGAGTGTTTACAATGCTTTTAATGTAAGAGTTCTAAAATGCAATTCCTTTTTTTCCTTCTAATACTTACAATATAGTGGTATTCTTTTTTTAAAAAAAATAGGTTATTCCAAACTCTAACATACTTTAAGTGTCTTTTGCTTCAATTCCATCTCAGTATCTTGAACAACAATATGCAGTTAAATTATAAGCATTTTAGTTCATAAAATACTATTCTTGGGGTATGTTCTTGAAGATATACAATCTCAAAATGTTTTCCCAATGTGAAAGTAAAATATATGAGCAATCACACAGATGCCAGCCGCAGTCTATGTAACAGACACTTCACAAAGTAATCACATAGAAGTCACCACTCAAGCCCTACTTAATTATCCACTTCAAATATAAATCCTCAAGACACTGTTGTGATTGCACCATTAAACGACAAGACACACCACCTCCTGTTTCTCAGTCCATCTTCCATCAATCACTTAGACACAAGGAATTTTCCTCAGCACAGTCTGAATCATTTCTCCTACGAGGACATTCTCCTACCTAGGTGAGGAATGGCATGCATTTCCAACACTCAGCCTCTAAGAGCAGAGCACACAGAAATGACCTTGGGAGGGACCTTCTCCCATCTCGGGCTGGCAAGGAGCCAGGACCGGCGACTTCTGCGTGGGCTTGCTGGGCGGCCAGAACAGCAGCGCTCACGGAGGGGGCTTTCCCGTGTGGGGAGTGCTGTCTCACCTCTGCAGTGCAGGCCAACAGATGGATGATGACCCCGTTCTGGTCTTTGACAGTCAAGTAAGACGACCACATATTGAGAAGGAAATGTGTTTGTCATGAGGGAAATCGTCTGGAAGAATGAAAGAGAACCAGGAGCGTTTCAGGTACAGTATCCGGGCTGGAAGAAATAGTTGAAAGAGCAAAGTAATCAAAGAAGCCTGCTTCACATCTTACCCTCTGTCATGGATGCAGTGGCAGAAAGAACTTAAGACCCAAAGAAGGGAAGGCATGCTTACAGTACTGTCTTCCACACTCGACATGGCTGGGACAGTCACGACCTCACCCAAGACCCACATAACACAAGGGGAAAATGGAATCAAAATACAAGAGCGACTAGATGGAAAGAAGAGATTCAGTGAAGAGGGGACTTCGGAGGGGGAAAGGGAGGGAGGTGGGAAGGAATTATGACCACGTTATATGTTCATATCTATGGAAGGAATCAGTAAAAGGGTTTTTTAAAAAAAAAGAAGCAGAAAGACACCTACCTCTGGCTGGGGAGGTGGCTCCGTGGGTAAGGGCACTTGCTCGCCAACCCTGCAGGCAGGTTTGATTCTTCAGCACCCAGGTAAAGCCAGAGGTACAAAATGGCAAATGCATCTGGAATTCTTACGCAGTGGCAAGAGGCCCTGGAACACCCATTTGCACTCTTTCTTTCTTGTGAATAAATTAGCAAATAAATCTCTCTCCATACTTGATGTAATGATTTTTAAATCATTTTTGGTTTGTCTCCTAAGATATTACTGAATGGAGTTACTGAGTCAAAAAATAAGACAGAGCTGGGCATGGTGGTGCACACCTTTAATCCCAGCACTCAGGAGGCAGAGGTAGGAGGACAGCTGTGAGTTCGAGGCCATCCTGAGACTACATAGTGAATTCCAGATCAGCCTGGGCTAGAGCGAGACTCTACCTCGAAAAGCCAAAATAAATAAATACATAAGTAAAGCTACATGACACTGCTGCTTCAAAGGTGCTATTTAGTTGCAGTAGAAAATAATTGTACTCAGGAATGAATTTTATTACTCAGAGTTGACCAGTTTGGAAAATTCTATTACTGTTCCCCAAATACTCACTATTCCACCAACTCCCATAGCAGGAATGTAATTGCCATCCCACTGAGGTTTTGGCTACAGCCTTGCTTTGGTCAACAGAATGGGCTAGAGTGAAAGTTTGCCAGCTATCAGGTGCCAAGTCATCTTCGGCCACCTCGCACTGTCTGTCACATGTGGTTCTGTAAGCCCTGACGAGAAAGCCCTTCTAACTGGAGGGGAGCCCTGGAGCTGTCGGTAGTCACTGATACCATGTGAGCAAGAACTGGGCCTGGTTATGTGAGGTCTGCAGGGTGTTTGCTCCACACCATTCCCACTCCAGACCCCATTTAACACAGCTAAGGGTAGAAGTAAGTTTTATAAAAATTGAGAATGTAGTAAGCTATATGCCACCCAGTGGGCACTTGGAAGGACCTGAAATTCTGTGTCTGAACACAAACTTGTAACAGTCCAGTTGCTGGTATAGGCTCATGAGAGCTGGGTGTGAGACAGAGGTTTATACAAGATGTCCGACGTGATACTCCAGGATCAGGGACTGTACCCCTCCTCGCAGGCACAAGTCTGGGCTTGTTTTTAGAAGCAGAGTGGAAGAAGTGTCCACAAAGTGATTTCCACATGTGTCAAGGGTGAATTATTTGCTTCTAAGAACAAGATGAGAAGTTTGAAATTAGGCCTTTCTGAACTACCATAGATAGATGGTCTGATCTTCTACCCCAAGACATGGGGGTGCCTCGTAACCCAAACCTGAGGCAATGAGGACTGAAAAGAGAAAAAAAAAGTCAACATCAGTTCCCGCCTGAAGGCTTGACAGAGGCCTGCCAGACCCCGATGAGGTGCCTCACTTCAGGGAACTCTGCAAGGAACCCTGCTTCTGCTCGGTGTGTCTTTTGGCTTCAGTCTCGAAGAAACAGAAGGTGGATTTCAGGATGTCTGTGGACCCTGAGTGTCCACTGCTCACAGAGCTACTCAGAGATGGCCTCTGGCACTCTGCTCTTCAAAAGGCAGAACCAGGACCCTGGACAGAGGCGAGTGGTTTTCCAGATGGTTCCAAAGCCACCTAGAGGCAGACAAATGGGCCATGCCCAGCTCCCTCTGGTCTAAGTCCTTGCCCTGAGGGTGGAGGGGCTGCTGTTGGGCCTGGCTGTGAGCGGCGACCATCGGTTAAGGGCTGATGTGTGCCTTTGCCGAGGTCTCCCAAGGAACTCACTGCGCTGCTCTCCCCACTGTGATCACTGGCCGGGGCCTCTCGTGGTTGGGATAACGTCCGGCACTAGGAGTGTCTTCACGAAAGTCTTGCTTCCTCTGAGCAGCACAAGTGTTTATTATAAGTTGAGGAGCAGGCTGGGAGTCACACACCCTTCTTGAATACATAACTGATGCTTCCAAATCAATTTTTTTTCTTTTAGAAATGTGTTAGAGAATACCTTTCTTATTTATTTCTGTATCTTTCAACTCTCTGGTCTTTCCATTCCATTTTTTTTTAATTTTTTGTTTATTTTTTTTATTTATTTGAGAGCAACAGACAGAGAAAGAGGCAGAGAGAGAGAGAGAGAGAGGGAGAGAATGGGCACACCAGGGCCTTCAGCCACTGCAAACGAACTCCAGACGCGTGCGCCCCCTTGTGCATCTGGCTAACATGGGTCCTGGGGAATCGAGCCTCGAACCGGGGTCCTTAGGCTTCACAGGCAAGTGCTTAACCACTAAGCCATCTCTCCAGCCCCCATTCCATTTATAATCCTGGGTTCATTGGCCAGTCTCAATTGGTGAGTTTCAGGCCAATGAGAGACCCTGTCTCAAAAGAGATACCCAAGGTTTTCCTCTGGCCTCTACATACATGCACACATGTGCAAGCATGCCCACACACAAACAAACAGCATATATTCACTCACATATCCACATATGCATGCACAAATACACACAAGAGAAAAAAGCTTTTCAAAAAAAAGAAAGAAATTTCACTCTTGGGGGCTGGGGAGATGGCTCAGTTTGTTTGAAAGTCTGCTGACCTGGGTTCAATTACCTAGAACCCCTATAAAATACCAGACACAAAAAGCAGAGTATTTGCAGCAAGAGACCCTGTCCTGTGTACTCACACTGTACACTAGCCCCAGTGACCAGAGTGGACATCTTGGCTACCTGTCAGCTATTAGGATGTCACAGTGCTTATGTTTCAGTCACCCTCACTCCACTCAATAATGGCTGCTGTAGTGGTTTAAATATATGCCCCACTATTAATTCGGGTGTTTTATTAAAACTTGGACCTCCAGCCGCCTAGCTGGAGGAGATGTCACTGAGGGTGGACGGGATTTCCAGCCCAAAGGTGTGCAGGGTGGCGTTTGCTGTTTGTTGCAAGTTTTGTGCTCGCTTGTGGCGCTGCCTGTTTGATGACGTCTCTCTGCCTGGATCTGGGAGAGGGGGCCGACTTCTCCCATCCTCGTGGGACTTCCCCTGGATCTGGAAGCCTGAAATAAACCCCTTCCTCCCATAGACTATGTCTGGTTCGGAAGTTCATCTCAGCAGCATGGAGCTGAACGCAACACCCCACACACCAAGGTGGTGGTACTAACAGCCTTCTTACAATATATTAAACGTTCAACTTGACTCTGAGTTATGTTGTTGATCTCTGGGTGTGCTTAATTTATAAATCCAGTGCTTTCACATGTTTGTGTACGTGAGGGAATCATATACAGAGGTTGGGCACTGCCCAGTCGCAGGCATCCTTTACAGGTCACGGGACATGTCCCCTGTGGATGAGAGAGGGTTGCTGAATCCAAATCCAGATCTTTTATAGCAATTTCCAGGGGTTTTGTTTAAATATTTTTATTTATCTGAGAGAAAGTATTGGCATACCAGGACTTCTTGCCACTGCAAGAAACTTCAGACATATGCACCACTTTTTGCATCTGGTTTTATGTGGGTATTGGGGAGTGTCCCATGCCAGCAGACGTTACAAGCAAGCACCTGAAGCAGTTGAGCCGTCTCCCCAGCTCCAGCACTCTTTTTATTCTATGCCTCCCATTGTTCCTACAGCATAACCAGAAATTTTGGATTATTTAAATATTCTCATGATGGAGGAATGGCTTAGATTAAGGTGGTAGCCTGCAAAACCAAAGGACCCAAGTTCAATTCCCCAGAACCCACATAAGCCAGATGCACAAGGTGGCACATGCTTCTGGAGTTCGTTTGCAGTGGCTAAAGGCCCTAGCATGCCCATTCTCTATCTGCTTCTTTCTCTCTCAAATAAATAAAATAAACAAATAAACCAATAAAAACTTTCTTTTTGAGGTTGGGTCTCGCCCTAGCCCAGGAATTCGCTCTGTAGTCTCAGGGTGGCCTCAAACTCATGGCAATCCTCCTACCTCTGCCTCCTGAGTGTTTGGATTAAAGGTGTGCGCCACCAATCCCAGCTCCAAAAAACATTTTTAAAACATATTTTCTGAAAAGCCAGGTGTGGTGATGCACGCCTTTAATCCCAGCACTCAGGAGGCAGAAGGAGGGGGATTGCCATGAGTTCGAAGCCACTCTGAAACTACATAATGAATTTCAGGTCAGCCTGAGCTAGAGCAAGACCCTACCTTAAAAAACTACATATATAATCTCTGGATTTGAAATATGGACTTTCAGAAATTCAAGCAGGTCAAGAACCTACTGGCTATTCATGATAGAACTTCCCCACTGTGGTGTGAGGCTTGGAAAAGACATGCGTAGGACTTGGCCTCCCTGTTCCCTAGCAATGAGGTAGGAGCCATGTCCCCAGGAGCAACTCAGACGCTTGTAGCCTCTTTGTCCCCCAGTATTGAACCACAGAGTCTCTGCCAAAGTACTGAGAATACAAACCCACAGTCCTGTCCCTGAGGTCAGAGACATGATCACAGAATGGGAGTCACCACATATAATAAAGACACCACAGAAGTGACACCTGTTCCCACCTAGACTCCTTCCCAAATCCCTAACACCCCCCCACCCTGGCCCTGGCCCATGCCTGAAATGCAATACCTATCTGGTCCAGATAAAAGGACCTATTTTGTTTCCCAATTCTGAGAGTAGATTTCCTCTGAAAATACTCTTCCGAGAAATCTGCTCTCAGATTTCAACACTGAGTTATAAACAGCAGTAACACAGCGCTAAGCGCTTTCCACTGGAAAGGCAGGGAAGTGGAAAGTGGTGAAGTGTTCCGCCACTAGATGGAGGGATTTCCCCGACCCAGACCCCTCAGTTTGACCCCACCACTGGGAAGGAACAGCAGAAAAGATATTTGCAAAGGCCACCATGTTCAAGTGACTAGGAAACCACAATTTACACTGGTCAACTTCTTTTTCAAAATGGTTATTTTTCTTACAGCGCTGAGGATTGAACCCAGGGCCTTGTATGTGCTGAGCAAGTGACCTACCCATCACACACTGATCTGCTTTCCATTCACCCACTTCAGCGACTCCCCTTGCGATGGGAGCATCCTTATTTTTTATGTCCTCAGCAGGTTTACACCCCACAATTACCCACTTTCATCTATGGTTTGATAAGAATTTAGACCTCTTGAAAGCCATTTAATTTCTTTCACTTTGTGACAATAAGCACATGAAATTTTTACCTCCTGCAATTAATCAGCTGCAGCATTGAATTTCATAGAAGACGAAAAGGTGGCTTTGCAAGAGCATCTTTCTGGCCAGAGAGAGCAGCCACTAAGCAAACTCTTCCCACAAGAGGAGGAACTTCAAGGATTGACTGCACCAACCGTATTTTGCATATTGCTTTTATTTTGCAGAAAAGTGTTTTCTGCCGATTGTCTCCGGCAGCTTTGTCAACAGAACGAGTTGATTTCACAACACTTGAAGCTACATACACTCCCAGTACACAGCAAGTGGGTAGCGTCGAGTCTCCAACCCAACCAACTACATTTGCTGACATCGTCTGCTGACCTCACTATGACCGGTTATGTCCATAACTACTCAAAAGCAACAAGGAATGGGATTAAAAGTGTGCCTGTGGCTCCCTAAATAAAGACCCCTGGAGTTGACATTCCAGTGCAAAGTCACCTGCATGCTTTCTGAAAACAAACACAAGGTTTACGACCCTGGAAGAGGTTCAACTGTGAACCATGGGGAACTGGGTCTGTCACACACATGACAAGCACGCGGTGGTGGGGTGTGATGACCAGCAGAGCTCACACACCTCCTCTTCCCTCCTTGGCCCCACAAGAGGCCACGCTGTACCTAGGGGATGGGTCTCATCAACACCAGCTGCCACAACAAAGTCACTGTGCCTGTGCGACAAGGGCCTGATTCACATGGAGGGAGGCGACACAGGTGTCCATGAGGCTATGAGGCGGTCTTGGGTGGAGGCGTCATACTGCCCGTCAGGAACGTCTGGGACTGCGGCAGCCGCTTCGTACAGTGGAGAGCCGGAGGACGTGGTGGCCTGGATGGCGTGGGTCAGGGGCGTGTAGTGTGCAGGGGAGCCTCGAAAGAACTGGGCTCCCAACCCATTGGATACCCCGGCTGTCTGGGAACCTGGGGTGATCGTGCCGTTGCTCACAGACCACAAGCTGGGGTACTGGCTGAAATGAAAAAACAAGGATGTCAAGGGCCTAAGAAGAAGCTCTGAGCGAGCCACATGGAGGATGGGGACCAGTGCTCAGAAATCTCCCTGGCAATAATGCTTTGCATGGTTTTGCAAACTGGTCATTTTTTTCCCCAAATTAGTAAGTGACCCACAACCACATTCTAAGGTTAGAGGCTATTGTCATTCCCACCAACACAAAACAAAATCAGGTAAGAAGCAGGCTAAAAGGACGATGGGCATGCCTTCTAAGTGTCCATGCCAACAGCTGAGTGCTGTTCTCAGCTGGGTCAGGGCCGCTTCTATTCAGTGACTGGTGAGGATTGGGGAAACCCAGCACAAAGTGCTGAGGGTGAGCAGCACTTCCATATGGGACATCTGTGCATCACCTCCAAGGCCTAGGGAGTAAGTGGGCAGAAAGAATGTAAAAGGCCTGGGGAAATGACTTAGTGGTTAAGGTACTTGCCTACAAAGCCTAAGAACCCATGTTCAACTCTCCACGTAAGCCAGATGCACAAAGTGACACAAGCACACAAGGTCGCGCATGCACACAAGGTGGCGCATGCATCTGGAGCTCAATTATGGTGGCTGGAGGTTCTGGTGTGCCAATTCTCTCTTTCTCACATAAAAAATTTCTTAAAGGCCAGTGTGTTGAGCTTGCCGTAAGTAAATAAATAAAATGTAAGTGCCAAAGGATGGGGAGGAGTGCTGTGGAACACCATCTTCAAAACATGGCATGGCCCTTGCACCCATGAATTCATGGTAGCTGTCCTTACACAAGTCTTACAAGATTCCATCTCAGGGTGGTGGAGAGGCTCCTGAGGCCTCACCCAACCCTGAGGAGATATTAGATGTTAGATTAGATTAGATATTAGATATTAGATTAGATATATATATTAGATATTACAAATGGTTGCTTGGGGAAGTGGGGTCATGTTCTTCAGTGGCCACTGGTACATTGCCCTATGCCTGAAAACAACCCTCCACCCATGCTCATGCAAGCAACATTAATTTAACTCAGTGAGTCACCAAACAAGACATCAACATGGAAGGGAAAAAAGAGGTTTAGGCAGAGAGTAGTAAGAAAAGGGAATGGGGGCGAATATGATCAATGTATAAAGATTACCAAAATTATTGTAAAGGCATCATATATGCAGCTCACAGAAGAGTGCTGTTAAGTTCTGCTACCAGAAACGGAGTAGCTTTTTTCTCATCCAGCATATAGAACTCCCTGGTGCTGAGCACAAAAGTCCAGCGGCTACACTGAGCTGCATCTGTGTTAAGCAACACACTCAACCCCACCGCTCAGCAATTCCTGACGTCCAAGAAGAAGTCCGGGAGTGACGCAGAGTCGAGCCCTGGCCTGTCCAATGGGCTAGGGTGTTAGCACAGGGCAATGTGTGAGGGTCCTAGAAGTGAGACCATGTCCGCCTGAGCTCTGTCCCTCATGGTAGCTGTGCCCTTAGACTTTTTCCAGGCTGTTTCCTACTATATAAAATGAGAAGGTTAAAAGTGAGAATTAATCCTCCTGCCTGAGCAAAACTGATGCGAACTCCATCAAACTATGCTAAAATTGTTTGGAGAAACAACTATAATTTAGGGAAGCCTTCTCATGGTTATTCTGTGAACAGCTGAGACCGGATGTAATCCTATATCGCCTGTCTATTGTCTGCAGTGCCTCAATGCATTAAATGACCAGAATCAGCAATGCTGAGTTAAACCACAGCAGATGTCCTTCACACTTCACAGGTGACAATTTTCATCTCTGAGACACCCAACTGGAGCCACACTGACACCCCAGGTTTACTACCTAAACACCATGCGACTGGTGGACAGGCTTCTTAGGGTGTGGGAGCCACTGACACATTTGTGGTTGGTACCTGTTCACTGTTTTCAGGAGCAGACAAGGTGGGCATGGTGGCACAGTCAGGAGGCTGAGACAAGAGGATCAAGAATGTGAAGTCACAGGTTGGAGATAGCTTAGCGGTTAAGGCATTTGCCGGCAAAGCCAGAGGACCCAGGTTCAATTCCCCAGGACCCACTAAAGCCAGATGCATAAGGGTGGCACAAGGGTCTGGAGTTCGTTTATAGTGGCTGAAAGCCCGAATGCACACATGCTTGCTCTCTCTCTCTCTCTCTCAAAATAATAAATTTTAAGAATTTGAGGCCAGCCTAGACTAGGAACTGAATGAGTCCAAGGCCAAGCTTGGGTTACATAGTGAGATCCTGTCTAAAAAAAATAAATAAATCCAACCTCCTCTCGCCCACCCCCGCCAGAGAAAACTCACTAGAACTAAGTTCTTACTGTACAGAACTAAACAAAGACAAGAAGATCTTAGGTCTGTTTCCATTCTAAACCATCAAAGTACACTGCCTTTGGAGCCAAGGTCGCTTGACAGTAGACTCACTGTACTAGGAACTAACAGCCACCATTCAACATACCCACGCTGCTTTCCTCACTAGAGAGGGCTGGCTCCTAGCCTTCCTATTTTCTGCTACTGTATTAATCCCATGAAGAGTGAATAATCCTAGGAAGGAAATGCATTTCTTCAAACTTCCGGCTTATCCCATCAGCCTGCAAGAAACAGGTCAAGGCTGGGCTCGGTGTCATTTTACATATGGAGAATCGGAGGCTCAGAAGTTAGGAAACTTGTTCATCATAGAAAGCAGTGTAGGGCCAGGCATGGAGGTGCACGCCTATAATCCCAGCACTAGGGAGGCTGAGGTGGGATGACTAAAGTGAACTTGAAGCCAACTTGGGCCAGAGTGAGTCATAAGTCTGCCTGGGCTACAGGGAGACCCTGCCAAAAATATCAGAGGGAAGAAGAGTGGGAGAAAGGAAGGAAGGGAAGGGAACTAGAAGGAAAGAGAAAGAAGAAAGAAGTATGCAGTAGAGGCAGAGCTGAGGCGGGGTAGACCCTTTCTTGGTTAGGATACTGCAGGGGACAACTGCGGGCCATCGTGAGAAGTGTACAGAACGCATCGCAGCAAGAACTCGGCACTCTGGGAAGCAGGCGTCCCTAGTCACACTCGGCTAAGAGTGAAGTTATCCACATAAACCCAAGCACTCACAAGTATAACAGACGCAAAATAAGGAGAGAAGACCGAGAGAACTGGAACGAGTATGAGGTCACGGGCATTCATGCCTCACTTCCCAGACATACGTGCCTAGAGCCAGTGGGTGGGCTGCCGTTGTGGCTCATGGGGAGCATGCTGGTGTGGGCAGGCACGCCGAGGCTGGACCAGCTGTCATGCGACTGCAGCATCGATAGACACGCAGATGAGTTGTCGGCATAGGCTGAGGAAGGAAAGCAGGGGAAGAGTCACTGGACGGGGCTCCCAAAAGCAAGACACTAGGAGCTGTTACCAACCACTGGAACTACCCAATGCCGTAAACAAGTGCTGTAGGGCTGTTAGATACATATAGTAATCTAGTCTTCTGCCTAACTGACCATCAGGGTAGATACTGATTGTCTCAAATGACAGTACACCGAAGCTGTGTCTTCCTTTATCACTTGATCAGGACATGCCCTGAAGAAACAGAAATCTACACTCAGTGGCAGGGGCATATTTATTTTCTTTCAGCTATCTATTTATTTGTTCATTTTGTTGTGCTGGGGATCAGACCCAGGGCCCCTGAATGAGGGCAAATGCTGGACCACTGAGTTCCGCCACAGCCCAGACTGCTAGAAATAAAAGTATCTGTGTCTTTAGCCTGCCCTCCCTTGAGGGTTATCCCTAAGGGTTGAATGGGCTATGGCAAGCATGACTCTGGGCAAATTAAAAATATGATCTTCCTGCTCAGAGCCTGGCCTCTGGCTGAACAAGTTCCAAGGACCATTTCCTTTCATTTCAAATCAGCTGTAATTGCTGAATTGTTTTATGGTGTTCCTGGGCCACTCTCTTCCTCCTGGGGCAGACAAAATTCAGTGTGAGCAGACAGAGGCCAGGTCTTCAGACTGTCCTGTGGCTTGCAGCTCAGGGTGAAGCTAGCATCAGATCACCAGCAGTTCTTGGCCTGGTAGGTCTAGAGCGGGACCTGAGACATGGCCAGTTCTCAGGCAACACTGAGGCTGTGGGCACCACACTCAGAGAATCCTGGGTCTAATCAGGAATTTTGAGCCTGGCTGATAGAACATGGTCTTCGGAGAGTACCATGAAACGTTCAAGCCAGGGCTCCTCCCTGGAGAATGACCCATGCTTCCCTGCACAGACTCAGAAAGCTGTCTTTTTAAAGACCTGGTGCCTCTCCAGAAGGCTTCGCCACCCACCAGGCCCCAGCAAGTGAGATGTGGAACCTACTTGGAGAACTGTTCCGATGAGCGTACGGGCTGGGGTAGGGCGAAGAGCGGTGGTTCCTCAGGGCTGGGTATCTCTCGCAGCCATGTGTGGAGGGGAGGGAGAGCGTGCCTCCAAACTGAGGATGGGAGCTGGCTGGTGGGCAAAGGGTGCTGGTGCCAGGAATAAGCCACCCCCCTGCTGTGAGAAAAGAATGCTGGGTAATTGGCACTTGTACTGGCTCTGTGATTTCAAGGGGGGAATAGCAGAGACTCATGATTACCCTAGACCTAACCATCAGGAGGCCCTGGGGAAGTGGAGAACTTCCAGTGGCCCACGCAAAGTGTCACAGACCACGGGGTCCAAACTAAGCCCAGCAAGCCCAAAGCCCCTGAGTGGCAAGAGCTGAGCCGTAGTCCTGTTGTCCTTCAGCTGAGCAGGAAGGCAATGTCAAAGGATTTCAGTGTGAGGACAGAGCAAGGCAGGAAGCCAGGCAGAGGTGAGTCCCAAGTGGCTGGGAGCTACTCCTCCTCTTCCTCCTGCTCTTTCTCAACTGCTGAGGTTGCAGCCCTGCCCAGGGACCCATCTCCCAGCTTACTACCTTCTGATGTTTCCAGGGTCTCCCCCACGTTCTCTCCACTGTGCACCCGAAAGTTGCTAAGGCCGTCCCACCCACCCTCCAAACTTCAATTTTCTGTAAGAAAAGTTTTCCTTTAATTTAGAAAATGCAAACCTCAAGAAGACAATTAAGTCCTCTGCTCCAATTTCCAAACAAAACAATTCCTCACACAACGCTTAAAAGAGAAAGGGTCACAAGATGCCCCCCCCACACACACACACACAGCTCCTACATTCCTTTCCGCTCAAGCTGCCCAGGAGCCACTGTGGGAAACCTGTTTGCTAAATTCACTGTCAACTTAGCCCAAAAGTTGGTGTTTAAATACACAAAGAGAGCCAGGTATCGTGGTGCACTCCTTTAATCCCAGCACTCAGGAGGCCAGTACATAGGAGGACCACTGTGAATTCCAGGCCAGCCTAAGACTACATAGTGAATTCCAGGTCGGTCTGGGCTAAAGACCCTACCTGGAAAAAGAAAGAAAGAAGAAAGAAAGAAAAGAAAAGAAAAGAAAAGAAAACATACACAAAGAGAAAACCAGATCATGGTTTAGGGAGGGATGCTAGGCTGGCTCAAGCAGCCTTTGCAGTGGCCCACAAGCTTGGTGCTAAGCTCTTGGTCACATCCATCCTTGGGGGAGGAGAACTAGAACAGGCCTTTTCTCTTCATACATATCTTATTGCTGTAGAGACCTGCACCCTTTGCTCAAACCCACAGAATTCCTGAAGGACAGCAGACAAAGCAGATGTCCCTTCTTACAAGTCAGTTTCCACCAAAACCAACAACCTGACTTCGTATCCCCTGAACCAAGAGGAGTAAGTGACCAAGTTACCCCAAAGGTGGACCTGAATTCAGTTTTCCTCCACTCCTAAAGGGAGGAGTCCTCGGAGCTCCCAGCGGCCCACCCCAGACCAGCTTACCAGGTTACAGCGTCGGAACAGAACAAAGCCCTACAGCACCCTTGCTCAGTGGTGTGCTGCAGGCTACAGAAGGTTAGGAAGCTTCTATAGCAGGAGCAGGCGCCTAGAGGCCAGAGCGCAGGGAAGACTGATCCAGCCACACCCAGAAATGCCTCTGCTCCCCTCTGGTTCTGCAAGCCTACTGAAACAAGCCCCATGAGGACCTGGGGGTGCAGGGTTGCATCAAACCGTACATTGGGAATACCCAGGCTGCTGGCTGTCCCCGGGTTCTTCCATCAGGTCTTTGTGATCGCTTCTGCCAAAAAGAGGATGGAATTATCAAAGGGAGAGCAGCCAGGACGCCTTGTGTACACTAACAGGTCATCTTTCCAAAGTGCTGTGCCCCAGGATGAAGTCAGAATTCTCTCACCTTTCCTTTGCATCAAGGAAAGCTTTGGCAAATGGGTTGTATTTGATTTTAAGAGCTGTGATCTGAAAAAGAAGAAAAGCCATTTACTGGCAAGTTATCCATGGACCAAGAACACCACAGGCCTGTAAGCCCAGCATTTGGAAGGCTAAGATAGGAAGGACTGCTACCAGCCAGTGCTACAGGAAGGAAGAGAGGAAGGAAGGAAGGAAGGAAGGAAGGAAGGAAGGAAGGAAGGAAGGAAGGAAGGAAGAAGGAAGGAAGGAAGAGAGGAAGGAAGGAAGAAGGAGGGAGGGAGGGAGGGAGGGAGGGAGGGAGGGAGGGAGGGAACCAGGGAGGGTGGGAGAAAAGAAAGGGAAGGACAAAGAAGGAAAAAGGAAAGGGAAGAAGGGAAGGAGAAAGTGAGGGATGGGCTGGAGAGACAGCTTAGTGGTTAAGGCGCTTGCCTGCAAAGCCAAAGAACCCAAGGATTGTTTCCCCAGGACCCACATAAGCCAGATGCACAAGGTGGCGCATGTGTCTGGAGTTCGTTTGCAATAGCTGGAGGCCTGGGAGTGCCCATTCCCTCTTCCTCCCTCTCTCTTTCCCTCTATCTCTCTTAAATAAATAAATAAAAATAAAAATATTTTAAAAAGGAAAGTAGAGTGAAAGAAGGAGGGAAGACAGATACAGTAGAGTACCAAATCGAAACATGCAAATCAAATCAAGACTAATTTTCTGATATATATTTTTTTCTATTTGGGTCCAAAATTGCTGAGAAATTGCAAAGAAAAGCAATTTATGAATAGCATACATAATTTTCTGTGTGGAAGTTACAATAAATTTAGCCTTCCAACATCACCTAGGGTTGCAGAGCAAATGGGAGAGGGGTGTGGTTTGTGGTCAATGCTAACAAGCTCTCAACCACTAGTCATGTATTGTTCATGCTTTGTGGTTGGAATTAAAACGTTGAGGCGCGGGCCCCACCCAGCCAGCATTTTCACAGGCTGGGGTTGGAGGCTGTCCTGTGCCCTTTTAAGAAGTTTGGAGGAATAAGATTGTCGCCCCTCACTCAGGATGCTCTCGCAGTTCTCAAGCTACATTCTCTGTGCATCAAGAATGTTTCTTGTTTGAAACAATTTTTTTTTTTTTGGAAATGAACATGAAAATTGCTTGAATGCTGACTTCAAATGTTTCTCTTCTCCTCTGTGCCTCCCAGCGTGGATCTCACGCGCTGTGGTTTGCCTATGCTGGAATGCACTCGGAGAAGGCGCCCTCCCGGTAGCCACCTCACCTCCTCGTTCTGATAGGCCGTCACCGCAATAAATTGGGTCTCCGGAAAGCAGTGGCTAGTGATCATGCGCTGCGGACCCCCAACTCTCACGATGTGAATCCGAGGCTCATACTTGTGCAAGGAATTCAGCATGATCTGTAGGCGACAGAGCAGTGATGGTGACCCAAACAAAAAGTCCATTGGAACTGCTCTGTGAGAAATAGGGATACAAGTCCCCACAACGTTCTCCCAGTCCCAGAAAGTACTGACAGTGTTGAGGGCCATGGAAGGCACAGGTGACACCTCAACATTTTATACATCTGCTCTGGAAAGGGGATATGAGATGCCCCGCGTCCTAACAGGCACCACTAAACGCTCGCGCCTGGTGAAATACAGCGCTAAGGTGGGCAGGTGCGTACATCTTAAGAACTTTGGCTTGTTTGCTTGTTCGAGGCCGACTTATCCCCGAACCATCACTGACTGAAGACTTGAGAAATGTGATTCACGATTCAAAATGCAGACTTCTCCCAGGATTACTGGGGTGCGCACTTGGCAATAACGCGACTACCAAAGCCAACCCCTCATCATCTGGTTTCCCAGCTGCGGACATCTGCCTCCCGGCTCCCGTTTTCCAGGCTCTGGTGTGACCCTCATCAGCTCAGGATAAACACAGCTCAGGAGTTAATTGAGGAAGGCTGTGGCCGCTTCTCCAGAGCAGGCGGGCAGCGCTCGCTCCAGGGCTCCAAGCTGGCTGGAGAAGGCGCGGAGCCCTCAGCCCCGAGCCCAGGGTCTTCCAGCCCCTCCACGCCTACCTGGCCCCCTCCGTTGAGCTTGTTGGTAAGCTTGACTTTACTAAAGGACACCGGCGCCTTCATCCAGTGCGCCCCGAAGTTGGGCGAGTCCGGGTGGATGTAGACACAACTCGGGGCCTGTGGCTCAGGCTTGCCTCCAGGGACCCACTCCCCGTTCACGTACTTCCAGCGGTGGTTGTCAGCCGCCACGAAGTCCAGCAAGAACGAGTACATGGCGTTGGGGTCCAGACCCGACACGCTCACCTTCAACACCGGGAACATCCTCCTGGGAAAGACAGGACGCAGCGGGGGGACCCATCAGGCTGGAAGGAGGACTCCTGGCGAAGAAGTACTTATTACCTGGCCAGGAGGAGTCCCTGAGGCCTACCAGAGGGTCTCCTAAGAGCTTCTTTGTTCCAACCTTCGCCCAACCCTGAGCCCAGGTGGCCTCCACGCCATGCCTACTGTCCCCAGGGGCAGCATCAGTGCGGACCTGGCCACCCAGCGTGGGTCAAGGCGCGCTTTGCCTCTGAGGTTGGAACCCAGAGGAAGTTGGAGTACCCTCTCCCCAAGTTTCCGGGGCAAAGGAAAGTAGCAGAAACTTCGCGGGGGGGGGGGGAGGGTGGAGACAAGGACTCCACAGGAAGGTGCTCTGGGACCCTAGGGTGCCAGGCTCCCGGCGCGCGCTCACCTGCCGTTCTTGGTCACGATCATCTCGTTGGTGAGCTCCTTGAAGCGCAGCCACAGCTCGCTCTCCTCCAAGCCCACGCGCAGCTCGCGCTCCGTGGGGTCGCCCTTCTCGCTGCCCGCCTGCAGCTCGCTCTCCACCGCGCTCAGGAGGTGGTCCACGCGGTACTGCAGGCTTTTCCCCGCGCCCTCGGCGCCGGTGCCCGGCGAGCTCATCCTCGCGCTCTCCGCTTCCCCACCGTTCTGGACCGGGGACTCGCTACCCAAGAGCTGCCTCACCCCTCTCGCCGCCGCTTTTCCAAAAAAGAAAATAAAGGGTGGGGGAGAGGACGCGGGGCCCAAGGCCCGCCGAGGTCGCGCTGGGATCCCAGCACCGAGGCCAGAGAAGGCCCGGACGGGACGTGGGGGGGAAGGGGCAGGGGCGGGGGAGAGGGGCTGGGGGGGCCGGCGATTCCACTTGAACTCCCACAAGGCGCAACTAGAGTAGGTCTCTGGGGAGAGAAATTGGGTCCCCTCCCCATAAATAGAGCGGTGGCGGGTGCGCAGGGGGCGCGGCGCATTGGGCCGGGCGTCCTTTGAAGTGCCGGGCCTCTGCCCATTGGCGGCGCGCGGCCATATCAGACCGGGCCGGGCGGGCCCCGGAGGCCGGGGGGCCAACAATGGGATCCCGCGCGCCTGCTTCCTGTAAATCCTTCGCCCCGGCGCAGTCTCTACACCCCGGCCCTCCCCCAAATGTTTGCACCTCCATCAAAGCGGCGGGGCGGGGCGGGCCCGGGAGGCCGGAGGGGAGCCGGGCGCTGGAACCGCACCTCGGCGAGGGGTTGCCGGGCCGCCCGCCACGCTCCCCGGCTTCCCAAGAGCATCGGTGTCCGCGTGGGGCGTCCGCTGCTAGCGCGCACCTGAGCGGGACCGGGGATGCCTCCGTCCCCCCGCGGCGACCTGCGCACCGACCGGCTCCAGGAGCGCACGACCTCTCCACTCCCCTCGCGCTCCGCGGTGCAGCGGAACAGCTTCGGTACCTCGATACCGACGCGTCCCCGCCCTGGGGCATCTCAGGGAGTGCCACGGACGCCCACCTCGGCGTCAGTTTGCCTTCAGCCATCTATAGAGAGGGAAGGAAGCCTGGTGTGCGGACTCTGCCTGGAGTATGAAATAGACCGAAAGCTAACGACCCCTTTCCTTCTAGGAGGTTCCTTACTCCCCTGCGTAAAAATCAGAGTTTGGTGATGGAGTCTGCGCGGGCACTGAGCGTGGCCACGACTGTGCCCGGCTTCGCTCCTCTTGGGATTGCTGTGGGCGGTGGGCGCGTCTCCCCGCGGACCTCAGCGCCAAGCGGTGTCGGCAGCAGTTGGTTTATTACCTTTCGGTGAGAACTTCCGCGGGCTGAGCGAGGGGAAGGTGACAATGAGCAGGAAACAGTTCAATGGGGTCTCTTTAAACAATGGCATTCCTCTAAAACGCGAGACCCGGAGCGGGAAGGAAGCCGAGGTCCGCGCCAACGCGCACTGCGCGGGACATGCCGCGTCCGCCTCATGAACGGGGACCTGGGTCCAGCCTCAGTTTCCCGACCTTCCTCGCGCGCACCCCCTGTCTGGAAGAAGACAGTGCATGTGGTGGGTCACCGGGTCCTGAGAACCCTGCACCTCAGCAAGAGCGCTCCCCGGAACGCGGAGGCCGCGCTGAGCGGCTCGGGGTCGGGAAGTGCATTGAGGGACATGCTGCCCAAGGCATCCCAGTCCGGAGTCCTGCCACTGCCTGTGTCGGGCTTCTGGGAGAGGGCTATCCGGGAACCTATCTTGGAGGAAGAGGCCACTGGAGTGGACTAGGGACACGTCCTGGGCTCCTCTCCACCCCTTTCTAACCAGAGAGTGGGGAGGAGGTTCGTTTAATATCATCCCTGCAGGCACTTTCGTTGTCTAGGCCGTATGGAAATTTCCAGGGGGGGGCTGACCTGAGGGGTTCGCTTCCTTTGGCACAGACACCAAAAGGCTCTCATTTGCGCCCAGCCCCGGACGGACCCTCCCGCGAAGCTGAGCAGACTTCCCTTCCTTGCAGACTTTAATGAGAGACTCTGCGCCTCCACACTTGGAATAAAACGTCCAGGTGGAGGGGGGGGGGTGGAGGCAGAAGGAAGGGTCCACGTGATTTAGGGTCTCAAATTATACTCTCTTAACCGCTGAGCCATCTCTCTAGCCCAACCGATGCCCCTTTGAAAGGAAGGTTGGGGAGTGGAGGATCTTGAGTCCAAGGATGGGTTTGCACAAGGTTCAGGAAGCTCGTAGAAACTGTCTCTCTAAGACAGCAGGGGTTCAGGCCAAATAAGTTACATTTCTGATGTGCAAAATGGAATCCCAACACTGGAGTGTGTCCAATCCTGAAACACCATCCTCCTGGAGTTAGATCCGAAAGTTAGACTTTGGTCTTGCCTGCCTTTCTCTGCGCAGCCACCAGCCCACCCTCCTGGGTGGCTGATTTCTGATCTTTGTCCCTGGGTCCTGGGGACCAAGTCCTCACCCACAGCCTTTTCAAGGGAAGCTACAGTGCATGACAGTTTACAGCCAAAAACTTCCTCTGGCGGGCTGTAAAGAAGTCCCAGTTAATAACAAGGCTTCCTTGGGTGGGAGGCGGGGCCTGGGCCCCTCCAGTAACTTCTCTCAGGTTGGCCAGTCTCAGGGAAGCGCAGCCATTTCCAGAAAAAGACTGGGGAAGCCTAGCGCTTAAGCCCCAGCATGCAACTCCGCCCCAAAACAAACAGAAAGACCTAGGAACCATCAAGGTACGCACACCGTTTTCCAGAGTGACAGTTTCCCCTGGGTTCAGTCCCTTCTCAGACAACAAAAACAGCTGTCTTTGGGAGCTGGTACCACAGAAGAGTGTCCTGGGTCCTGACCTCAACTGCAAACTTTTCTTTCCTGAGAGAGAGAACTCCTCTCCTTCTGATCCTGTAAGGCGCGCTCACTCCAAGCAGCGCATGTTCATACAGCGGGTGTGTTCACGGTACAGATAGGAGGGCGGAAACCTCTGCCCTCATCAGCTTTGGGGTTCTGGGGTGTCATCCATGCCTTTGTTTCTACGCACAAAGAGACAGGGCACTCCCAAGTCCTAGATCTAAAGTGACAGGGAGACACTTGCAGAGCCAATAATTTTATCACCAGCTAGTCTGCCTCTCTCTGTGCAGGCAGGGAGATAGCAGGAGGGCTCAGACTCCTTAGCACTGAGCAGGTTTTTTAAAGTCCATTGGATTGTTAGAGGGTGGTTTGTAGAAAAAAAAAAAAAAAGACAGGCTTTTGCGCCCCCTTTCTCTCTCTCTCCCTCTCTCTCTCCTGCACTGGCTAGGCTCAGCACTGCGGAGTGGGCCTCGGCAAGGGGCAGCTGAAGGCAGCAGGTTCAGGCCCAATCCCACCCTGGCTGCCCTTTGTGAACCCCTGAGCTTCGTCACACATGACAGTGTTTGGGGACAGGTGGTCACACATGGAAAACAAACAAATCAACTGACCTATTTCTCTCCTAACACACCAGCACCCTGCTCCCTGCCTTTGGGTTCAAGGCTGCAGAGGGCCCTTTGTGGGTGGCTTGCTGTCTCTTGGAGTGGGGAGCTTGACTCTCTTCAGGCTCCATACCTTGGAGTCTCCTTGCACTGGTCTTTCCCGGGTGGGGGGAGAGTTCTGTCCTCTCCACCTCACCTGAAGGCCTCTTAGTTTGCGTTCTGGCTGGGTGAAGGTCTTGGGGCTCCGTTTCTGCCTCAGGGCTTATCTGTACTTGCCCCTGCCTATTTTTGCTTCTCCCTCCTTCTGCTCTGGACTGTTTTACCCTCTGGTCTTTCTGCTTGCATTAAATGGCCTGGGAAGTGTCTTCGCCACACCTCTCTGCCAATTACCTCCATGTGACTTTGGGTTTTACTGCCTCCCATGCAGATTTTATTTCTCTGCTGTCCCTTTGAGCCCCTTTCTGGCAGTCTTGCAACCCTCTGGGTCCCTGTCATGCTATTTATTCCATAAAGTCTAGTCTATCACAGCCTTTTGTCCCCTTAGGTTTGCTGGTTCCTAGAGGCTGTGGGTCTCTGTCCTACCCTGATGACCACTCTGTGGGTCTCTGTCATATTGATGACCAATTTTTTAAACTTTGTACTGACAACTTCCCTAAGTATAGACAATATACCATGATCATAATCTCCTCCCACCCCCATACTTCCCCCCTCCCAAATCCCCCCTCCACTGAATCTTTTCTTCTTTCCAATTAGTCTCTCTTCTATTTTGATGCCATTATTTTTTTTCCTCCTGTTAGACAGGCCTTGTCTAGGCAGCATCAACCACTGTGAGGTCATGAATATCAAGGCCACTTTGCATATGGAGGACAGAATTGTAAGTAGTCCTTGCCTTCCTTTGGCTCTTACATTTTTCTTTTCTTTTCTTTTCTTTTCTTTTCTTTTCCTTTCTTTTCTTTTCTTTTTTTTTCAAGGTAGGGTCTCACTCTAGTCCAGGCTGACCTGGAATTCACTATATAGTCTCAGGGTGGCCTCGAACTCACCCTCTGCTGGGATTAAAGGCGTGTGCCACCATGCCTGGCTCAGCCCTTACATTCTTTTGGAAGGCAGCTATGCTCACCATTCTGCCCCCAACGCCGCACACCTCACATTCGTTCTGCCAACTCTTCTGCTGTGGTTGCTGGGCCTTGGAGGGTGCGATGGAGATGTCTCATTGGTGCTGAGCACTCCACTGCTGGCGACTCTCTTCCAGTGTCTGCAGAGAACTGTTTCTTCTTCATCACAAATAATCCTCCTTCACTTCAGCCTTTTTTGGGGAATGGGGAGCTCTGAACTATTTCTTCTCCACCCCACCCAGGCTCTCCCTCTCTTCTCCACAGCTCCTTGCACAGCTGGCTCTGTGCCCAGTGGGGCACCCCATCATCTTGAGTGTGGGGTTGACCATGTAAGCACCAGCCTCTGCGTTCGAACCCACCCAGACAGACCAAATGGCATACTTCCTGAAGACAGTGCCACAGAACATGGAGTGGCCTTCCTGTCCTGGTCACTCACTGCTGGGATCAACTAGCTGTTTGCCTTGGGGGAACACAAGAAGAATTCCCTGAGAAACTGTTAACGGAGACCTTAAGAAAGAACCGAAATTCTCAGGGAACATCGTGGGGGAGGCAGCAGAAAGAATGTAAGAGCCAGAGGATGGCGAGGGGTGCCATCTTCAGTGACATGTTGACTGGGCCTGTGACCTCACAACTGTCATCTGCACTAGACCCATACACAGCAGCCATCAACGTTCCCTCCTGGATGATGTCACTGCAGCTAATAGTTGCTGGAAGAGCCAGTGACATTTTCTGCAGTGGACTGGCTGCTCTGGCAAACAGCTCCCCCCATGCTCGTGCAAGCAGCCCTAATTAAATGCAGTACGGCACATGCACACAGAGACCACACCAAAGTAGAAGAGAGTCTATTGGGAAGAAGGGGTTCAGTAGAAGGAGGACAGGGAGGGGAGACAAGACAAATAATAAGAGGGAATTATGATCAAAATACATACGCAGCCAGGCATGGTGGCACACGCCTTTAATTCCAGCACTCGGGAGGCAGAGGTAGGAGGATTGCCATGAGTTCGAGGCCAACTTGACACTACATAGTGAATTCCAGGTCAGCCTGGGCTAGAGTGAAAACCTACCTCAAAATAAAACCATATATATATATATATATATATATATATATATATATCTCCACACACCATATGCATGTACAATAATATACATTTAAAAAATAAAAGAGACGGGCTGGAGAGATGGCTTTAGCAGTTAAGGCACTTGCCTGCAAAGCCAAAAGGCCCAGGTTTGATTCCCCAGGACCCACTTAAGCCAGATGCACAAAGTAGTGCATGCATCTGGAGTTCATTTGCAGTGGCTGGAGGCCCTGGCATGCCCATTCTCTCTGCTTCCTTACCCCCCTCTCTCAAATAAATAAGTGAATAAAAATAAAATATTTTAAAAATAACAAATCAAAACCAAAATGAACTCCCCCCACAGGGGACACAGAGGTAGGGAGGGCTGGGTCATCAGAGACCTTGAGTGGGACCTCTGATTGGTTTCCAGAGAGTGACTATGGACAGGCGACGCTCATTGTGGGAGCTCTGCTTGGCGCTGGTGAGATGTGGAAGAGCAGAAGAGGCTGTAGGGCAGTGCAGGAGGGTGAGCACTGTGCTTGCTCAAGTCAGCTTCAGTTCCAGGTCTCTGTCAAGGAGCTGGGGTGACGCTCTGACAGTAGGTGGAGAATGGGTGCATGGCAGGCTCTAAGCTCCTGCTGAGAGGCAGCTTTTTCAGAGGAGCCAAGGCAGGTGTGGAAACTTTCTGGGTGTTGGGAACCTGGGTGGAAGCAGGGTTTCTGGGACTGTAGGGTGCTGGCCCTTCTGTCCAGGAGACACTGGATCCTTAGTGTCTGAGTGGGACCCATGGAAAACCTAGAGGAAGCAGTTGCCTGGGAGCAGAGACCCACCAACTGAGGCAGTGTTTCATTTGAATGGCACTGGAGACGCTCCCCAGACACCTGAGCCCACTCTGACAGAACTCTGGAGGGCAAGATTAGAGGGTGGGTGCCAAGATGCTTTGATGAGAAGTGTCCAGAGAGATGAGGTCCTAGACATGAGGAAGGAATGAAGGGGGCTCCCAGCTGACATCTTACGTGGACGGACTGGGGATATGGCTCAGCGAAGCCTGTTGGCACAGGGTTCGATTCCCCAGTACCCTCCCTCTTAAAGCCAGATGCAGAGTGGTTCAATCATCTGGTGTTTGTTTGCAGTAGCACAAGAGCCCCGTATTCCCGTGGGTGGATGTATACGGACACACACAAACACATGTGCAAATAAGATAGTATTTTTTTTTCAATCCTGAAAGGGCATGGCATAGTTTTAGAGATTTTCTTTTGGGGGGGGGGCAGGGTTCCAAGTAGGGTCTAGCTCTAGCCCAGGCTGATCTGTAATTCACTATGTAGTCTCAGGTTGGCCTCGAAATCACAGTGATCCTCCTATCTCTGCCTCCTGTGTGCTGGGATTAAAGGCGTGTGCCACCATACCTGACAGATTTTTTATGCTATCTCCCAAGAGTGCTACAGATAAAGACAATAATAAAAGAGGGCAAGGCATGATTGTGAGTGGTTGGAGCAGGACAACAAGGCATCATTGGGCAAAAACCTGCAGGCCGCGTCCCTAGAGGGAGAGGGCGTGGGGCAAAAGCCGAGCCCACCTGCAGTCAGGCGGGTAGTGAGGAGCACCAGGGCTCAGGCAGCCAGTGCCCCAGGGGAGCTGGGTGGCAGAAGGAAGTGCTAAGTCTGTCCTCCCCCCAACACACACACACAATTGAGTAGCACAGTGAGAATAAAAATAAGACAAAAAGTGCTTAGCACACCTGTGAGAAAAGACTTAGAATCAATGTTTCCAGCATGGGACTTCTGCCAGGTGAAAAGAGCCCCGCCCCGAGAGAAACGCCTGCACAGAAATTACCTCAGCATATCCCATGCTTCCAGAGCAGAGGAGCTGCTGGTCTCTGGGTCCATTCTATGCAGGGAATCGTGCACACACATCACTTACATGAGGCCGCCCATGTGGTAGCAGCATCTCCTCTTTATACACAGGCAGCTGAGGCTCAGAGAAAAAGTGACAACTTGAAGGGAAATTGGATTTCTGACTTCTTTTAACTTAAACCCATCTTTTTTTGTTTGTTTGTTGGTTTGTTTGTTTTGGTTTTTCTTCGAGGTAGAGTCTCACTCGAGTTCAGGCTGACCTGGAATTCACTCTGTAGTCTCAGAGTGGCCTCGAACTCATGGCGATCCCAACTTAAGCCCATCTTACTTTCACTGGAGGACTGGTTAACTTTACAGGAAGCAGAAGCAAATACATCTTTCTTCAGCCCATCAACCTCATCATATAGCTAGTTACCACAGGGAGGGATCTGACCTGGGCAGAAGGAGGAGAAGGAAGGGACAGCTGCTTGAGTTGATACCTTTTGAGATCTCGAGAAAAGGTTGTGGCCCAAAAGACATCAACAATGAGAAAGTCCTAAAGTCCTTGCTCTCCAGGGCTGGGGCTGTAGCTCAGTTGGTAAGGTGCCTGCCTGGTATGTACAAGCCCTAGGTTTCACACAACCCAGGCATGTAGTGCCCACTTATAATCTCAGCACTTGGAAAGTGGGGGTGGAGATAGGAGGACCAGAAATTTGCCATCCTTGGTTACACAGTGAATTGGAGGCCAGCCTGAGCTACGTGAGACACTGTCAAAAACATCTTGTGTGCTGGGGAGATGGCTTAATGGTTAAAAGCGCAAAGCCTGCCAGTGTAGGTTGGACCAGGTTCGATTCCCCAGTGCCCACCTAACTCCAGATGCACAAGTGATGTATGCATCTGGAGTTTGTTTGCAGCAGCAAGAGGCCCTGGCATGCCCATTCATTCATTATTCTCTCTCTCTCTCTCTCTCTCTCTCTCTCTCTCTCTCTCTCTCTTCACAAATAAGTAAAAACCCACATTGGTATCAACTTGATATCTCCATCCTCCATCCCTTGATATCCTCCATCCCTCTCCCTCCCTTCCTCTTTCTTTCCTTCTTTTCCTTCATGTCACTGTATAGCCCAGACTGGTTTGCACCTCATGGCCTTAAAAGATTCTTCTCCCTCAGCCTCCCAACAAGCTCGGACTTCTTGCACAGATTATCATGAGGACTTGCGAGTTCCACCCAGGCCTGCCTGTGCAGTCAGGAGGAAGGTCCTCCTGAAGTAAAGGGGTGCGCTGCCAGAACAGGGGCCAGACACTGGGCAGACGTCCAAAGACCGAGAGTTTGATGCAGTTATTTCTTTTCTCTGTGAGACCAGGCAGACACTGTCTGGGAGGAAGGACTGGCCAGTCATCAGACTGCCTTGGTTTAACACCCTAGACCCAGCTAGAGGCCTCTCCCTCTCCCCCAGTACATGCTTTCCTTCCACCTTTGTTCTCTGAGTGCAGGTCAAGAATCACTCACCCCAAATCCCAAACTTTTGTGTTTTGTTTTTTCGAGGCAGGGTCTCACTCTAGCTCAGGATGACCTGGAACTCACTATGTATACCCAGGTTGGCCTTGAACTCACAGCAATCCTCCTACCTCTGCCTTCCGAAGGCTGGGGTTAAAGGCATATGCCACCACGCCAAGATACGGTTTTATGCATCCCAGGTCTGAACATGCTATGTACCTTGAACTTCTGGTCCTCCTGCCTCCGCCTCCAAGGCTAGGATTACAGGAGTCCACCGTCATGCCCAGTGTATGTGGTGTTGGAGACCAAACCCACTGTGTGCTAGGCAAACCTTCTGTCACTGAACTACATCCCCAGCCTAAAACTGGAGACTTTTTAAGAATCGGTGTGCCATGTAAAAACTTTGAGATTTTGGAGCCTATTGGGTCTTGGATTCTCAGAAGGGGATTCTCAACCCTTAAAATCTGTGCAAATTTTCCAAAATCTGATAACCTCTGAAGGCTGAAACACTTCTGGTGGCAAGCATGTTGGGTAGGGTGCCTCAGCCTATGTGGTTGAGTTGACTTTGCTTTCATTCCTCTGGTGGCCGGAATATACATTCAGGAAGAGTGCTAAGGCTCCATATTGGCTTAGACACTTCCTTTTTCTTGAATCCTTTCTCATCCTCTGGTTAGATAAGAAGTGGCAGCAATCCTTTCTTCCTCCCTCCTTCCTTCTCTCCCTTCCTCCCTTCCTCCCTCTCTCCCTTCCTTCCTTCCTTCCTTCATCCCTCCCTTCCTTCATCCCTCCCTTTTTCCCTCCCTCATTTCTTTCTTTTCCTTCATGTCACTGTATAGCCCAGGCTGGTTTGCACCTCCTGGTCTTAAAAGATTCTTCTACTTCAGCCTCCCAACAAGCTAGGACTTCTTTCTTTTTAATTTATATTAAGAGAGAGAAAGAAAGAGAAAGAATGGGAGCTCCAGAGCCTTAGCCACTGCAAACAGACTCCAGGCGTGTGCGCCCCCTTGTGCGCATGCACAACACTGCACACTTGTGTCATTGTGTGTCTGACTACGTGGGACCTGGAGGTTCAAACAAGAGTTCTTAGGCTTTTGAGGCAAGTGCCTTAACTGCAAAGCCATCTCTCTAGCCCCTTTTCTTTTCTTTTCTTTTCTTTTCTTTTCTTTTCTTTTCTTTTCTTTTCTTTTCTTTTCCTTTCTTTTTGATGTCTTTCTCTTTAAAAACGTTTTTACTGGCCTGGAGAGATGGTGGTTCAGTGGTTGCTCTCTCCCCGGCATGATAGAACAGGTTCCCTCAAAACTATAAACTGAAATAACCCTTTTCCCTCCATAAGCTGCTTCTGGCCATGTATTTGGTCACAGCAATGAGAAGAGTCACTACTCCAGCAAGCATCAGAGTATCTACTACGCAGACCAAGAAACAGCCCACTTTCCACATCCCAGAACACCCCTCCCCAACCACACACCCCCTTCTCCCTTTGAAAGTTAACCACTTTCCACTTAAGAGCTGAATTATATCTATAAACTTCCTTTTGAACTTTATCGAGGACCACCAGGGTCACTCCTAAGGTCCATACCAGCTTACTCAGCCTTGTGACCACAAGATTACAACACACAACAAGCTTTTCACTCTCATTGCTGTCTACAATGTCACTGTTTGAAAATCCCTCATCCCACTGCAGATGGACATTTGGGTTGTTTGTAGACTGAACAAATGGGGGCTGTTTCAGATAGTCCTGCTAGGAGATTGTTTTTTCGCTTTCGTTTCTTGGTGCACATGGGAAGTTTGCTGGGGGTACACTCATACGTAAAATCACTGTTCCTTGATCAATTTGAGAAGACAAGGACAACGGTTTCCATAGCAGCTGCTCCACATCTTCTGGAGGACTGGCATTGTCTGTTTTTGTTTCAGACATTCCAACCAGCATAGTGACATGTCACTATGACTTTAACATACCTCTGTGAGCACGACAGCACCTGGACACATCTTCAGCAGGTCATTGGCCATTTGCTTGTCGTCCTTTCTGACCTTCCCATTCAGATCTTCTGATTTTCTTAACTGGGCTGTCTGTCTTCATATTATTTTTAAAACATTTATTATTTGACAGAGAAAGAGGAGAGAGACCAGGCATGCCAGGGCCTCCTGCCACTCTGAATGAACTCCAGATGCATGCATCATTTTGCGCATCTGGCTTGATATGAGTACTGGGAAATCAAACCTAGGCTATCAGGTTTAGCAAGCAAGTACCATTAACTGCTGAGCCATCTCTCCAGCCCTCTTTATATTATTTATTTTTAAGAGAGTTTTTAATACTATGGCTGCAAGCCTGTTATCAATTCAAGTATTATAAATATTTGACTCTTTTAATTAACTCATGGATGTCCTTTGGCAAGAAAAAAAAATGTGGGTATAATTTAATGTATTCTAACTTTTCTTTTCTTTTTTTTTTTAGAAAACATGCCATCTGGGGCTGGAGAAATGCCTTCGAGGTTAAGGCATTTGCCCACAAAGCCAAAGGACCCAGGTTTGATTCTCCAGGACCCACATAAGCCAGATGCACAAGAGGATGCATGCATCTGGAGTTTGTTTGCAGTGACTGGAGGCCCTGACACTCCCATTCTCTCTCTGTGTGTCTCTCTGTCTCTCTCCCTGCCTACCTCTCTCTCTCTCTCTCTCTCAAATTTTTAAAAAGTTTTTTTTAATTAAAAAGAAAACATGCCATCTGAAACCAGGTGTGGTGGCACACGCCTTTAATCCTAGTACTTGGGAGGCACAGAGGTAGTAGGATCACTGTGAGTTTGAGGCCAATCTGAGATTACATAGTAAATTCCAGGTCAGCCTGGGCTAGAGAGAGACCCTACTTCAAAAAAGAAAAGAAAAGAAAAGAAAAGAAAAGAAAACAGGCTGAGACTAATTTTTAAATATTTTTAATGATAAATAATATTTGTGCCCTGTACATTTCCAACCTGTGAAGAGTTTATTTGTGTCATTTTTCAATCCAACTCTACCCATTTGTCCCAGAACCACTTATTGAAGAGACCATCTTCTTCCCACTCCACAGCACCACTCGTGTTAGAAGTCAAGCGCAGATCCGCGCTCCCTCTCTGTGTGTTTGCTGTTTTGTCTGCTGTCTGTTCTATGCTTAGCATTCATGTCACTGTTAAAGCAACTCACTGAAACTCTTTTTTTAAAACTTTTTCATTTATTTATTTATTTATTTATTTGAGAATGAGAGAAAGAGGCAGAAAGAAAGAGAGAATGGATGTGCCAGGGCCTCCAGCCACTGCAGACAAACTCCAGATGTGTGCACCCCCTTGTGCATCTGGGTAACGTGGGTCCTGGGGAATTGAGCCCTGAACCAGGGTCCTTAGGCTTCACAGGCAAGCACTTAACCACTAAGCCATCTCTCCACCCCCTCACTGAAACTCTTCAAGAGAGAGATTTTGATGTTGAAACCTCACGTTTTCCATAATGGAATTAGGGTCAATTTGTTATTTTTCAATTAAAGTAAAGCTGTTGAATATTAACTAACATTGCATGAAACTACATTAATCTGTGGAGTACTGGAATATTTATAACAAGGCTTCAAACCCACAAACAGGTATACACACTCATTTATTTATATGAAAAAAAAACCTTTCCCAAAAATCTTACCTAGTTTTCTGGGTGTACAACAGGATTCTAGCAATATTTTAATTCTATTATAAATAATGCTTTGCTACACCTTTGTTTATTTTTGCTGGTATGCAGAAATACAATTAATTTTTTATACTTTTAACTTTATTCCAGAAATCTTCCTAATTCTTTCCAATAATTCATAGATTCCTCAGGATATTTTTTATTTGGATTATTTTGTGTCTTCTTTTACACCATGTATAGTTGTTGTACCTTCCTCTTGTCTATCAAGGGGTCAAACCTCCGGCACAATATTGACCAGATCCGGGAAAGACAACTGTCCTCTTGTTGTTCTCAGCCTGGAAAGACCTTGGTGTCTCACCATTCAATATGCTGTTTTTACATAAGCATATTAAACACACAATCAGATGAAGGCATCTCCCTCCTGCTGGGTGTGGTGGCTCACACCTCTAGTCCCTGCACTCTGGGAGGCTGAGGTAAGAGGATCACAAGAGGTTTAAGGCAGGCCTGGGGCTACAGAGTGAGTTCCAGGTCAGCCAGCCAAGGCTAAGGTAAGACCCCCCCCCCCACCTTCAAGACAACAATAACAAAAAGAATATCTCTCCTGTTCATAATTTGCTATTATTTTAATTTGCAGAAGTTCCTGAAATGGAGTGTTACTAGGTTTGATTGTCAGTGTTTCTTTAGAAGTTTCACACATGTGTTCTTGAATGAGACTACCATCTCCCTGCTCCAGCTGTGGTTTTGATGCTGAGAGTACAGAAGAATGAGGACATGCTCTTTTCCTTCTTTTTTCTTATTTTTTTATTTTTTTCTTATATTTTATATATATAATTTTTTATATTTTATATTTATATTTCTTATATTTATTTTTTATTTTTTCTTATTTTCTAGAGAATTTATGTGTGAGCATTGCATTACTTCCCTTTCGTGTTTGTAGAATTTGCCAGTGAAGGAATATGTGCCTAACGTTCTCTTATTATCTGTGTGGGAAGGTTTTTAAGTAGTGATTTATTTAAAACTTGCAGGACTACTTATGGTTTCTATTTCTTCCTCTAAAATAATCCTCTAATAATTTGCTCTTTGTTTCTACTGGGAAGGGTCAGTGTTTTGGTGTCACTCCACAGTAAGGGAGCTACTTTCCCTTCCAAGATCCCCTCAGGAGGTGCTCCCCTCAGGAGGTGCTCCCCTTCAGGCACTGTTCCCCCTAAGGAACTACTCTGCCTCAGGTGATGCTCCCCCTCAGGAGGTGCTCCCCCCTAAGGAACTGCTCTCCCTCAGGAGCCGTGTCCCCCTCAGGAGGTGCTCCCCCCTAAGGAACTGCTCTCCCTCAGGAGCCGTGTCCCCCTCAGGAGGTGCCCCTGCCCCAGGAGCTGCACTTCAGACTTAGGCTGCTCTTTCACCAGTCATGTTTGTGATTCTTTGGTTCCATAAAATCATGGATTTTATGATTCATGTTTTCAACCAATTCTGGAACTTATACTTCTCTTTAGGTATTGCCCTCCCTCATTCCTACTGGTTCTTCCTCACTCTGGCCACCTGTCCCTCATCCCTCTGTCCTGTAGGTCACCACTCTGTTTCTCAGAGCTGTATTTCAGACCATGACTTCTGAACTATCCGGTCCACAGTCTGTCTGCGGGCATGCTGAATCCAACCCCTTGTTGAATACTTATTTCCAACCCCTTGATGAATACATAACACACACCCTATCGCAGCCTTTTTCAAGCACCCTTGTTTCATGTTCTACCTCTATTCTTGACTCACAACCTGAAGCATCGTTTTTAGTTTATTTAGCCATTGTATTGTATTGTCTGATCACCTCCATGATCTGACTGCATGGTGACTTGGCATCTATGGACATTTGTTTCCGTGGCTCCGTTTCCACATGGAAATGCCATGTTCATGGTGAAGACAGAGCTGAAGCTTGTGTCAGGAGCGCTCTGCGCTCGGTCCCATCACTGCTCATAACTCTGAGCCACAGAAAGAAAGCTGACATTTCCTGTTTGCTCGGATTTCTTCATCTTTTTAATGTAGTTACTGTACTGCAACCTTATTGCTCATCCACGTAGTTTACCCAGTATCGACTTGCTGTCTTAGCCTCCTGGAATGAATAAAAGAAATATATACATATATTTGTATAACCTGTTTATACTATAGAAAAAAATATATATGTACATATATTCTGAAGGCAAAATGCCATGGGAATGTATTATGCATGGTCTTTTTTAATTACATATTTTATATTTAATTTTTGTTTATTTATTTATTTCAGAGAGAGAATGGGCATGCCAGGGCCTTCATCCACTGCAAATGAACTCCAGATGCAATGTGCCCCCTTGTGCATCCAGTTTACATGGATACTGGGGTGTCAAGCCGGTGTCCTCTGGCTTTGTAGGCAAATGCCTTAACCACTAAGCCATCTCCCCAGCCCTGCATGGTCTTTCTTGACACTTGCTTTTGACCATTTGCTCCTACTCACCAGGGATTCAGGAAACAAATCATTCCTCTCCAACATCCACCATTATCCTGACAATTTCCATACTCCATCCATGGGCAGCTGACCCATCTAACTCACCATCCCTGAAAACCTCAAAAACCTCACACTTGCTTGGATCCTGCTTGCCCACACTTCCTTCTAGCATCCCCCACCCTCATTTTTCCTTTGATCTTATGGCAAGGCAACCTCCACCCCCATCAACAGAGAACAGGAGCTAACCACCACGTGATGCATCTGGGCCACGTGCTCCAAGGTCAGGGGTGCTGTGAGTCCGGGGGCAATGGCTTCTCCAGCAGGACCAGGCTTGCCCTTCACATGCTCTGGAAGGTTACACCTAGGAAGAAAAGGAGAGCACCTTCTCAAAGGCTGTCTTCACATGCTCTGGAAGGTTACACCTAGGAGGAAAAGGAGAGCACCTTCTCAAAGGCTGTCTTCACATGCTCTGGAAGGTTACACCTAGGAGGAAAAGGAGAACTCCTTCTCAAAGGCTGTCTTCACATGCTCTGGAAGGTTACACCTAGGAGGAAAAGGAGAGCTCCTTCTCAAAGGCTGTCTTCACATGCTCTGGAAGGTTACACCTAGGAGGAAAAGGAGAGCACCTTCTCAAAGGCTGTCTTCACATGCTCTGGAAGGTTACATCTAGGAGGAAAAGGAGAACTCCTTCTCAAAGGCTGTCTTCACATGCTCTGGAAGGTTACATCTAGGAGGAAAAGGAGAGCTCCTTCTCAAAGGCTGTCTTCACATGCTCTGGAAGGTTACACCTAGGAGGAAAAGGAGAACTCCTTCTCAAAGGCTGTCTTCACATGCTCTGGAAGGTTACACCTAGGAGGAAAAGGAGAACTCCTTCTCAAAGGCTGTCTTCACATGCTCTGGAAGGTTACACCTAGGAGGAAAAGGAGAACTCCTTCTCAAAGGCTGTCTTCACATGCTCTGGAAGGTTATGCCTAGGAGGAAAAGGAGAACTCCTTCTCAAAGGTTATCTTCATATTATTTTTCTACGCATAAATTGAAAGCGGTGTTCACACCAACGTGCTTGTTTTTTTTCTGCAAACTTAATATTGTTCCCAATTCATTTATCTTCATGATATTAGCCTTTTTTGGATTACAGACTTTTTTATTTTTTTGGTTTTGGTTTTGGTTTTGGTTTTGGTTTTGGTTTTGGTTTTGGTTTTGGTTTCTCAAGGCCTAGGATCTTGCTCTAGCTCAGGCTGACCTGGAATTCACTGTGTGGTCTCAGGATGGCCTTGAACTCATGGCGATCCTCCTATCTCTACCTCCCGAGTGCTGGAATTATAGGCATGCATCCCAAGCCTGGTGCAGAATTCTTTGATAAGATAATTTTTTTTAAATGTTTCATTTATTTGAAAGTGAGAGAATAGGAGAGAATGTAGGGTCTCTTGCACCTGCAAATGAACTCCAGACACATGCACCACTTTGTGCGTCTGGCTTTACATGGGTACTGAAGATTCGAACCCAGGCTTGCAGGCTTTATAAGCAAGTGCCTTTAACTGCTGAGCCATCTCCCTGGTTCCAGTAAGCTAATTTAAAAAATATATATGATGCCAGTCATGGTGGTGCACACCTTTAATCCTAGCACTCGGGAGGCAGAGGTAGAAGGATCATCATGAGTTCGAGGCCAGCCTGGGACTACATAGTGAATTCCAGGTCATCCTAGGCTAGAGTGAGACCCTATTTCAAAAAATAAAAAATATATGTGTGTGTGTATGTACGTATGTATACGTCTTTTCTCCAAGAAAACCGTATGTACTTGATCACGTATAATTTATTTTAAAGGGGTTTCACCTCCCCAACTTTCTGAGTCTTTACTCAAGCGTCTCAGTTACCACTTCCCACCTGACTTCCTCCCTCAGTAGGCTCTGCACATTGCTTTCCTTACAAACCATGCCTTCAGGGAGCTCCCATCACATTGTATAGACAACCCCTCCTTCTTTCCTGGTTACTTGAATTCACAAGGCAAATGAAGCAAAAAGTGGAGCTGATCATGGGAGAAGGCATGGAAATAAAGTGGATAAATGTTGGGATGAGCATTTTATAACAATCCTACGCTGGCTATTGTTTTGAGATTCTGGCTAGGACAGCATCTCCTTCTGTCAAGACACTCTACTCCTCACTAAAGGCAGTGATCAGGGCCATGGGAGCAAATACCAAGTGACAAGGGGGTGTATGTGCCTGTGTCTCTGTATGTCCATGTGTGTGCACTGTATGTCCATGTGTGTGCACTTGTTGTGTAGGAGAAAATAACATCTGCCTTGGAACTTGCATGAAAATCCAAACAAATGAGTGAAAAGTTCTTCCTGCCAGCTGCATGGGCTGGATGTCAACGTGTGCAAGTACACGCGCATGCGGACGCATGTGGAGGCCGAGGGCTACACTGGGAGTCTTCCTCCATTGCTCTCCACCTTGTCTTTTAAATATTCATTTATTTATGAACAGAGAAAGAGAAGGGGAAAGAGAGAGAGAGAGAGAGAGAGTCTATGAGCATGCCAGGGCCTCTTGCCACTGCAGAGGAATTCCAGATGTGTGCGCTCTGCGCATCTGGTTTTACATGGGCGCTAGAGAACGGAACCCTGGCCAGCAGGCTCTTTAATCTCTGAGCCACCTTCTCAACCCTCTCTGCCTTATTGTTTGAGACAGGCTCTCTCACTAGAGCTCAGTGACACACCTAAACTAGTTACCAGCAGCAGGACCTAAGGACCCTCCTCCCTCAGCCCCCAGCACTGGGATTACAGGTGGACGCTGGCAATCCAGACTCAGGTCCTCGTGTTCAAAGTGCCTGACTTACCCACTGAGCCATTTCCCCAGCCCTGGCTTCCTTCTCCTTATGAGATCACTGGTCAGGAGTGTGAGGTGCTGGGTATATGCTGAACACGAGCTACGACTGATAGCTCATCTAATGGACTCAACATTCATCAGCTGCTGCTGTCCCAAGCGTAATGCAGGATGCCTTGGCGTACGACTGATGTGGGTCCTCCGGTGACCCAACAAGCAGATGTCATTCTGTCCACTGCCACAATGAGGCTGAGCTTAGCTGAGGCCTGTCCCTGCTGGGGGAAGAGACTGGCACCTGGCGTGCTGATGGGCAGTACCTGCAACGCGGCTCGGCTTCCCAAGAGAAGCAAAGGAACGCAAGCGTGGCTGGGATGTGACGCAGTGGAAGAGCGTTTGCCTGACACACAGATCCCAAGTTTAAACCTCAGCACTGAAAGTTTTTAAGTAAAATATCCCAAAGGAGCTCATTCATTCATTTCAGAAAACTCAAGGGCTGGAGAGGTGGCTCAAGGGTTAAAGGTGCTTCTTGCAAAGCCCAATGCCCCAGTTCGGTTCCCCAGCGCCCATGTAAAGCCATGTGCACAGAGTGGAGCATGTGTCTGGAGTTCGTCTGCAATGTCAAGAGTGCCCATTATCTCTCTCTCTCTTTCTCTCTCTCTCTCTCTCTCTCCCTTTCAAATAAATAATTTTTTTAAAGAAAAGTTGAATTCTACTATTTTCCAATTCCTGTACTAGAAGTAGTAGATGTGAAAGTAAGCCACACTCCCCTGTCTCGGCGGGATGTACCACATGAATAGAGAGTGCTGGGAGGCAGGAGACGACAAGCCCCCACCCTTGGTCTTCACAGAAAGAGAAGCTGTGATGTGGGAGTCTTGAGTGAACAGGGGCTGTCCACCTGCCCCACCTGGGGGGGGGGGCAGGAAGGACCCATGGGGAAGTGGTCTCCAGCTGACCGATTCCCACAGCGGGAACCTGGGGGTGCAATCTGGAATTCACATCGCCTGCGTCTCAGTTCCTTTCACCTTGCCACTGCCAAATTCTTCTCAAATGCTCAGTACAGTATGATTTTGTGTGCTTTGAGCAAAAACCTCCCATTTTTTTTCACATGAACTTGATGACTCACATGCCACACAGGGTCCTTCGGGGTCCTGTTCTCGGGTGGGAAGCTCTCCATGGACTTGCTGTGCTCTCACACTTCAGGAAGCGGAGGGCCGGTGCTGCCTGTGACTGCTGAGCAGTGAGCACACGGCCCCCCATCCCTGCCGCCATCACCCTGGGAGAGGCTTCCGGGGGCTGCGTGTGTCCATCCGGGACCACGTCATCTAGCTGGAGGGAGCAAAGCATACCTGCATCTTGTAATTACATTCCAAACATAAGAATTTATAGATCAGAATTTGGGACAACAGGCTGAACAAGGCACATTAATATCCATAGTTATTCCTGTTTTAAATTTTTTCATTATTTAATACACACTACTTTGGAAAATGATGCTTTTTGTCACGAGTTACTGCTTAGGGTCCCCTGTCATACTACATGAGTTACATGGCACCAGTTAGAGTGACAGTCACACCATGTAATGAGGGAAGGGGTGAGAAATGAGACCAGAGGAGAGCAGGGTGATTAAGGTTTTGTTTTCTTTTTACGTTGTACTTGAAATTTTTATTTGGTTACAACCCAAATGGACCTGTCTGGCCCCTGCCCACTACCACATAGGAGTCTGAGCTGAATCACAGTTCAGTGTGAATGGACTGGATCTCACTCTGGCTCTAGATGGCAGCTACTGTGAACGGGCAACCCCCCGTACAGCCACAAGAACCTCAGGTACGAAGTCTCGCGCCCTGAGGCCATGAGACACTGTGTGTCCCACCCCAGTCTACTCCGCTCCCCCGCCCGCAGGCCTCTGCAGATCTGGCCTAGACAGGATAGACGCACGAGGGCTGCCCCTGGGCCCCAGGACACTGACCAGACCTCCAGCTCTGCACTCGGCATGCGCGTCTGCAAAGCGGTCGTCTCTCTCCAGCAGTCTGCCCAGGTGGCACCAAACAGAGAAAAGCAAACACAGAGGAAGCTGTCAGGCTTGGCACCCCTTGAGTACACAGAGGCCCCGTCCCAGGCCCTCCACATCGGGACGACGCGCACCCTTGGCTGGGATGCATCCTGCAGGAGGCCATGGCGATGGAGGGAGCAGCTGCGGTCACACTGGGTGAGTGGCGAGGAAGTGCATCTGCTGCTCAGGCCACAGACACTGCATTTTCCTTTTCCTGTGACCAAGCATTGGAAATAAAGCCTTGGGGCTGGGGAGACGGCTGAGTGGTTCAATGCACTCTTTTGCAAAGCCTGCAAGCTCTGGCTCTATTCCACATAAAGCCACATATACAGGACGACCCCTAGGGCTTGCTGGTAAGCTAGTCTAGCTGAATTGGCACACTCCAGTCCAGTGAGAGACCCTGTCTCAAAAAATAAAAGAGTATGGGCTGGAGAAATGGCTTAGCGGTTAAGATGCTTGCCTGCAAAGCCAAAGGACCACACGTGGTTCAATTCCCCAGGACCCACATAAGCCAGATGCACAAGGTGGCACATGAATCTGGAGTTCGTTTGCAGTGGCTGTAGGCCCTGGCACACCCATTCTCCCATGCTTCCTATCTGCCTCTCTCTTTCTCAAATAAATAAATAAAAACAAAATATTTTTAAAAATAAGAGATGGGCTGGAGAGATGGTTTAGCAGTTAAGCGCTTGCCTATGAAGCCTAAGGACCCTGGTTTGAGGCTTGATTCTCCAGGACCCATGTTAGCCCGATGCACAAGGGGGCGCATGTGTCTGGAGTTTGTTTGCAGTGGCTAGAGGCCCTGGCACGCCCATTCTGTCTCTCTCCCTCTCTCTCTCTCTCTCTCCCCCCCACCACTCTCTCTCTGCTTCTTTCTGTCACTCTCAAATAAATAAATAAAAATAAAACAAAAAAATAAGAGAGTAAATGAGGAAGACACCAGACATCAATCTCTGGTTTATCCACACATATGCACACACACACACACACACACACACACACACGAAGATGCATACACATATGAACACCCAGACACACACAAAAGAATAAAATAAAGGCTGGGAAGATGGGTCAGCAGTTAAAGGTACTTGCAAAACCTGCTGGCCCAGATTTGGAGTAGGGTCAAATCCCCAGGACCCATGTAAATTAAGATGCTCTAAGCAGTACATGCATCTGGAATCCATTTGCAGTGACAAGAGGCCTGGGAACCCCCATTCTCTCTGTAACTCTTTCTCTATCCTTTCAAATATATAAATAAAATATCAAAAATACATTTTAAGTCTTTAATCCCAGCACTCGGGAAGCAGTGGTAGGAGGATCACCATAAGTTCAAGGACAGCCTGGGACCACCAGGTCGGCCTGGGCTAGTCTCAAAAAATCTAATCTCAAAATAATAAAACCAGAGGCTGAAGAGATGGCTTAGTGGTTAAGCACTTGCCTGTGAAGCCTAAGGACCCCAGTTCAAGGCTCAATTCCCCAGGACCCACATAAGCCAGATGCACAAGGGGGCGCATGCATCTGGAGTTTGTTTGCAGTGGCTGGAGGCCCTGGCGTGCCCATTCTCTCTCTCTCTCTGCCTCTTTCTCTCTCTGTCACTCTCAAATAAATAAACAAAAAAATTAAAAAGTAAAATAAAACTATATACATATATATGCATGCAGTTTTTAAAGAATAAAATAAAAATAAAGCCTATCATAAAAATGGCCCCAAGCCCAGAGAAGAGGCAGCTGAAGGAGTCCACCACGGTGGAGGACCGGCTTCTAGGACAGGCTGGCGAGTCAGTGATGCCCTCTCTACCTCTTGTTGGCTGTGATCATGAATCCATTTTACTAGCCGCTCTGGGACTAGTTTCAGATCTGCAGTGAGTGGTGATTTTGTCACTTATAGTGTCAAGGGCAAGGACAGTCCACCTTTAGGAAAAACACTCATAGTCCCAGTGCAGTGCAGCCACTTCCCACAACACAAGGGAAGGCACACGGGGCCCATAGTGCCCTTCGGCTGCATGGCAGTGTGTGTGTGTGTGTGTGTGTGTGTGTGTGTGAGTTTTCCTAATGCCCAGCCCAGGGGACATCCATAAGACAGTCTTAAGGACAACCCTCTATTAACAATTCCTCTGCAGGCTCCCACTGGGTTCTCATAACAGCTCTGAGACTATGGGGCGAGTATGCCTGGCTGTTTTGAACTCGTGGGCTCTAGAACCAATGAAGGTGCAACCGAGGCCTGAGGCGTCCTTCCCTTCCCCATTGCCTCTCCTGGAGCACCTGGTGAGGAAGGGCAGGGCGGGCCTCCCACTCCCCACGGGCCTCAGCTGAGCTGACAGCACCGCCAGGGGCTCTGGGCCAAGCCGTGGGTCACCCGGAAGCAAAGGCAAACAAGCTGGGGCTGGACCCTCCCAGGCTAGGACCGGCAAGGTGCCGTTTGTCAATGTACACAGGATGCAGCAAACACCAAGGCAGAGACAAACACGCAAGTCTTTTATCAGCTCCCAGAGTTGCTGTTTGACAAATCGCTTTCCTTGGAAAAGTCCTCTGGCCTGCGGGAGGGTGCTCAGTAATTAGGAGACTGGGTGACTGCCTTTGAGGCACTTAGAGACCTCCAACAACCGCAGAACGAATGCAGCCCAAGAAAGTTGCTTCATACTGTCTCCAAAAAGGAGCTTGGTGTGCACTCAGGGGTGCGTGAGGGGCGACCCTCATGGGGGAGGGGGGTTGTTCCTGGAGTAGTGATGGGTGGCAGAAGCCAGCCTCAGAGGGAGGTGGCCTTCTATCTCAACAAGATGGAGGGGAGAGAAAGCAAGCACAGGCGTCAGCTGGGATAGCCGAGAAAATGCATGGTGGTGCGTATGGTTGCCTCTGGACAGGTGTTCTAACACCTGTGTGGCACAGGGAGGCCGCAGTCCATCCCAGCCTCACCGTGCAAAACAAGCCAGGAGACTGGCTGTGGACACAGCCCCGCCCCCCCCCCCCCCCCACACACACACACAGTTCTCTTCCCAGCTGGGCTTCCTTAGTCATCAAAGTTTTATGTCTCTGTGTCCAGTGTATGAAACATGTAATATGTAACACAAACTCGGGGAAAAGAAGCAGGATTTTGTTAATTTTTATTTTTATTTACTTATTTAGAGAGAAAGATGCAGAGAAGGAGAGAGAAGGGAGAGAAAGAGAGAATGGGCGCATCAGAGCATCCAGCCACTGCAAATGAACTCCAGACACATATGCCACCTTATGCATTTAACCTGAGTCCTTTGGCTTTGCAGGCAAATGCCTTACCTGCTAAGCATCTCTCCAGCCCAAGAAATAGGATTTTGCTTGGCCTTCCCTCTTTTTAACCTAAAATTTGCAACTTTTATTATTTACCACAGTTGCCTTGTGTGCGAAATGTGGATCAGCTAATGGAAGACAAGACCCACCATCCAACCCACTGTTCCCTCACTGTGTGGATTGGGTCCAAGCAAGCAAAGGGAATGTTCTGCAGGTACTGGAGGAGATTCTAAGAGAAGGACAGCATTGAGGAGGCTCTCCCAGGAGCCACTGCCAGACCCCGGATCCAGGGCTCACACCCGCCGGAGCTCTGGGAGAGGAGGCCTTTTGCACTCCCAGGCCAGACGGGCTTTTCCTAGCCATGGCCATTTCCCCCCATTCCGACTGATTAAAGGAGGCCAGAAAATGACTTACCCCTTAAATTGCAACAACAAAGGCTTGCCTTCTCTTTTCAATCAAAACAGCTTGGCTGTCTGATTCAAATGCTAATAGAGGGGCCTGAATTGGCCCCTAAATGAGGGAGACACTCCCCCACCCCCACCCACCACCCCGCAAATGATCAGCAAGTGGTCCTTTGCCCTAGGGATCTGCAGGCTTCTCCCAGGTGGACTGTCTGTTAAAATGCTTCATGGGAAACACCTAGTAGGGGTTAGATTTCCCCGTGGATAGGAGAGGGGGAGGGGAAAGCTTTGGACAGCACAAAGCTCCTGGTTCAGAAAGACCTTGGCCTCCCCCTGTGGGGCCAAGTCCCCAGTAGCATCTTTGGGAGATCTGGTCCAACTGCGGGATCTTTACTGAGAAGTAAGGCTCCAAGTTTAGGGGTGGTGGCCATGGGCCTCAGTTCATCTATTTCCTAGACAGCCTTACTTCTATGAGTGCCTAACAAAGAACTGGCTTCTGAGGTCAACAGGGCTCGTTTCCTGCCTCAGGCCCCACCTGGTGGAGGCCTGCACAGCGCAGCCTGCCGGCCAGGTAACTGCTGGCTGTGCCCACCTCTACTGCATAGGGCAGGCCAGATGGCCCAAGTTCAAGTGTAGCTCTCCCACTGCGAGGGTAACCTCAGGCCGTGTTCTGAGCCTGGGCACCAGGACTTCCTGTGTGCCTGGCCAGTGTTTGGGGACAGGGGCGAAGGCTGTAAGGAGACACACACAGCAAGCACAGACCCCCACCCCACACCCACGTTAGTCTGAGCCTGGCTCCCCTTGCCTGTGGTGGGTTGAATCCCAGGTTGGGCTCTGCCTGGAACACCGCTGGCATGAGGTGAGGGAGCTCTGTCCATCGCAGGGAAAGAGGATGGCAGGCAGGTTTTGCAGGCTCTTTGCCATTATGACGGCTTGTGTCTTGCGAACTTTACATTTACTGGTCTGTCGCTTGCACACTGTGTACTGATCTCGCTCTCCCACCATGCTCTGCGGTGTGCTCACCCAAGGAGTAACACGTTCTAAGGCCCCGGGAAGTTTACTTCCTCCAATACATACACATTGCTAGGAACAGAGCTCCATCTAAGTAATGAATACACTTCAATGATTTCAGCTCTAGGGTTAATGAGTCTCTCTCTCCCTCTCCCTCTCTCTCTCCTCCCCATATTCCTAGGAAGCCTCAAAGGACACAGGTCACTGAGTTGACATTTTATGTTTACACTATGCTGGGTTCTCTCATATGATATTAAAATGTACATTCTTATTTTTTGTTTTTTAATATTTTTATAGTTATTTATTTGAGAGAAGCACACAGATAAGAGAGAGAGAGAGAATGGGCACCCCAGGGCCTCCAGCCACTTCAAATGAACTCCAGACACATGCACCACCTTGTGCATCTGGCTTATGTGGGTACTGGGGAATCAAACCTGGGTTCTAAGGCTTCACAGGCAAGCGCCTTAACCACAAAGCCATCTCTGCAGCCCTTATTTTTTTTTTAATATTTTTATTTATTTGCAAGCAGAGAGAAAGAATGAGGGAGAGAGAATGGGCACACCTGGACCTCCAGCCACTGCAAATAAACTCCAGATGCATGTGCCACTTTGTGCATCTGGCTTTATGTGGGTACTGGATAATTGGACCAAGGCCATCAAGCTTTACAAGCAAATGCATTTAACCGCCAACCCATCTCTCCAGACCCACATTCTTCTTTTTAAATGTTATTTGTTTACGTGTGCACGCGTGCATACAGGACTGCTGGCCGCTGTAAACAGATGCCTGCGCCGGCTGGGGAACTGAACCTGGGCCAGCAGGCTGTGCAAGCGAGTGTCTGTAACCACTGAGCCATCTCCCCAGCCCTCATTTTTCCTTCTCTGGGAGAGAATTTGCTAGAGCAGCAATCCCTTAACCCACCTACGTGCAAAGACGGTGGGGGCGACTGTAAAAGTTGAAAGTCGAGAGCGCCGGCTCTGCGCGGCCAGGCTCTGGGTCCCATCCCCAAGTCCCACAACAACCCAGCAATCTATTAAACCAGCCCTTGGGAGGTTAAGGCTGGAGAATTATGAATTCATAGCTAAAGTGAGACCCTGTCTCAACACACAAACAAACAAATAAACAATAAACCATACCTTCTACAGAATTCCCTGTTGGCAAGGGAGGTCGAGTGCATCTGATACAGACGTCTAAGATAAATCTTACTTCGGGAATTCTTCTCAGCCGCACCCTGCACCGCTCCTATGGCCGGGTGGTGACGGGCGTTCTCCCTAGTTACGTTTGTGTCTGTGGTGTGAGGACAAGCGTTCTAGTTCTACGTGGAACATCAGTACCCAGGCTACTCAGCCTGAGCCTTAGGTAAAACGCTGGGAGCGCTAAGGACAGCCACGCCAGGCTAAGACTCTAAGGACAGCCCACATCAAGTTAAGATCTGGGAAAGAAAAGAAATGTCGTTGTAGCTTGATGCAGCGAAAGGTGACATGGGGATGTTTGGGATAATATTTTTTAAACTCCAAACACAATGACATGAATTACTCTTTAAAAATGTAAGGAAGGCCAGGCGTGGTGGTGCACTCCTTTAATCCCAGCACTCGGGAGGCAGAGGTAGGAGGATCACCATGAGTTCGAGGCCACCCTGAGACTACAGAGTGAATTCCAGGTCAGCCTGGGCTAGAGCGAGATCTTACCTTGATAACCCCCCCAAAAAAAGTAAGGAAGGAGCTGTGTGTGGTGGTGCAAGCCTTTAATCCCAACACTCAGGAGACTGAGGCAGGAAGATCACTATGTATTCAAGACCAGCCTAGACTACAGAGTGAGTTTTAGGTCAGCCTGGGCTACAGTGAAACCCTACCTAAAAAAAAAAATAGAAAGCCAGGAGTTGGAGAGATTGCTCAGTGGTTAAGGTTTGCCTGTAAAGCCTAAGAACCAGGATTCTATTCCTCAGGACCCACATAAAGCCAGATGCACAAAGTGGCACATGCATCTGGACTTCCTTTGCAGAGGCTGGAGGCCCTGGCATGCCCATTCTCTCTGTCTCTCTCCTCTCTCTGCTTGCAAATAAATAAATGAAAATATTTAAGCCAGGTGTGATGGTACATGTCTTTCATCCCAGCACTCGGGAGGCAGAGGTAGAAGGTTGAAGCCAACCTGAGACTACATAGTAAATTCCAAGTCAGCCTGGGCAAGAGTGAGACCCTACCTCAACCCCCCACCAAAAAGTTTAAAGCAAAAAAAAGAAAGACAGATGGAAGGAAGAGGAGAGAGAGAGAAATGTTTTTTAGTTATTTGAATATTTAACCATTACTATTGTCACTATTTGTAGTTCTTGAAGGGAAAACCAGGCTGCTGAGCAAGCTCAGTATATAGTCTACCACTGAACCATACCCCACTCCAGAAATCATCTTTTGCATGTAGGTATTTCATTACTCAGGAGACGAGGTCAAGACTGAAGACTAGGCTGTCCTGGCTCAGACTGCTGAGCGCTGGGTTACAGGTGTGTGCCATCGCGCCTGGCTTTATCTAACCATTTAATTCACAGTGTGGGAATGCTTGTCTTTCTTTATTAAGATTTTCTTTTTAAAAAACTTTATTTATTTATTTGAGAGAGCAAGATTGGGAAAGAGGCAGATAGAAAGAGAGAGAATGAGCCTCCAGGCACTGCAAACGAACTCCAAACGCATGCTCCACCTTGGGCATCTGGCTTACTTGGGTCCTGTGGAATTGAACAGAGGTCCTTTGGCTTTGCAGGCAAACGCCTTAACCACTAAGCCATCTCTTCAGCCCTTCTTATGGCTCATGTGAATTTATTATTTTTTTAACTTTCTATGTATGTATTTATTGGCAAGTAGAATGAGAGAGAGGTGAAGAGAATGGATATGCATAGACCTCTTGCCACCGCAAAAGAACTCTAGACTTATGTACCATTTTGTGCATCTTGATTTATGTGGGTACTGGGAAATAGAACTGGGACCAGCAGGATTTGCAAGCAAGTGCTTTTAACTGCTAAGCCATCTCCCCAGCCCAGGATTTATCTTATTTTTAAAAATATTTATTTAGTTAGTTAGTTAGTTAAGAGAGAGAAAGAGGGAAAGAGAGAAAAATAGGTGCACCAGGGCCTCCAGCTGCTGCAAATGAACTCCAGACACATGCGCTAACTTGTGTATCTGGGTCCTGGGGAATCAAACCTGGGTCCTTTGGCTTTGCAGGCAAGCGCTTTAACCACTAAGCCATCGCTCCAGCCCAGGATTTATTTTTTATTGAAATAAAAATTACTTTTTGAACGAAAAAGTAGCTGGAAAGCAAAACCTAATTAACTTGTAAATGATAGATTTCTAGGTGAGAGGAAGTTTCAAAAGGAAGAAAATAAACCAGGAAATGATGTGATATGTGAGAAGCTGAGGAGGAAGATGAGGGCGAAGGATTAGATTGTGCTGGTGGGAACGCTGAGCCCCGTGATGGAGAACCGATTACAGAGAGGCTCTCCCACACTCAGGCTCTGTGTGAGGTGCCCTGGGACCAGGAGCACCCCCCTCTGAGCCAGGCATAACCAGCCAACAGCAGTCACACACAGGCCTCCCAGGGGCTTCCAGGCTGTCCTGGAATTAGATGCAGAAGGGTAATAAAATTCAGGCTCTTGGCTCTAACTCAGACACCCACCCCCAAATTGGCATCAGAAAAAACCTGGAATGTATGTATGCTCCTGTCAAGTACCCTAGATTACTGCTACAGTCCTTCCTGTGTGGAGACACTTCCGTGGCTCAGAAAAAATATGGGAAACAAAGAAAGAGGCTGGCCAAACCTGGTGGCACAGGTCTGTCATCCCAGCTCCTTGAAAGACTGAGGTAGGAGGATTGTGCCTGGGCTACACAAGTTCAAAGCCAGCCTAGGCAACTTAGTGAGTCCCTGACTCAGAAAATAAATAAATAATAATAATACAAAAAGGACTGGGGATATAACTCAGTGGTAGAGTGCTGGGATCAATGCTGGTATCATGTGAGAAGGAGGAGAAGGGACCAGATAGGCGGAAAGGGAGGGATGGAGAAGAGATGGGATAGCAAAGGAGGGGATGGAACTGAAGGGAAGACTGGAAGGGAAGAGCCAGATGAGAAGGGGAGGGAAGGGCTGGTCTGTGTTTCAGACAGCCACAAAACATATCCACATAAACAAATTAACAACCATGTTCTTGCTCAAAGCATAGAATTGAAAGATACATTATATTGATTATATGACAAGATGTGTTTTATAAATGAGAGTCCCCAGGGTCCATGTGTGTGTTTTTCTATGGTGTGTGTGTGTGTGTGTGTGTGTGTTCCTAGTTCGGCACCTCCAGTTGAGTAGCGGTTAAAACCTGGTTCTCAGACTTCTACACACACTCGTCAAGCTTCACAGTCAAGGTGAGTCCCTGAGAAGTATGTCTTGTGGAATCCTGTTTTTTTTTTTTTTTTTTACAGGGAGTAACACGTGCACCCCATGTGTCCAAGTGTCCGTGCATAGGTGTTTTTTTTTTTTTTTTTTTTTTTTTTTTTTTTGCTTGGTTCTGAGTTGGGGAGACTTCTGTAGCTGACAGCGTGAACTAAACTAAACATGGCCCAATTCTAACCTTCAGGATCCCTGACAGCAAGTCTCAGAGCCAAGTCTGCTCAATAATCCACCTGATCCCACCCTGCCATCAGGGCTCCAGCTAGACTCCTTTACATCACCACGGCAAGCAGACACCTGTGAGCTCTCTTCCTGTCCTCCACTCGCAAGTGTTCTGACTCTCACTGCCAGCTCCAACCCCTTGGTCATTCTCTGGGACTAAAGGTGTTCTGAAGGCCCAATAGAAGAGAGAAGCCACTGCAAGCCACTGTGGGAATTGTGCAGTCCCACACACTCACCTCCCACCATCCTCCCACGTGCTTACCTCTCACCGTCCTCCCACACACTCACTTCCACCGTCCTCCCACACACTCACCTCCCACCGTCCTCCCACACACTCACTTCCCACCGTCCTCCCACACACTCACCTCCCACCATCCTCCCACACACTCACCTCCCACCGTCCTCCCACACAGTCACTTCCCACCTTCCTCCCACACACTCACCTCCCACCGTCCTCCCACACACTCACCTCCCACTGTCCTCCCACATGCTCACTTCCCACCATCCTCCCACACACTCACCTCCCACCGTCCTCCCACACACTCACTTCCCACCGTCCTCCCACACACTCACTTCCCACCATCCTCCCACACACTCACTTCCCACCGTCCTCCCACACACTCACTTCCCACCGTCCTCCCACACACTCACCTCCCACCGTCCTCCCACACACTCACTTCCCACCGTCCTCCCACACACTCACTTCCCACCATCCTCCCACACACTCACCTCCCACCGTCCTCCCACACACTCACCTCCCACCGTCCTCCCACACACTCACCTCCCACTGTACTCCCACACACTCACCTCACACTGTACTCCCACACGCTCACTTCCCACCGTCCTCCCACATGCTCACCTCCCACTGTCCTCCAACACACTCAACTCCCACCGTCCTCCCACACACTCACTTCCCACCTTCCTCCAACACACTCAACTCCCACCGTCCTCCCACACACTCACTTCCACCATCCTCCCACACACTCACCTCCCACCGTCCTCCCACACACTCACCTCCCACCGTCCTCCCACACACTCACCTCCCACCGTCCTCCCACACACTCACTTCCCACCGTCCTCCCACACACTCACCTTCCACCATCCTCCCACACACTCACCTCCCACCATCCTCCCACACACTCACTTCCCACCGTCCTCCCACACACTCACCTCCCACCATCCTCCCACGTGCTCACCTCCCACCTTCCTCCCACACACTCACCTCCCACCGTCCTCCCACACACTCACTTCCACCGTCCTCCCACACACTCACTTCCCACCATCCTCCCACACACTCACCTCCCACCATCCTCCCACGTGCTCACCTCCCACTGTCCTCCCACACGCTCACTTCCCACCATCCTCCCATGTGCTCACCTCCCACTGTCCTCCCACACACTCAACTCCCACCATCCTCCCACACACTCACCTCCCACCATCTTCCCACACGCTCACTTCCCACCGTCCTCCCACACACTCACCTCCCACTGTCCTCCCACACACTCACTTCCCACCGTCCTCCCACACGCTCAACTCCCACCGTCCTCCCACACACTCACCTCCCACCATCCTCCCACACGCTCACTTCCACCGTCCTCCCAGACGCTCACTTCCCACCTTCCTCCCACATACTCACTTCCCACCTTCCTCCCACACACTCACCTCCCACCTTCCTCCCACACGCTCACTTCCCACTGTCCTCCCACACACTCACCTCCCACCGTCCTCCCACACACTTACTTCCCACCGTCCTCCCACACACTCACCTCCCACCTTCCTCCCACACGCTCACTTCCCACCTTCCTCCCACACACTCACTTCCCACCGTCCTCCCACACACTAACCTCGCACCTTCCTCCCACACGCTCACTTCCCACCATCCTCCCACACGCTTACCTCCCACCGTCCTCCCACACGCTCACTTCCCACCTTCCTCCCACACACTAACCTCGCACCTTCCTCCCACACGTTCACTTCCCACCATCCTCCCACACGCTCACCTCCCACCGTCCTCCCACACGCTCACTTCCCACCATCCTCCCACACGCTCACCTCCCACCGTCCTCCCACACACTCACTTCCCACCGTCCTCCCACACACTCACCTCCCACCGTCCTCCCACACACTCACCTCCCACCGTCCTCCCACACACTCACTTCCCACCATCCTCCCACGTGCTCACCTCCCACCGTCCTCCCACACACTCACCTCCCACCGTCCTCCCACACACTCACATCCCACCGTCCTCCCACACACTCACTTCCCACCGTCCTCCCACGTGCTCACCTCCCACCGTCCTCCCACACACTCACTTCCCACCGTCCTCCCACACACTCACCTCCCACCGTCCTCCCACACACTCACCTCCCACCATCCTCCCACACACTCACCTCCCACCATCCTCCCACACACTCACTTCCCACCGTCCTCCCACACACTCACCTCCCACCGTCCTCCCACACACTCACTTCCCACCGTCCTCCCACGTGCTCACCTCCCACCATCCTCCCACACACTCACTTCCCACCGTCCTCCCACACACTCACTTCCCACCGTCCTCCCACGTGCTCACCTCCCACTGTCCTCCCACACACTCACCTCCCACCACCCTTCCACGCGCTCACCTCCCACTGTCCTCGGGGTGGCCTTCCTGCAGTTTGTCTCTCACAGCATCTTTTGCTCCACTCCGTAAACCGAGAAAGAAGATTCTTGGAGGAAAACAAGAAAGGTCTTCTTACAAATGGGAGTTTGGGGTTTGAGAGATGTTACAGTGGTTAAAGGCATTGTTTGCAAAGCCTGATGGCCTGGGCTCAATTCCCCAGTGCCCACATAAAGCCAGATCTACAAAGTGCCTCATGAATCTGAAGTTCATCTGCAGCAAGAGACTCTCTCTCTCTCTCTTTTTCTCTCTCCTTCAGATGGGTAGATTAGATGATAGATATTTACAAATAGGACTTGGGAAACAGCTTAGTGGTTAAGGCGTTTGCCTGAGAAGCCTAAGGACCATGGTTCAATTCCTCAGGATTTACGTAAGCCAGATGCACAATGGGGCGCATGCATCTGGAGTTCGTTTGCAGTGGCTAGAGGCCCTAGCGTGCCCATTTTCTCTCTCTACCTCTCTCTCTCAGATAAGTAAATAAATAGATATTTACAAATAAAAACAAATAACACAGTTTATTTACACTGCCCACAAGTTATGCTCCTCTAATTCTTCGCAATTTAAAAAGCTAAAAGTTTAACTGAGTGTTTTGCTTGTAAGCAAAAGGAGCAGGGTGGCTGACACCCCCCCCACACACACACACACACAGCTAAGGAAGCACAGTTGTGAACCTGTGCCCCTCAGAGCCCACCTCAGTGACATTTCCTTCCTAATTCTAAGATGCAGATATACAGCATTTTGGCTTGACAGTTCCAAGAGCCTTTCTTTTCTTTTTTAAATTATATTGTGACAGTGCCTCATCTATGCTGGATGCCAGGGATTGCATGGGGCCTTCTGGTTGGTTGTATACCAAGTACAGGCAATGTTTAGCAATGTTGATGGTTTCCTCTTTGTTTGTTTCTGTTAATCATGTTGCTCGTTTCACAGGTTCTTGGATTTTCTTAGTGTAGTGATTATCACACGTGCCTAACACAAGTTTAGGGATTTCAGTTCTTAGTCTTCCCTAGGGTCTGTGTTATTATTATTGGAGTGTGTGTGTGTGTGTGTTTGTGTGTGTGTGTCCTGTAGTAGAGGCTGGCCTTAAACTCTCTATGTAGCCAAGGATGACCTTAAACCTCTGATCCAACTGCATCCATCTCCCAGAACTGGGGTTACTGGCCTATGCCACTGCACCCAGTTTTATGCAGTGCTGGGGTTCAAACCCAGTACCTCAAGCATGCTAAGCAAGCACTACCCACTGAGTGGCATTCCCAGCCCCTATGATGCTGTTTCTTAAATCACTTCCACAGGCAAACCAGGAGGCATGCCAATGGCCTATGCATGCCACCCTCCCACTGCTATAGGGCAGTGGGGGGGGGTGCTAAATTGGGAGTTGGGTCTTCCTGTGTGAAAACCTCCCGTACTGATGAAAGTTGTCTGTGACCTCTACACATGCACCATGTCACACGTGCATGCCCACACTCAAACATATAAAAATGCACACACACACACATGCACTCATACACAAAAAGTAGAATACACCATAACCATAGGTAAAGAAATCAACTGATACAAAAAAAATGATGAAATTCTACACATGCTCATGCGTAGGAACAGAGGAAAACCTCACCTACCTCTGGCAACATCCACAGAATGGCCACCATACTCATCAGTACAGCCTAGCCCTCAGCAACCCTTTTCTCTACGTAGGTCCTCCTCCCAAAGGTCCCGTGGCCTCCCAAAGTAGCACCTGCAACTGGGGACCAAGTGTTGCAACACATAAGCCTGTGGTGGACATTTCACTTCCGAGCCCTAACTTCAGAGCGGTCAGGATCCCCAGGCTGGTGGCCCTCACCATCAGGACCATGTGGAGCAGAGCAACTGTGATCTGCCACCTCCGGAAGCCTCCGTGTGTGCACACTTGCTCTTCCCACCTGTTCTCTTTAGGGTCACTGTCTCACAGCACATCTGTGACCACGCCAGTGTCCCCTCAAAATGCTCAATGCTTTCCCAAGAGAGGGATGGACACCCTAACACGGTGGCCACAGTCCACACTGCTCCTCTCTCCTCAGTCCCCATCCTTGGCACATCCTCATAAAGAGCAAAGTGGTCACCTTCTCCTTCCTGTATGCCCCCGTGTCCCTCCTCAACCTCCCCTGAGTCCCTCGTGCATGATTGGCTGACCTCTTGATCTGTGCCAAGCCCAGCCTTTCCAGTTCTCAAGGATGAGGTTCCATCCCCGCCAGCTCTTGCCCAGGGTCAGCTGAAATCTCTTTCAGTGATCTTTTGTCTCTGATGGCCTATGAGCTCCACACAGTATCACCATGGCCAGCACAGGGTCTTAGCTACGGTCCCAATCATAGCCCATGAGATGTATCCATGTGGTAAAGGCATCCTTTCACATTACGACTCCTTTCCCTATCCTTTTAGTTTATTGAGTGGGATCCCATGTCTTGTTAAGTGGAATACTTCAGACTTGGAAACTGTACCAGGCAAGACAGGAGGCAGAGTGGCATCCACATCAGAGATGCTTCTGCACAAGGGGGTGAGTGGATATGAGCAAAGCTCTCAGTAAACACAAGAAGTTTCCTCCAGAAAGAAGGCTGTCTTGAGAGGAAGGAGAAATGACTCTCTGTAGCTCTTCAGCCTGGGGTCCCACAATGGGGAAGTTCCCGGTCAGATCCAAATGAGGTTATTGTATTTCTCCCGCACCCCTGCCCTGCAGAGAGCTGGTGGGAGCTCCAGGTTCTTGTGGGTTCCCCTCCCCACGTTGTTCCCGCTGTCCAGCAGGACTCCCAGTTAGAGGAAACCCTGCACATTGTCCTGATCACCTGGGTTAAAGAAAGTAGCATTCAGAGGACCAAGCCCACAGTTAGCACATCACGGTGCTTTTAGGAAAAATATGCATTTTGGGGGGGGGGCGGGAGGGTGGTGTTTGAATGACTCATTGATTAACATGAGTCAGTAGTTAGTGGGTTCGGGAGCTTTTGTTTATATTTTCCACTTTTTCTGTATAAGGCTGGACTATCACATGTTAGGTTTATGGGAGAAATGACATCTCTCTTCCTTCTTCTTTAATAAGCCAGGCTCATCATCTCCCATCTCCACCCCCAGCCCTTCCCCAGCACCTGTACACTGACCTACTCTAATTACTTGGTGCTCCACCATCCCAGTCCATTCCACCTAGAAGCTGCTAGAGAAAGTCCAGCTAGCCTCTCCTTCCCTCGGGAGGGGAAGGCCTCCTCATGTCCCCAGCCCCGCCCCTTGCAACGGACATTTGCCTGCCTCATCAGTCAGCTCTTCTTTTGTTTCAAGTTTTAATATTTTATTTATTTATTTATTTATTTATTTAAGAGAAAGAGAGAGGGCTGGAGAGGTTGCTTAGCGGTTAAGTGGTTGCCTGTGAAGCCTAAGGACCCCAGTACGAGGCTCGATTCCCCAGGACCCACGTTAGCCAGATGCACAAGGGGGCGCACGCATCTGGAGTTCCTTTGCAGTGGCTGGAAGCCCTGGCGCGCCCATTCTCTCTCTCTCTCTCTCTCTCTCTCTCTCTCTCTCTCTCTATATATATATATATATATATATATATATATATATATATACATATGCCTCTTTCTCTCTCTGTCACTCTCAAGTAAATAAATAAAAATAACAAAAAAATTTTTAAAAAAGAGAAAGAGGCAGATACATAGAAGATAAATGGAGAGTATGGGCATGCCAGGGCCTCTAGCCACTGCAAACAAACTCCAGGTGCATGTGCCCCTGTGTGCATCTGGCCTATGTGGGTACTGGGGAATCGAACCTGGGTCCTTAGGCTTCTCAGGCAAGCACCATACCCACTAAGCCGTCTCCCCAGCCCTCATTCCTTCTTTTATCTTCACCTGCTTCTCTTTCAAAGGCCATCCACGTCTCATTGTCTCCACCACACTGTTTTCCACCTTAACCTTGAATCCAGAGCCCTCTTGGTATACAGGTGCCTGCATATTCACAGCGCAGGATGTCTGGGTGGCCCTTAGACCAGCACCTCAAGTTGAGGAACACATCCATTGCTCAGCGTGACGGGAGGAGAACCGTATTAAGGTGCCTGGGACACAGGGACCGCGAGCTGGGAGGAAGGGCGCCTTCCTTGTAAAGTTAGCCTGTAGCTGCTCTCAGTATAGTACCTGGGACACCCACTAAAGAGGAAAAAGGAAGTGGTCAAAGTCATGCTTTTTGGCAAACTTCAAAGGTGGCCCCTCCCCCCTCTTTACATTTTACTGTCTGGGGAGCTAACTTGTCTGCAGCTGTTGCCAGAGACTGTCTCTGGCGTCAAACCTGCCTCCTCCCCGGCCCATAAAACTATAGCAGGGAGGCAGGCACAGGTGTGGAGGGAGAGAAATGGGGTGTCTTAATGATCTCCCTGACACCCCTGGGAGCTGCTGAAAGCAAAGGGCCAGGCTGAGGAGACTGCTGAGGTGTCCTGAGCACATGGCACAGCGCGGTGTTGTGGGCAGCAACCTGGGGACAGCTAGAGTAGAGTAGAGTGCCCCACCCCCACAGAGCCGCAGGCCAGGCCGCTTCCCAGTAGAAATCCCTGTGCAATAGACTCCCTTCAAAACCTGCCTTGCTCAGCATCCAGGAGCAGCCAGATCAGCTCCGACGCGCTGCCGCCCAGTTCAGGAGGCACCAGACAGCACCAAGGATGCACATAGAACAGAACGCTGCTGAAACCTGCAGGCTGGAAACATCAAAAGATGTTTCCCAAAGGGATGGACTTCAGGTTAACATTTGCGTAAAGCATTTTGCTTTCTTTGTCGACTGATAGAAGAACGTCACAATTATAGAGCACACCTACGGGCTATCACTAGCTCATTCTGTCTGACTCATTCGTGCCAATATTTTGAAGCTGAAGGAAAGAAAACAAAACAAAAACTCATTTTATTTAAAGCAATCTTAAATGAGTTGTGTTGGTTTTATTGAGAAGATTAAGAAATAAGAATAAGAAATATGTATCTGCCTCTTTCTTTCTCTTAAATAAATAAACAAATAAAATATTAAAACTTGAAACAAAAGAAGGGCTGAGTGATGAGGCAGGCAAATGTCTGTTGCAAGGGGCGCAGGAGGAGGCCTTCCCCTCCCGAGGGAAGGAGAGGCTGGATGAGAATAAGAAATTTCTGCCAGGCTTGGTGGCGCATGCCTTTGATCTCAGCACTCGGGAGGCAGAGGTAAGAGGATCTCTGTGAGTTCAAGGCCACCCTGAGACTAAATAGTGAATTGCATGTCAGCCTGAGCTAGTGTAAGACCCTACCTCGGAAAAACAAAAACAAACAAACAGAAAGAAATAAGCACGTTTCTTAAAAGAAAAAGAGAAGGAAGAGGAGGTGGAAAAGGAGGAAGAGGGGAGGAGGAAGAAGAGGAGGATAAAGAGAAGAAGAAGAAAAGAAGGGTTTTTGAGGCCCACTGTACAGAAGTGAGGACTTCCCTACCTGGGGAGGGCAAGAGTGAGGGCAGTGAAAGGGAAGACCCTAAGAGGAACAAAGTCAGTCCTGGCCCACCCCTCTGGGACTGCCGTGTTTGCATCCCACGCCTTATCAAGGTTGTAATTTCGATGAATTGTATCTGTTGAGTTCCGTGTTTTAAATTCTACAGAAAGCTGGGGTTGGGGTAGGGTAGTCCATGAAAACATTTCCATCAGGCTGATGGTAAAAGCCCATCCTTTGAAACAAACATCACCTCTCAATACTGTAGAATTAGGTGGCAATAAGAAATGATGTCACAGGGAGGGAACGTAAAAGGAAAAAGAATCAGACAAGATAGAACTCATCTTGTGATTTTCTCCATTTTACTGATTATTCATTTGTCCAGTACAAACACAACAAACCCCGGTTTCCTGGAAGCGGGAGGAATGACTGGAGTGTGGCCCTGCACAGGGCTCTCTCAGTCCCTCAACTGAATGACCCCATTTGGCCTCTATCTTCCGAGGCCATCAGTGCCATTTGTACTACACAGGACTGTGGTCACATCTCACGGGCTGCGGATCCAATGGGGACCAACCCTGACGTCTGCACTGTGACCTGTGACGAACCTGCAGCCCGAGCAGGGTCTGAGCCTGGGCATTTTGTCTGCCACAATTAGGCATCTGCCTGTAAAACTCCCAGCTGAAGCTATAAAGGAAGGAAAGTTCTAAATCCACAAATTGACAAACAGGCCCATCAGGGACAACTACGCCATGTCCTCCCACAGCTGATGTTCACAGTCCCTTTGCACAGGACTTACGGGGACAAATCTCCACAGCCCAGTGAGCCCCGCAGAGTTGCAATGTTTAGGGAGACATGCTTCAAAACAGACCCAAGTGACTGTTCATGACACTATTGAAGTAAGTCTGAGGACAAAGAAGGCTGAGAGGTTACCTTAAGTGTTCTAAGTAACTTGGGAAAAAGAAGTGTTTAGAAGCATGAATGAATAGCCACACACAATATCACAGGCAATGCTCATAACAGAACTGTAGACCATGGCTTCATTCATCCATTCTGCCTTAGTATTTTCATCATGTTATTTATTTATTCATTCATTTTTTTCTATTCATTTATTCTTTCATCCATTTATGTATATGGGCATGCCAGGGTCTCTTGCCACTGTAAACAAACCCCAGACACATACAACCACTTTTGTCTAGCTGTCTGTGAGTGGGTACTTGGGACTTGAACCGAGGCTGGTAGGGTTTGCAAGCTGACACCATTAACCTCTAGACAAGAGTTCTACCATTGAGCTGCACCCGAGCCCTAAGTCTTCCAGCTTAAAAATAAGCCACCAAAGTGAGCTGGTGCCCTGTGAGCTGCTAAGCTCCGCGTCATGCACGGGAAACTCTGAGCCACACTGAGTGCTGGGGAAAAAGTTTTGACTCAGACCTAAAGCACTGTTGGTGGCATACTGAGTTTATCTGTGTCCTTAAACATTAATTTGTCTTATGCACATGGTACTTCCAGAGACCTGAAGGCCAGAGCCCAGGGTGAGATGGCTGGGGTGCGTCATGGAGCGGGTTGGAAGCAGTGGCCTCTGTCCCACCTTGTCATCACTAGCCCAAGCCCCATATCCTGGGAAGACTCATAAGCTTCCTAAAACCAGTGCCATGTCTTTTCACCAAGAAAGGCCAAATGTGGGCAACAGAAATGAGGGCTTTTAGCCGGGTGTGGTGGCTCATGCCTTTAATCCCAGCACTCGGGAGGCAGAGGTAGGAGGATTGCCATGAGTTCAAGGCCACCCTGAGACTACAGAGTGAATTCCAAGTCAGCCTGGACCGGAGTGAGACCCTACCTCGAAAAACCAAAAAAAAAAAAAAAAAAGAAAAAGAAAAAGAAAAAAAGAAAAGAAATGAGGGCTTTTAAGAATTGCCCAAAGCCTTGGTTAAGGCACTTGTCTGTGAAGCCTCAGGACCCATGTTCAATTCCCCAGGACCCAGGTAAGCCAGAGCACAAGGGGGCACATGTCTCTGGAGTTTGTTTGCAATGGTTAGAGGACTTGGTGTGCCCATTCTCGCTATCTGCCTCTTTCATTCTCTCTCTCTCTCTCTCTCAAATAAATAAATAAAAAGAAAAGAAAAAAGAAAGAAATAACCCAAAGCCAGTGATCTGGCAACTGCGTCACCTTGAAGGCGGAGTAAAGCACACGGCCATGTTTACAGGCCGGCGGAGCAAATGTTCCACGGGGACTCAGGCACAGCCAACAGATGGCAGACGGGAAGGTCAGAGTGCACTCTGCCAATACCCACAAATGAGGAAGCTTTAAGCATTTGAAGACTGTTTATGGTCCGAGCACTTACCACTCTCAGCCCCTGTAAGCTCCAGGGACACAAAACACTGTTAGAGTGTGTCGTCCTCACATGATGAAAGGCTCACCTTTGTGCCCTCCTGCAGGGAGGTATTTTTCCCCCCTAAGCACATGACTTGTCACTTACAAAAGCAGCCAGATTCTCCACCTTCTAGGTGAGGTGGAAAAGAAGCCTTGTATAGCTGGGATCTGCTGGAAGGAGGACAGAGGCCCAGAAGGAGCCAACCTGACCTGCTCCTCCCTGGCTCCAGCCCCAGGAATCCTGCCACTGCACCCAGTCATTGGTGAGTCTGCTTTCAGACTGGAGAGGTGGCTCAGCCATTAAAGGCTCTTGTTTGCAAAGTGTGCTGGCCTAGGCTCTCCTCTCCTCAGTACCCACATCAAGGCAAATGCACAAAATTACATGAGTCTGGAGTGTGTTTGCAACAGCAGGAGGCCCTGGGATGCCCACTTGCCCCTGTAAATAAATAAATAATCACATTTTAAATAAAACTTCATTCTGGAGGATGGGAAGATAGCTCAGCAATTAAAGGCGCTGGCTTGCGAGTGTGGCACACTGAGTTTGATCCCCAACACATGTTAAAGCTGTATGCAAACTGACACGCTCACACCAGTGATCCAGATGCACGCATAGCAAGGTGAGGCATAGCCAGGCGAATCTGGAAGCTTGAGGGCCAGCTAGACTGGCAAACATCGAACAGCAAAACCACAGAGAGACCTGTCTCAAAGAAAGTAAGTAGCGAGGACAAGCACCCTGAGACTGTCCTCCATGGTAGTTGAACACTGATTGTCAACTTCACAGGACCCAGAATCACCTGTGAAGGACTGTGTAGATGAGGTTGGCCTCTGTACATATCCATGAAGGGTTTTCTTGATTAGGTTAATTATGGTGGGAAAACTCGCCTTAACTGTTGGCAGCATATTCTCTGGCCTGAGTTCCAAGACTGTATAAAAAGGATAGGGGCTGAAGAGATGGCTCAGTGGCTAAGTAGCACTTGCTTGCAAAGCCTGGTGGCCTGGTTCCATTCCCCAGTACTTACACAAAGGCAGATGCACAAAGTGACACATGCATCTGGAGCTTGTTTGTAGTGGCTAGAGGCCTGGTGCACCTATTCTTTCTCTCTTTCTTCCTTTCTTTCTTTTTTTAAACTTTTTAAATACATTTATTTTTTTTATTTGAGAGAGAAAAAGGCAGATAGAGGGAGAGGGAGAGGCAGATACAGAGAGAGAAAGAATGGACACACCAGGGCCTTCAGCCACTGCAAATGAACTCCAGAAGCATGTGCCACCTTGTACATCTGGCTTACGTGGGTCCTGGGGAATTGAACCTGGCTTCTTTAGCTTTGCAGGAAAGTGCCTTAACCACTAAGCTATCCTTCAATCCTGTCTGTCTTTCTTTCTTTCTACTTTCTTCTCTCTCTCTCTCTCTCTTTCTCTCCTCCCCCTCTTTGCAAATAAATAAAAAAAAATTAAGAAGAAATGGCTGAGCAGCAGCATCCATTTCTCTCTGTTTCCTCCATGTGGATGTGATCATGTGACACTGGCCTCCTGCTCCTGCCATGTTCTCTCTGCTGTGATGGTTCAACCCCCTGGAACTGTGAGCCAAGACAGACTCTTCCCGTCTCAAGCTGCTTCTGATTGGGAAATTTGTCCCAGTAATGAGAAAGAAACTGTACATCCTCTGACCTTCATTTATTTATGCCTCATATGTATAAGGGGAGGGGCATACCAGAATCTCTTACCATGGCAACTGAATGCCCACCTGGCTTTATGTGAGTAGCTGAGCAATTGGACCCCAAGCCAGCATGCAAGCAAGTACCTTTAATTGCTGAGCCATTGTCCCAGCCTCCAAATGAGAGATTCTTTTTTTTTTTAATTATTTATTTATTTATTTATTTGAGAGTGACAGACAGACACAGAGAGAAAGAGGCAGAGAGAGAGAGAGAGAATGGGCGCGCCAGGGCTTCCAGCCACTGCAAACGAACTCCAGACGCGTGCGCCCCCTTGTGCATCTGGCTAACGTGGGTCCTGGGGAATCAAGCCTCGAACCGGGGTCCTTAGGCTTCACAGGCAAGCGCTTAACCGCTAAGCCATCTCTCCAGCCCGAGAGATTCTTAATGCATGGATGAGTAGGTGGGCAGATGGATGGATAGACGGCACAATAAACAAACCCATGGATTGATGGACCAACAGATAGATGAGTACGTGAGCAGACAGATGGATGAACGGATGAGTGAGGGAGTGCACGGATTTATGTAGCGATGCACAGATCAACGAGCAGATAGATGAATGAAAGGGTGGAAGAATAAATGAATGACAGGTGGATGGGTTGGTGTGTGGATGGTTGACATGTGATTAAATTTAGAAGCAAACATTTTGGTTTGAAAGACCAAACTTCTGACAGAATACAGCTTCTCACATGGAGTCACATTACTACATGTGAGAACTGTCAAAATTGTAGCAACATAAAAAGTTTCTGAAAATAAAATGACCAAAGTGAAATTCAAAATCAAGTGTGGGACTGGAGGGATTGCTTAGTGGTTAAAGCATTTGTCTGCAAAGCCAAAGGACCCAGGTTCAATTCCCCAGAACCCACGTTAGCCAGATGCACTAGGGGGCACACGTGTCTGGAGTTCGTTTGCAGTGGCTGGAGGCCCTGGAGTGCCCATTCTCTCTCTCTCCCTCTTTCTGTCTGTCAAATAAATAAATAAAGACAAAATCAAGTGTGTTGTGAGTCTGAGGGATACCTGGAAGCATCCTCCCATGTTGCATTGGGTGACTTTACTCCAGCTTTGGTTTTGAACATACAGTGTGCACGCCTGAGGCGAGAAGACCTGCCTTCACTATGGGCAGTGCCACTGCATGGGCTGGAGTCCCGGGCTGTATAAAAACGGAGTGCTGGCTGAGCGCCGGCAGTCTCCACTCGCTTCCTCACCGTGGACTGCATGTGACAAGCTGCCTGGAGCTCCTGCCCCATGCCTTCCCACCATGCCTTCTTCCCCACGATGGTCCATGGAACTGTGAGCCCAAATTAACACTGCCTCTCTAAAACCAAGTTCTGTCAGGTATTTGGTCACAACAATGAGAAAAACAGGAACACAGTTAATAAGCTGATAAGTAGCCTTCAGGCTTCAAGACCACAATGGAAACTTCAGTCACTTACCTTGGGAGGTAGCTGTTGAGACACTCCTTGTGCTTGAGGCAGGCAGGGCCCTGGCACCTGAGAAGATGCCCTGGTCTGCAAACAAGAAAATCCCCATGTCTATTCTTACATTAGGAGAGAGTCCAGACCCCAGGCAGGACGTGTCATGTATACTGCACAAGAGCAAAGCATCCCCTGCTTGGAGCTGTTACTATGTGTGCTAATATGTTTAGAATTAAACATCTATTCTTATACACATTTTGCAGTTGATATAACTCTTCACTCAAATAAACACAGTCATTGTATCTGTCAGGATTCTCAGTATAGATCAAATGCCTAACATATCACAATAATAGATGTCCAAGATGTGCTATTATTTCATGCCATTTATAGACGAAAACTCTTTGGTTCTTGTTGCAGTTACCTTCTCATTGCTGGGGCAAAACACCCAACCAGAAGCAGGGAGGGAAGGATTTATGTTGACTTATGTGTCAAGAAAGCTCCATCGTGGCAGGGAAATCGTGGCAGGTCTGAACAGGAAGTCTGGGTCACATTTCCACATCAACAGAAAGGACGGAATCTGCGCCAGCTCGCTAGAGAACACACAGTAGGGCCAGCCTAACAAACCCCAAGGTCTGCACACCAACCCGCCAGGCTCCATCCTCCAGCTGGGGATCAAGTACGTGCCTTAGTCACCACAACACGACACTGTGGGGGACAGTGCATTCAAACCACCATGGCTCTTGAAAATGTCCCTACAGAAAGTTCATAAGGACTGCATTGATTACTACTCTCCAGCCCTTTGATGCTCACACCTTGACAGCAAATCAAGCCTTCTTCCCTTCTAAGCCATCTTCGCCAGCCTCCAGCTCTCCACTGGGCTCTGGGACCCTGGAACCATGGTCCATGTTCTCACAAAGCTGCCTCTCTCTCTCCCTCTCTCTCTCTCTCTCTCTCTCTCTCCTCCCCCCTTGAAAACAAATAAATAAATAAATAAATGTGTTTTTAAAATAAAAATAAATAAAAGACAAACACACTGGTGCAACAGTAGCATGTCTGCTATGGAGTAGCAAATACCTCTCAAACTGGATTTGAGGCCTGCCCCATGGGAGGGAATTTGAGCCTGATACTGAAAACCTAGACAAAAGTCTACAGCTGGGAAAGTCCTAAGTCCTGGGGGGAGGGGGAAAGCTACTGCTGTTGCTTGGTTACATGATATATTACACCCATCAAATCGCCCTCTAAATGCTTATGTCTATGTCCATAGATTAATGCTGCTCTAACTTTTTTTGATTTTTCAAGGTAGGGTCTCAGTGTAGCCCAGGCTAACCTGGAATTCACTATGTAGTCTCAGGGTGGCTTTGAACTCACAGCGATCCTCCTACCTCTGCCTCCCGAGTGCTGGGATTAAAGGCATGCACCACCACGCCCAGCTCTGCTTTCACTTTTGGCTAAAGAAATTTCTCTTTTCAGATGGTGGTGACTGCTAGGGAGACTCAAAACTCATCAAAGGGCTGGAGAGATAGCATTTAAGGTGCTTTGCCTGCAAAGCCTAAGGACCCAGGTTTGATTCCCCAGTACATATGTAAGCCAGATATATATGGTGATACTTGTATCTGGAGTTCATTTGCAGTAGCTAGAGGCCCTGGTGTGCCCATTTTCTCTCTCTCTGTCTCTCTCTCTGTGTCTCTCTCTCCTCTCTCTCTCTAATAAATAAAAACAGCTGACTGTTGAGCACTGAGCGACATCTCTAGCACAGCTCAGGGACTATACAGGAAGAAGTAACAGAAAGAATGTAAGAACCAAAGAAAGGGGAGGAGTGATTGGGAACACTGTCTTCCAGACCCAAACTGGTCGTTGTATTCATGACTTCAGAACTGCTGTCGTTGTCACCACAAGTCATAATATCAGGCCCGTCAGCAGAATGAGGGAGGAGGGCAAAGAAAAGATAAATAAGGGCATTAAAACAGAAGAGGGAAGCCAGGCAGGGTGGCTCACTGCCTTTAATACCAGCAGAGGTAGGAGGACTGTCGTAAATTTGAGGACACCCTGAGACTCCAGAGCAACTTCCAGGTCAGCCTGGGCTAGAGCAGAGACCCTACCTCAAAAAAAAAAAAAAAAATAGAAGAGGAAATAGTAGGAAAGAAAAGGGGGTTCAGTGGAGGGAAGGGGAGGATGGGAGACAAAGAAAGGCGGTGGGAAGGGATTAGGTAAATTTTAATAGTTTTTTTTTAATTTAACAAAAGTAAATTAAATTATTTTAAAAGATGAGTAAATTTGAAAAATTAACTGCCTGCAGTGTCATCCTAAAGCCACCCCTCCAGTGTCCCTTACAGCCTCCCCTTTAAGAAAGCCCTTCTTGGCTGGGGGTGGGGCTCAGTGGTAGAGCACCTACTTAGCATCCTCAAGGTCCCAGCTTTGATCCCCAGCCCCACAAGACAAAAACAGCAACGAAAAAGCTTCTCCAATATCCTTTACAAATGACTTTTGTAAGAACTTTCCTTTCTGTTCCAGTGTTTTCTCTTCCCTCCTCACCTGACCCTTCTCCTCTTCCTCAAATTCTCCTAGGCCTAGCCCTAGCACTAGGGTCTGTGCAAACCCCTTTTGGGTGCCCAAGGTGGACCACCTACGGAGGAGGGAAAGGAACCCCAGCGGTGGAGCACAGCAGGGCAGAACAAGTACTGGTGGCCCTGGAGCCCCAAAGCACCTGAAAATAGCTCTGCCCAGTGCTCAGGGCTCCGCCGCACCAGCGGAAGGCGGCCATGTCCAGTGCTCAGGGTTAGGGTCAAATTACAGCATGTTCACATGTTAAAATTCCCACCAGCGTGGTGGCGCACACCTTCCATCCCAGCACTTGGGAGGCAGAGGTTGGAGGATTGCTGAGTTTAAGGCCAGCCTGAGAGTAGATAGTAAATTCCAGGTCATCCTGGCCTAGAGTGAGACCTTACCTCAAAAAACAAAATCTCAGCATAATAAATAATTTTTTTAAACAAAATCTCCCAATGGAGCTCAGCCTAGTGTTTGGTTTTGAGCGGGCAGTTCCCACAGTGGACAGAGGTGTAGGTCGTTTCCCGTGCGCCAGCAGATCTCAGGTTCTCCAGTGACAGCACCCCTGATGTATCACCCACACCTAGGCAGGGAATGGGGGTGGGGTGGGGAGTAAACATGACTGCTGGGAATTACCCATAGTTCCCTGTCAGGCTGAAGCATGTCAAGGGCACTCTTGCCAGGGCCATGAAAGTCCAAATTCAGAAGATCCATGCTTGGTTGTTTAAATATCACCCTCACAGTGCTGACTGCCATTGCACACCGACCCAAGTCACATCACCGGCAGAAGCTGTGGCATGAGCTACCTGGTTCAGACAACCATGTGACCCTGCACACGCAGAAGCCATGACACCACAGGGTGGGCCCGAGACACAGGCGTCCATCCTGGCTGGCACTGTTGGCATCTCTGTCCCTCATCATCCTCCTCTACAGCTTCCTGTATCCACACTACATGGCCCTGCTTGTTGACAAACTCTGGGAGGGAGGGGGGAGGCTCACCTTAAATTCATTTTGAATTTAATTTCAAGTGGCACTTCTTCTCCTTTTCATGTTTAAAACAGTCTTGCCTCATTTGGGTTTTATTTTTTCTCACCTTACTGTGAACCATCCCCTCCTCAGGAGCAGCTTCTGAGTAACCGTGTGGAGCCCAGATGTGTGTGCCTTGCTAGCTCAGACCTAACAGGAGCTCTGGCCACCCGCTGGCTGGGCCAGATTAAAGGAGGGGGCTTTCTCACAGTTTGGTGTGAGCTACATAGGCCTCCAGCACGGAAGCTAATTTCAAATTCACCTGACCTTGTTGGGCAGAAGGGCTGCTGGGAAGAATGATGCAGCAAGAAGCAAGGGCAGAGGCTGAGGGATGGCTCAGTGGTTAAACATGCTTGTCTGCAAAGCCTGCTAGCCCAAGTTCAATTCCCCAGTACCCATGTAAAGCCAGATGCACAAAATGATGCATGCATCTGGAGTTCAGTTCATTTGCAGCTGCTAGAGGCCCTGGCATACCCATTCTCATTCTCTCTCTCTCTCTCTCTCTCTCTCGCCTCCCCTCTCTTCCCCCCCTTATGAAATCGCACCGCAAGAAGGGCCTGCGGGTGTGGAAGATGTCTGATAAATGCCGTGCTCCCCAAGGTGTCTGGGCAGCGTGTCATCAGCAGTTTCGCCTAAGCCTTCTCCTTTCCTCACTTGTAAAGTGAGTTTGCTAAAAATGATTTGAGATGCTGCCTTTGTATTGCTGCGTGCAAATGAACCAGCCAGCTGTGTGTGCAAATGAACCAACTGGCTGTGTGTGCAAATGAACCAACCTGCTGTGTGTGCAAATGAAGCAAGATAATCCAGTGCTTGAGATCAGGCCGCTTTGTCTCACTCACTGGCATGATTTACACGTGCACTTCAGCAGGCCACTGGTCATTTTTAACTCCTTGTCCAAAAGTCTTTTCCCACAACATTTTAATTAATGCAGAAAGCTCCATAAATAAGATAGAGAAGCCTTATTTAGGCTTGTTTCTTCCTTATACGTAATGATGTGAACATCTCATACAAAGCCATGAGACTGAAGCTAGGGGGGTGACACAGGCCTGTCATCCATGAGGATCAAGCACTGGGGGCTGACTGTGGCTATATAGAGAGTTTGAGACCAAATACGCAATGAGCCCCATCTCAAAACAACAAGAGCCAGGGTGGAGAAATGGCTTAGTGGTTAAGGCACTTGCCTGCAAAGTCTAAGGACCCAGGTTCAATTCCCTAGTACTCACATAAGCCAGGTGCACAAGGTGTCACATGCATCTGTGCATCTGGAGTTTGTTTGCAGTGGCTAATGGCCCTGGCACACCCATTTTTTTCTCTCTCCCTCCGTCTCTCTTTCTCTCTCAAATAAATACTAAAATAAAATAAAAACAAGAGCTAGAGATGTAACTCTAGGGGTGGAGGACTTGTCTATCATGAAGAAGGCCCTGGAGCCAATCTGCAGCACCAAATAAATGGCACATAGATGATAGATGATAGACAGGTAGAGAGGTAGATACATAATAGATAGATAGATAGATGATAAAGAGATGATAGATAGATGATGATAGATAGATGATTGATTGATTGATTGACAGATGATGATAGATAAATGATTGATAGATAGATAGATAGATAGATAATGATAGATAAATGATTGATTGATAGATTGATGGATAGATAGATGATAGAGAGATGATAGATAGATGATGATAGATAAATGATTGATAGATAGATGATAGATAGAGAGATGATAGATAGATGATGATAGATAGATGATTGATTGATTGATAGATAGACAGATAGATGATAGATGGTGATAGATAAATGATTGATTGATAGATAGATAGATAGATAGATAATAGATAGATGATGATAGATAAATGATTGATTGATAGATTGATAGATAGATAGATGATAGGGAGATGATAGATGATGATAGATAAATGATTGATAGATAGATGATAGAGCACTGACATCTCATGAGCTTTCCAGTGGATGGACCAGTGCACATACCAGAGCAGTCAACATTAGTTTGATGTACTAGCCAGCACTTAAATCTTTTTAAAATAATTTATTTACAAGTAGAGAGAAATAGAGACAGACAGACAGGATGGGCATGCCAGGGCCTCCAGCTGCTGCAAATGAACTCCAGACACATGTGCCAGTTTGTGCACCTGGCTCTACGTGGTCCTGGGGTCATTAGGCCAGGCAGGCCAGCACTGTAACCCCTGAGCCATCTCTCCAGCCGCGGCCATGATGAGCTTTCTGGTGCATGGACCAGTGCCAGTGATCTGGTCTTCACACTGCATCCTGTCCTTAACATCGTGGGTTTCTATTTGTGTAGTTGTCTTAGCTCCACATACATTAGCATGCATTTTGAGTTTGGGAGCCATTAGATTTCTCCTGAGACACCATTTCTCTCAGAACCACATCCTGGTGGGGGTGGAGGGTCCATCCACACACTGACATCCGTCCATCCACACACTGACAAAGTGGGCCTGTCTGAGGGTTCCCGTTCCATCATCAGCAAGGAAGCTCCCCTCCTACTGAGCTCAGCTGCAGTGGTCCCTGCCTTCCTCCCACCCACACAGGACAGGTGTGAAGTAAACACGTGACATGTTTACCAGCCACCATCTGGGAGTACCACTGGCTGGTGGCTTAAACAATAGAGGTTTACTTTCTCACTGTTTGAAGGGCGCAAGCCTGCTGGAGAGGTGAGCGGGCGCAGAGCCCTGGGGTGCGGGCTGGCAGGAGGAGAACAAGCTCCTTGGGGCTCCTCTCCACCATGGGGTCACCCTCACGACCTCGCCCAACACAAGCACCTCTCACACACTGCCTCCAAACCCCTTCCTGCTGGGGGTTAAGGCTTCAACATAGAAGTCAGCAGAACACAACATAAGTCTTGCCACAAGCATGACAAACGCAGGAACGGCCATGGGGACCTCTCCCCACGCCCCCGGCTTCCCAAGCTGCGCAGACTGGCTGACTTCCCTGTTTCCTACAGCGCCACCATCTAGCCTGCTCTCTGCTCTCTTTCTAAAAGAAGCACTTGTTCATTCTCCTCCTAAAACCATCAACATCCCCTCTACTCGGGCTGGCACTAAGCAGTTCCCCACATACTCCATATGGACAGATAAACCACTTGAGGTCTTTAAACACCGGAGGACAGCCAGAAGTGATTTCTGGAGAGGTAAAGACACTGATTGTGTTCAAAAGCACATTTCCAACACTATGAAGAAAAAGAAAAAAATCTCGGGAGGCAGAGGTAGGAGGATCGCCATGAGTTCGAGGTGAAGACTCGTGAGACTACATAGTGAATTCCAGGTCAGCCTGAGCTAGAGTGAGACCCTACCTCAAAAAAAAAAAAAAAAAAAAACCTGCCTTCCCCAGACCATATGTAAGATTTATTTTGATTCAGAGTGCTGGTTAGATCTGAGTCTACAGTCATGGGGCCATCCAGCCTCTCTCCTGAGAGCACAATGCACAAGACAGCCGTTTGCTGCAAATAAAACTTTCTGCCACGTTTAGCCACATGACAGACTGGCCCCAAGCATGCCATCCTATCTAGAAAACTGAGAATGATGCACGCCTTACACCCAAGTGTGAGGCCCAGCCCTCTCCAGCCTTCCAGGAGAGCAAGGCTCCACAGACTGTCCACTGGCTGTCACCCGTCAAAGGAAGAGAGCTGTCCTCTGGGCAGCACTGGTCCAAAACAATTTCAGTGGAGAAGTTCAAAACACACCACTTCTCCAAGATGCCCAGACCGAGAAAAAAAAAAAAAACTTAAGAAAAAAATATAGTCATGATGTTGCCCGCATAATGTCACACTCTGGAGGCTGAGACAGGAGGCTCACAAGTTTGAGGGCAGCCTGGGCTAGGTTAGCAAGGCTCCAACTCCAAAGGAAAACAAAAAGGAAATAAGACCATATACAACAGAACAAAATATTTCAGCAGCACCAAGTCTCTGTATTTACGTTTAGAACCCTTTGCGCCAGGGCCTTTCCGTATGAGCACACTCACAGAAGCCTTCCAGTGCAGCCACTACTGTTGACCTCTCCAGACACAGAAGTGGCTTGGAATGTTGAGAGTCAGTCCAAACTATCTGTTGGGAGTCAAGTTCAAAGGTCAAGCCAGGGGCTGAGGACGTAGCTCGGTTGGTGGAGTATCCAGCATGCACAAACCCTGGGTTGGATAGCCAGCACCATACATCGGAAACACTCACTCATGCCTATCATCCCAGCACCTGAGACATAGAGGCAAGTGGACTAAAAGTTCAAGATCGGGGCTGGGAAGTTGTCTCAATGGCTAAGGGCACTTGCTTGCAAAGCCTCTGGCACAGCCAGGTTCCATTTTTAAGCCACCTACATGAGCAAAATGCAAACAGAACAAGCACCTAGAGTTTGTTTGCAGCAGCAAGAGGCCTTGGCACACTCCTCCCTCACCGCCCCCCACACATATGTATGTAAAGAAATAATTTTCTTTAAGTTCAGAATTGGGGAGATGGCTCAGCAATTAAAGGCAATTGTTTGCAAAGCCTGACAGCCTTGGTTCCCCAATGCCCACATAAAACCACATACAAAAAGTGGCCCATACATCTGGAGTTTAATTGCAGTGGCGAGTGCACCTGGTGTGCTCATATGTTCTCTTTCTCTGTCTACTCGTAAATAAATAAATGTATTTAAAAAAAAAAAAAAGAAGCTTAGGGACTGGAGAGATTGCTCATTTGTTATAGGCATTTACTTGGAATTCATTTACAATGGCAGGAGGCCTCAGTGCACCCATTGTCTCTCTTCTCTATCACTCATAAATAAATAATTTTTTAAAAAAAGAAGTTCAGGGGCTGGAGAGATGGCTTAGTGGTTAAGGCACTTGCCTGCAAAGCCAAAGAACCCAGGTTTGATTCTTCAGGTCCCACATAAGCCAGATGCACAAGGTGGCACATGTGTCTGGAGTTTGTTTGAAGTGACTGGAGGCCCTGGTGCACCCATATTCTCTCTCTCTCCCTCTTTTTCTCTCTCAAATAAATAACTAAAAACTATTTTTAAAAAAAAGAAGTTCAGAGGCTGGGAAGATTGCTCAGTGATTAGAGGCACTTGCTTGCAAAACCTGCTGACCCGGGTTCAATTCCATAGTACCTACATAAAGCAAGATGCAAAAAGTGGTGCATGCTTCTGGAATTGTTTGCAATATCAAGAGGCCCTAGTTTACCCATTCTCTCTCTCTCTCCTTCTCTCTTTCTCTCTCTCTCTCTCTCTCTCTTCTCTCTCTCTCCTTGCAAATAAATAATAAAAAGTTCATGGCCAGGTGTGGTGGCACACACCTTTAATCCCAGCACTCAGAAGGCTTAGGTAGAAGGATCACTGTGAGTTCAAGGCCAGTCTGGGGCTACAGAGTGAATACCAGGTCAGCCTGGGCTAGAGTGAGTCCCTACCTCATGAGGACAAAAAAAAAAATCAGTGTCACCCTCTGCTATTTGGTGAGTTCAAGGCCAGCCTGGGATACATAAGACTCAAAAAAAAAAAAAAGTCAAACCCAGGGCTAGAGAGATGGCTTAGCAATTAAGGTGCTTGCCTGTGAAGCCTAAGGACCCAGGTTTGATTCTCCAGGTCCCACACAAGCCAGGTGTACAAGGTGGCATATGCATCTGGAGTTCATTGCCAGTAGCTAGAGGCCCTAGCACCCCCATTCTCTCTCCCTCTCTCTCTCTCCCTCTCTCTCTGTCTCAAAAAAGAAAAGAAGTCAAACTCAGATATCCTTATTCCATTACTGAGCTATTCCACTGTCCACCCCAGCACTGCTACGGCAGATGAGTGTACCAACAACAGCCCAGCAAATAAGATCACGCCTGGCCTCCAGACACCAGGAGCTCCCCAGTGCCTCCCCACCATGATGGGCCGGGCCGCCCTGTGAGCCTCCCGTCAGTTCTTCTGCAGGGCGTTTTCATCGCAAGGACACAGCGGCTACTGCTCTGCTGTTTCACTCCTTGTGAGTCCTTTTCTTCATGTGGGTCTCTCCCCTAGACATTGCAGGAAGGTAGACACCATGATGTTTTTTAACATATGCCAAATGAAACTATGTGGATTCTGTAAAAGATATGATATTGCATGCAGTAGGAATTTACAACTTCCTGTTGTACCAATTACTTTCTTTTCTATGTTTTTTTTCTTAGATATGGACATATTTAATATGCAAACATCACATGTTGGTACCATCCTTTCCCTCCTCCCTGCTGCTTTTCTGAAGAGGCCCTCCTCGTTGGGGATGCAGGTCAACCCCATGGGGATTGTGGGTCACTCATTATGGGGGTGGGGGAGAGGCAATGTCTCTGTGTAAAATATCCCAATTTGTGGCTCTAACAATTTTTCTACCCCCTCTTGCACAAAATTCCCTGAGCCATGCTGGGAGCCAGTTACTTTCTTAATGGCTATTTTAATGCTAAATAATTGAAAAGCTTGTAATACAGCAGGCATGAAAACAAAAACAAACAAAAAAAACAACAACAACAACAAAAAAAAAACTTTTCCCAATAGAAATGAAAATTCAGCATTAGAGAACAGTTTCCACCTCCGAGGAACAGCTCACCTGTGTGCCCTGGTGGAGCCCTCTGTCCTGACCAGTACCAACCCGCAGCCTGATTTCCTTTCTCCTGGGAACAGCGAAAGCCCTAGGGTTCATCACTGGAGGGAGAAAGTTGAGGGTTACTAGGAACCCAAATGTGTGATAAAATGTTCAGTACCCTCTATGCAAAAAAAAAAAAAAAAAAAAAAATGTGAATTCACATTGAGATAGACTGTTTAATGTTTCAGATATCGCTTAATCTTTGAACAATACACCACCACCCACTGTTTTAATCCCATCACCTGGGAGGAGAAGGCAGGAAGATCAAGAATTCCAGAGCTAGCTGCTATACTGAGACACCCTGTCTTAAAAGAATTATTTTAAAATGAGAGACAGCAGAGTGTGGTGGCACACTCCTGTTATCCCAGCTACTTGGGAGGCTGAGATAGAACAATTGCAAGTTCAAATCTAACCTGGGCAAACTAATAAGACTGCCTCATATATATATATATAGTGTGTGTGTGTGTGTGTGTATACACACATATATATATGCACTAATAAAGGGCTGGGGATATAGCTGAGTGGGAGAGTACTTGCCTAGTGTCCTAAGGCCCTGGATTCCAGTGAGAGCTTTGATGCAATTAGAAGGATTTCTCCTTTACTCCTTCACACTACTCATTTACAGACTAGAGAAAATTATTTTCTTAATTTTAAAAAATTTATTTATTTTATTTATTTGAGAGAGAGAGAAAGGCAGATAGAGAGAGAATTGGCATGCCAAGGCCTTCAGCCTCTGCAAATGAACTCCAGATGCATATGTCACCTTGTGCATCTGGCCTACGTGGGTCCTGGGGAATCGAACCTGGGTTCTTTGGCTTTGCAGGCAAGCGCTTTAACTGATGCCCTAGAGGCAATTATTAATGGCCAAGAGCAGAGCATTGATGGTCGACACATTTCTAAACTGACCATGGCTTTCTGCCTTCACAAAAGACATTTTCAACAGTAAGGCTAGTTTGTGCTCTCTAACGCTTATTTAGATCCTAAATTACCCTTGCCCGGGTGGCCCAGCTTTCTGTGTTCATTCAGAGAGACCCTCAGGCCGAGTCTCCCCAGATTCCACTCCTGACACACACACGGACAGCTCACTGTGAGATGCACAGGCCCCCATGCAGCAGTGACAGTGCCAAAGGCCATGTCACCTCACCTTCCTCAAGCTGGGGACAGCAGCACTTCCCCAGGCTTTGCAGAGCAAGGGAAGCGCGCCCCCTTCAGGAAGTCGGCACCCATGGGCAGAAGGAGCAAGGGGCGCTATCCTCCAGCACATCCCCCAGCATTCTCACGTGAACTTTCCATCCTCAAACATCAGAATGACTGCTAATAAGGATTGCTTAGGACACATGCTGCCAAAGCAAGTACTCGGACTAGGAAGGGTGTAATCTCCTCTGAGAGTTAACTTTTCATGTTGAGTCTGAGAAATCTTCTAGAGGAGGGAGAGGTAGGTAAATTGCCATGAGTTCGAGGCCACCCCGAGCTACACAGTGAATTCCAAGTCACCCTGGGCTAGAATGAGACCCTACCTTGAAAACCAAAAGAAAAAAGAAAAAAAGAAATCTGCTAGAGCTGGGTGTGGTGGCGCACGCCTTTAATCCCAGCACTTGGGAGGCAGAGGTAGGAGGATCACCATGAGTTCAAGGCCACCCTGAGACTACATAGTGAATTCCAGGTCAGCCTGGGCTAGAGGGAGACCCTTCCTTGAAAAAAACCAAACCAAACCAAACCAAACCAAAAAAAGAAAGAAAGAAAGAAAGAAAGAAAGAAAGGAAGGAAGGAAGGAAGGAAGGAAGGAAGGAAGGAAGAAAAAAAAGAAAAAGAAAGAGAGCAAGGAAGGAAGAAGCCTGCTAGATTGATGTGCACAGTATGTATGTGCGTGAATGCGTGTGTGTGTGTGTGTGTGTGTGTGTGTGTGTGTGTGTGTGTGTAGAGGTCAGAGGTTGATGTTAGGTGTTGCCTGTCTTCCTCAGTCGCTCTCCACTTTATCCTTTGCCATGAGATAGGATCTCTCACTGAATTCAAAAATCACCGATACACTTACACTAGCTAGCCAGTGAGCCCATGGGCTCCCTTTCTCTGCCTGCCCAGCGCTGCAATTATAGTCATATGGCACCATGCCTGGCATTGTATGTGTGTGCTGGGAATCCAAACTCAGGTCCTCGTGCTTGATGAAAGCACTTTACCCGAGATAGCTTGCCCAGCCCTTTTTGTTGTTGTTTGGTTGGTTGGTTTATATGTGTGAGTGTGTGTGCGTGTGTGTGTGTATACATATACATATACATATATATATATATATATATATATATATATATATATATATATATATATAAAATGTAGCCCAGGCTGGTCTCAAATTCACTATATGGGACTACAGGTACATTATGACTGAGTCATACTGAATTCTTTTTTTTGAGGTAGGGTCTTGCTCTAGCCCAGGCTGACCTAGAATTCACTATGCAGTCACAGGGTGGACTTAAACTCATGGCAGTCCTCCTACCTCTGCCTCCCAAGTGCTGGGATTTAAGGCGTGCGCCACCACATCCGGCTTAAATGTCTTTTCTCCTGATTATGTGCATGAAGTTGTTCTTAATTAGACTAATGAATATTTTATATGAACATTTTTTGTGCACATCTCACTGTATGCATGTGAGGATTTTCTGTGACAATTACATTAAAGTAGCTGGGTCATGTAGTATACATATATCCAATGTTACTGGTAGTTCTACATTGCTGTCTACAGAACTTTGTATCAACTACATAGTATTTTCTTTGTTTAATGTTTGAGATATTTTGCTTGTCAAAAGGATATAGAATAAATTTAAATGAATGAAGAACATAGATTAAAAAGAAAAAATAGGGCTGGAGAGATAGCTTAGTGGATAAGGTGCTTCCCTGCAAAGCCAAAGGACCCAAGTTCAATTCCCCATGACCCACATAAGCCAGACACAAAAAGGTGGCACATGCGTCTGGAATTCATTTATAGCAGCAGGAGACCCTGGCATGCCCATTCTCTCTCTCTCTCTCTCTCTCTCTCTCTCTCTCTCTCTCCCTTTCCCTTTCCCTCTTTCTCTGTGTCTCAAATAAATAAATAAATAAAAATAAAATATTTTAAAAAATCATCAAGCTTGCACCAATTTCCTTTAAACACTGTGCAGGTTAAACATCACCTGTAAAGGCAGACCTCAGGTAAGAGCAAGAAACCATACAGAAATGAGGTCAGAATTCCCACCTAGGGCATTAATGTATGACCAATAAAAAATCGTTCTTCTTACACTGGATGCATTCTGTTTTAGAGAGTAAGCCCTGCTTCATCATCTTCATCTGCAGTCTTGTGCAAAAACTGAGAACTCAGTTTTTATTTATTAATAAAACATAATTCAATTACCTTAGGTCGATGATTTGGTGATTTACCTGAGTAAACTCTCTTTGTTTTTTATTTTTATTTATTTATTTGAGAGCGACAAACAGTGCAAAAGAGGCAGATAGAGAGAGAGAGAGAGGAGAGAGAGAGAGAGGGAGAGAATGGGCGCGCCAGGGGCTCTAGCCACTGAAAACAAACTCCAGACAGGTGCGCCCCTTTGTGCATCTGCCTAACGTGGGTCCCGGAGAATTGAGCCTCAAACTGGGCTCCTTAGGCTTCACAGGCAAGTGCTTAACCACTAAGCCATCTCTCCAGCCCTCTCTTTGTAACATTTAAGTTATTTATAAAAATGTTAAAACTGGGGCTGGAGGGACGGCTCAGTGGTTGAGGTGTTTGCCCACAAAACCAAAGGACTCAGGTTCAATCCTCCAGGACCCATGTTAGCCAGATGCACAAGAGGGGACACATGTCTGGACTTTGTTTGCAGTGGCTGGAAGCCCTGGCACACCCATTCTCTCTCTCTCTTTCCCTCTCTCTCCCTCTTTCTCTGTCAAATAAATAAATTAAATTAAATATTTTTTTAAAATGTTAAAACTTTCATTCTTAAAAAAAAAAAAAAAAACAGGATTCTCTTCCCTTGAAAGTATTTTGCCTCACCATTTTAATGAGCAAGAAAGGTGAACTTGAAAAAAAAAAAAAAAAAGCTAAACATGGGCCTGCCATGGTCACCTCTGTACCAACGCTGCCTTGGGGCCCAAGAAGCTTTCATCACAGAATACCAACTGAGGGAGGGTGGCAGGAGTCTGCTAGGTGCTGTGGGCACTTATCCTGGATTGATCAGAACCAGTGATCTCAAAGGCCTCAAGCCACCAAGGAGAGACTGGTTCATTTCCCTTTCATGGTGTTGGTTTGAATCCCATTGATTCTCAGATTTCTGACATTCTATACTTGATTATTATTAGGATCTAATAATAAGCTGGAAACAGGGTGTGGTGGTGCACATCTTTTTTGGAGGTAGAGGTACGAGAATTGCCATGAGTTCCAAGGCCTACCTAAGACTACATAATGAATTCCAGGTCAGCCTGGGCTAGAGTGAGACCCTACCTCAAAAAAAGTTTTTAGATAGGAACATAAAAATAATAATTAGCTGAATGTGACACCCCCCCAGAAGCTAAGTGGCTCTGTGGTGGCAAGGCCTTTTGGGCATTGTTGATTGCTACCTATCTTGGGAAAGTAAATTTACAAGGAAAAAAATTTTTTTGAGACAAGGTCTTGGCCTTGAACTCCCTACATAGTAGAGGATGACTTTGAACTCCTGATTCTCCTCCCTCCACCTCTAGACTGCTGGAATTGCCCACGCACACCACCCCCCTGGTTGATGCAGCGCAGGGGCCAGAGCCAGGGCCAGGGGCTCTAGGAACGGGGCCAAATCCCCAGCCCAAATTGATGGAATTCTCGCAGTCTCACTCACTTCAAAATCTCGTGTTCTCAAATGCTCAGACATTTCTTGGGGACACTGTTTTGTCTCCATTAGACCATTAACTACATGTGTTTGCACACTGTGTTTAGCAAGAAGCAAAGAGTCAACGTGTCTCACTATCAGAAAACGCTGACTGAAGAACCGGAAGTATTAAAAAACAGTATCAAGCCGGGCGTGGTGGCGCACACCTTTAATCCCAGCACTCCGGACACAGAGGTAGGAGGACTGCCATGAGTTCGAGGCCACCCTGAGAGTACATAGTGAATTCCAGGTCAGCCTGGGCTTAGAGTGAGACCCTACCTCAAAAACAAGCATCATTTTTAACCCTTTAACAGCTGTCTTTAAGAGAGCATCCAGCTGTCAGATGATGTCACTACTTACAGGACCAACTGCTAAAAAGTTCACTTACCAAAGTCTACAATTACCTGGCATGATGGCTCACCAATTTAGTACCAGAGATAGGAGGATCCATGTGACTTCAAAGCCAGCCTGAGACTACATAGCGAATTCCAGGTCAGCCTGGGCTAGAGTGAGACCCTACCTGGGGACAGGGACTGGGGGAATCCACAATAACCAGGGCGTTGATGATACATACACACCTTTGATTCTAGCACTTGGGCGGCAGAGGATTGCCATGAGTTCCAGGCCAGCCTGAGACTACAGAGAAAGTTCCAGGCCAGCCCAGGCTAGAGTGAGACCCTGCCTTTAAAAAATAATAATAACAATGATGATGAGGCCCACAATAAAAACAAAATAGGAGCTATACAAACTTTTACATTTTATCTTCTGGAGTTTTTCTTTCATTTCGGTTCCAAGCGCTTCCTCCTGAATCAACTTCCAAAAATCTTCATAGTCGCTCATGCTCTTCAGGGCTCCGTGTTTGGTCAGTTCATTCTGCAACCCTACAATCTTAGGGGAGTATAAGAATGAATCTGTATGGCAGATGGACATCTTGGTGAATCGTAAGTCAGAGGTGATGTGAAACTCAACTCCCCTTTCTGAGCAATGGAGTGCAACTCCTGCGGAATTTATGGCTTATCTGGTCAGGGAAGGGCCAGGAGAAAGTGCCACCACGCCTTTGAAAGTCTCTGTCCCTAAACTTGGTGTGTTCCTTTACATTTTAACATTCAAAAGGAACAACCCCATGGCTGGCTGCTCTGTTTCCCTTCTTTTTAGCTCATTAGTAGCAGCAGGACATTGACATTCGGGGATTGTTGGGGGTAGGGGCTGTGAAGGGGGGAGGGGAGCTGGTTTGAGAGTCCTGGGAGGAAGGAGGTCGCTTCCCAGTGTTATCTGTCTCCCTCTGACCATCACCGCAGCTCTACACTAACTGCCACACAGAAGTCTGCGGGCCTGAGATAAAGTACGCTGCATTTCCCAGTTAAGCAGAAAACAGGCGTCAGAACGCCCCCTCTTTCAAGGATAATTTTGCTTTGTTACTGGGACTCACATCTAAGGCCTGGCTGAGAAGTACCACCAGGATGCAGCGCCTCAAACCCTCTAAGGGACCCGGAGACTCGGGCTTTGAGGTCGCTCTTTCCGCTTCCAATTTGGGAAGTCACAATTACTCATTTAGTGACAGTTCTTCCCGCATCAGGCAGCTCAGCTGGCGGCTGCACGGTGCGCAGAAATGGGAGAAGCAGAAACAAGAAACAGTGGATGGGCCACTCCCTTGTATGGTTAAAAAAGACTTCCTTGTCATGTCAGGTAAGCCGGCCAGGACTCATTGCTGGCCTCTTGGACACTGGGGGACATGGAGCTCTGGTTTGGCCTGCGTGGGCTCTGGCGCAAAACGAGGACGCCAGGGATTTCACCCATTCAAGCATAAAATCCGGCGTGCACTGCTCTCTTAGAAAGATCGTCTGTTTTGGGAGACGTCTGGAAAGTGTAGCTTACATCAGCACACCAAAGACCTTTTCCCTAGTCTGACCTCTGGGGCAGAAATGAGGGGTTTAAGTGGGCTTCCCTCCAACACCGGCAGTGGCACCCTGGGACAGGAAGTGCTTTTCTTCTCAAAACTGCAACTTTTAAACCGCGGGGAGGGCGAGGTGGGGGGGGGACCTCTATGCACCCCAGCATCAGAGCCAGGACCGCAGCTCCAGGGATGCTGAGGGCTTGGGTCCAGGTACTGGGTCTCCCCTTCGCCCCAGCTCCAAGGCAAGTGGGCCTGGCTCTGGGTCTACCCTACCCCGGCAGAGGATACCCTATCCCTGGGCAGGGGGAGGCCATGTGCATCCCTGCGCCGTGGCGAGGCGGTGAGTATCCCTGGGCAGGGGGGAGGCCGTGCGCGCTGCTGCTTCGGCGGTGTCGGCTGCCGGCGGCGCAGGCGATCCCGAGCGCCCGGGGCTTACCAGGTAGACTCTGGAGCGCGCGGGGCCCGCGGGGCGCGGGGAGGCCGGCTGCAAGGCAAGAAAGGCGGGCGTGTGAGTGCCGGGCAGCGGGAACAAAGCCGCACACAAATGACAAGTAAACAGCCAGCCACGGGAAGCCATTAGGCAGAGTGGGCGCTAATGAGCGCGCCGCGGGGCCCCGCCGCCCGCCGAGCACGGAAAAACGACCGGGACTGCCGAGCCCGGCTATTTGGAGCCCAGGAGCCCCCGCTGGCAGGTCATAAACCTGTTTGTAGTCTCCCTCGGCTCCCCTTCAAGTTTTTGTCGTTAAGGAAAAAAAGGAAGAGCCCTCGGAGGCTGTGATCTCGGCCCTTCCCACGTCTTTCCAGGCCCGGGAACCGCAGTTGCAAAGGGGGCGGCTCCGTTCCCAACTCCAAGGTAAAGGGCTCCGCCGCGGTGGGAAGGTAGAAGGGAGAGCATGGCCCAGCCTCCAGAGAGCTTTAGGGCCTTATGAAAAGATTTCTCGTAAAATGCAACAACAGAGGAAAAAAAAAAAAAAAAAAACAGGACTGGAGAGATGGTGGTTAAAGGTGCTTGCTTGCAAAGCCTGATGACCCGAGTTCGATTCCCCAGTACCCACGAAAAACCAGATGCACAAAGTGAGTCATGTATCTGGAGTTTGTTTGCAGAGGCAGGAGTCCCTGGCGCGCCTATCCTTACTCTTTCTATAGATCTGTCTTGCTCCCACAAATAAATATATTTTAAAAAAAAAAAACAGCCTTTTTGACCAATTGCCCCTCTGAGCTTCCTCAAGTTGTCAACCACGCTTCCAATATTTTTTCTTTAAGGAGCAGCGGCTTGTCCTGCCTTCGGGTCTAAGGACTCGGGATCGAGTCGGGTGGTTTTGGGTTTTCCGAGGACGGCTCTTCCTCTGCGTGGGTGGACTGCGCCCCCCTGATGCTGGCGCGGGTCCCGCATCGCCCCCCTCGCCGGTCCTCGCGCGCGCTGTCCCCGCGGCAGCGATACCTAGCGGCCAGCCCGCGCGCCCGCCTGCCGCACCCGGGGCCACCGCTCCGGGCCTTCCTGGTCAGCGGCGGACCACACACCGAGAGGGGCTCAGGAATTCCGAGAAGAGCCCGGCGGGTCCGACTGAGACATTTCAGGAGTTAGTTACGTGAGAAAGCGGGTAAATCTCGGATCCTCCTTAGAAGTCTCTGGAAGCAGGTGTTGACCAAGCATTGCCTAAGACTTGAGAATTGCTGATGACTTCCTTTGTGGGAAGAAGAGAATGTTAATCATAAACGGATCGTCATGAATTCTTCCGTGGTCCAACTTAAGGGGAAGGAGCAAGTTAACCTAACGTGGTGTGTGAGGGCCTGCACCGCACCTTCATGCTATTGCCAGTTTATTTTCCTCAATGAAAATTACTTCAAATATATTTTATTCATATTTCATATGCTGTGCACATTAGAATAGCATAAGTATGTTCACTGACCCAAAACTAAGACACACACACACACGCACACATTTTCAGTTCTATAGTAACAGTCTGGGCCTGAAGTTGAAACCTTTCAGGGAGGTGGATTAGATAACTTCTTCAACCTCTTTTGGATCAAAAAGTTTAGATAGAGTTCCTGATCATTTTGCCCTAAAACATAACATTCCTAGATGTGTTTGCCTTTTAAGAAGTCAGAGTGCTTAGAAAAGCTTAAAAGAAAAGCACACCAATTCCTGTTCCACCGTGTGCAGACCATACAGATCACAACAGTCGTCTCTGCCCACTCACGCTTGAAGCTGACCGAGCCAAGCTCAAACAGTAACTACCGAGAGTGGTGTGCACCCTTCTCCTTCCCTCTCCTTCTTTCTTCGGATGTTTGGAAGTTTGCTCTATTATTATTAATTATTTACCATTCCTTTCCTTTTATTGTGAGCTCATGAAGACCCTTCCAGGGCAGAGACATCCAGAGAGAATCTTCACATCAGACCCTCAACCTTAGAAGTTCTGCAACCAAGCATGGTGACCCCAGCCCTGGGAGCCATTGGTCTCAAGAAGAAAAACATTAGGGGAATGAGGTGAGGTGATTTTTTCTATGCCTGTCCCTTCTCCCCAAGGCCCCTGAAAGCCACATAACTACCGGAAGTGATGGAAATTTTAACTGTCAGCAGTTATAAATTATAATATCTATATACTATTCTTCTCTAAACTATATTCTATTATTCAAAGTTTGACTTTTCTTTCAAAGCACTATTTTAAAGATATTTACCATAGAAACACAAAGAATTCTATAAATATGAAATTATTTTAAAGATATTTTCAGCTGGGTGGGGTGCTGCACACCTTTAATCCCAGCACTTGGGAAGCAGAGATAGAAGGGTTGCCATGAGTTCAAGGCCACCCTGAGACTATGTAGTGAATTCGAGGTCAGCCTGGACTAGAGACCCTACCTCGACAAACAAAACAAAACACAAAAGACATTTTCAGCCTATGACAATTTTCTTTTGGGTAGCTGTGAATTTTTGTGGATGTCAGAGAGGACCATCAGTACCTCGTCCACCCACGGGCTATCCAAGTAGATGTATTTGGTGGGACTCGTGGCTTACTGGTGAGTTACATTGAACTTGCACTCTCAACATACAACTTCAGCTAAGGTTAAAGACCTAGTAAAGCTTTCTGTGCCCACTGGAAATAAATCCACCCCCCCCCCCCAGGTTTATGGTTCATGGTCTTGTAGGATGCGAACCTGTTTCCTATTTATCAGTAAATCTATTTCAGCTTTTCTCTGTCCCTATATAAATCTCCAGACCGTACTTTTCTTTTGAATCAATCCTAACATCTAATTCATCCCTTAGTAATTATTTAGTTGAATTTTCTTTGAAGTGTATGTGTGTGTGTTGTGAATCCTGTTTCCAGTTTTGTGAGAAGTAACTATAGGTTAAATATACTAGAGGGGTTGGTTGAATTTCTTCTGGTCTAAGTCTGTTGTTTCTACTCCCTCATCCCTGGGTTCTTGCCTAAGTTATGCCATGTACCCTCTGGGAAGGGGAGCCTGAAGTGACCTTTTGTAGCCCAGGATGGGTACTTTAGGCGACTGTCAAGGTTATTGTGACATCATGGTTGTCCTTGACATGTGAACACTTCACAAGTTCAGCAGGCTATACACTCCTCTCTATACATTAGCATCAATTCGTGTACATTTTAGGTGTAAAAATGCGTCATCTTCTCATGTTTGCTATTCTTAGATAATATTGTTTTCCTTAAAATATGAACCTCTTGGGCTGGAGAGATGGCTTAGTGGTTAAGCGCTTGCCTATGAAGCCTAAGAACCCCGGTTCGAGACTCAATTCCCCAGGACCCACGTTAGCCAGATGCACAAGGGGGCGCACATGTCTGGAGTTCCTTTGCAGTGGCTGGAGGCCCTGGTGCACCTATTCTCTCTCTCTCTCTCTCTCTCTCTCTCTCTCTCTCTCTGCCTCTTTCTCTCTTTTTGTCTGTCACTCTCAAATAAATAAATAAAAATTAAAAAAATATGAACCTGTGTTTTATATACAAACATCTTCATAATGTTCAATGGGGAAGCCTAAGTTCTGTTTCTCTGATTATATCATTTGTGTCCCCAATAAACAAAAATCAGTATGGCTTCCACTACTGAGATGAGCAAACTGTACCATTAAAAATACACTTTTCAAGCTGCGCATGGTGGCACATGTGTTTAATCCCAGCAGCATTGAGGAGGCTGAGGGAGGAAGATCATCATGTATTCAAAGCCAGCCTGAGCTATAGAGTGAGTTTCAGGTCAGCCTGGGCTGGAGTGAGACCCTGCCTCAAGAAAAAAAAAAAAAATTTAATTTGCTTTTCCTGTTCACGTCACTGGCTGGCTGCAGTGCTGTCAGCCTGGGTGGAGGCGTCAACCCCAAGGCACTTCCTCCTCCAGGGCTTGTTTCCCCAGGTCTGTTACAAAGGAAGCTTCTGTAACTTTGGACTTCTCTCTGCAGTTGATTCCTGTGTTCTGAGTTCACTAAATCTACCCATTGTCACCGCGTGAGGCATTCCACCCTGTCACCGTCTTTGCCCCACGTGGGGTGTACATTGGTGTCAGATGGAAGAGCTAAGATAGGCGAGGACAGGGGTCACCCAGGGCTTGCAGGCAGCCTGCCCCCCCCCCCACCTACTGTGGAGTCCCCTCAGTCCCCTCAGAGCCGGAGAAGAGCAGACCCTCCCCTTGTCCCTGATCATTGCTGTGTTCCCAGTGTGGGTCCCTCCCTGGGGGCCGACCCTGAGGAAGACCCTCCCCTCAGTGCTTACAGCAGTATGGCCCCTAGTAGAGGAGACCTCTTTCAGTTAGAAGAATTTGTTGTAAGTTCCAAGGAGCTAAGGCAGAATCACTATATTGTGATGAGACCAACATCAAAACGGCCCCCGCCAATGGCTGGTCTGTCAGTAGTAGTCCATGCTTCAGGTCAAGGTCATCTGCACAAGCTGTCAGCTACTGCTTAATAAATTATCTCAGAGTGAGAGTTCCAGGGATGCAGAGGCCCCAGGCAGGGCTCACTCTGGATCTGGACAGAATCTGCTGAGCTCCAGGAGAAATCCAGGCCTTGGTGACCACCAGCAACCCCACTGCGCTTCCCTGTGGTGACCGGTTCAAGCTCACCTAACACCCACCATACCTGGCTTCACTTCCCATCACCCTGGTCCTCTAATTTCTCTTCCTGGTTTAAAATCTAACCCTTTCATGCCAGTGGAATGAAGGAAACTTAAAAAAATATGGAAACATGAAAACAAAGTCAAATTGAGCAGCGGAGGCACCATAAAACCTGTCACCATATCCATCTTTAACATAACATAGTGTTGTAAGACTCTGGCTACAGACCTTCAAAATGGAAACACTGAGTGAGAAATCAAACGGTACTACTAAGAAAATAACCCATTTTAAACACAGCATATTCAAAACCCCATTTTTTAATGCTTAAGAGCCTAAAAGATCTTCAAGACACAGCCCGTCTAATTAAGTAAATAAGGAGCCCAGGCTGGCGCAGCTGGTATGTATGTAACTGTTCACGTAAATGGTGACTCTGAAACCCCGTGACCCTGCGGCAAGGAGAACACGTGGCCTTGAGTAAGTGGCTTTCCTGTCTAGGGTTAGCTCTCCAGCCCAAGAGGAAAGTCTCAGGCAGAGGGTGGAGCTCAGTGGCATGTACGAACTTAGTCAAGACGCCTTGGGTTCTGTCCCTAACACCACCAAAAAATAAAAATAAATAAATAAAATTTAAAATGACAGGTCTATCCCTGAAGTGAGTTTAAAACTCCTTCTACCCACTTCTTCCTGATGTGGGATCCACCTCTGCTATATCTCTGCTCCTCCCAACTGAAGTCCCATATTTGAAACACGAGGAGTCACCTTCTCACTTGGCCCTTCATACTGAGGCTCAGGTAGACACATGACATGGAATTGTTCCCCATCCCTCAAAGTCAACTTTAAGAATGTGTGTGAAGGGACTGGAGAGATGGCTTAGTGGCTAAGGCACTTGCCTGTGAAGCCTAAGGACCCAGGTTTGATTCCCCAGTATCCACATAAGCCAAATGCACAAGGTGGCACAATCATCTGGAGTTCATCTGTACTAGGTAGAGGTCCTGGCATGGCCATTCTCTCCCTCTTCTGCCCCCTTACTCAAATAGATAATGTATTTTTAAAAATGTGTGTGTGAAGATAGCCTATCCTCTGCCTTCAGTGTCTGATGGGTAGTGACAGGAAAATGTGACAGGATTCCCACCCAAGGTTACTGAGAGCCAGTGAGACCTGAAGACCGTCCACTCCATGCTCCACACCTGTGTGCACCCAGCCCGCCCCTCCTCACACAATGTTTTGTGAATGAAGAAACTAAGGCTGACATGGGCAGAGCCCAAGGAGACTTTTTCTAATTTTAATTTTATTTTAGAGAGAAAGAGAGAGAGAGAGAACGGGCATGCCAGGGCCTCAGCCACTGTAATTGAACTCCAGGCTTTGAACTTGCACCACCTAGTGGTCACGTGGGACCTTGCACTTGCCTCATCTTTGGCATCTGGCTAAGGTGGGATCTGGAGAGTCGAACATGGGTCCTTAGGCTTCGCAGGCAAGTGCCTTAACCAGTAAGCCATCTCTCCAGCCTGATACTGTTTTGTTTTGTCTTTAATATATTTTTATTTATTTATTTGAGAGAAAGAGGCAGACAGAGAGAGAGAGAGAGGGAATGTGCACGCCAGGGCCTCCAGCCATTGCAAACAAACTCCAGGCACATGCACTCCCTTGTGTATCAGGCTTTCATGGGTCCTGGAGAGTCGAACCGGGATCCTCTGGCTTTGCAGGCAAACGCCTTAACCGCTAAGCCATCTCTCCAGCCCAAGACTGTTTTAAGAGTACTAAAATTCAGATCTCATCTCCACTGGGCCATGAACACAGACTTGAAGGGTTTACAAACAAAGGCATGCTGGCTAGCACCTGTAACACTGGCTCTAGAGGAGCCGAGGCAGCAGGGCGGGAGTGCCAGGTCAGGGCCACAGAGCCAGACCCTCAAGGCAAACAAATGCCAGGTCAGCCGGGGTCAAACCAGAGAAACGGAGGGAGCCGCTGCCCAGGGTAAACAGCAGGCGCACTGACAAGTACTGCTACGGAAGGCTGTGTCTGGAGCCTGTAGCTCAGGTGGACACCAGGGACATCAGATCTGAGGCTGGGACTGTGCCGGACACCCTGCTGCTGGCCAAGGCAGCTCTCCCCGCCATTGTCCAAAATGAAAGGCTGGGGAAATCATGTCTTCAGTTTGCTGGGCTACAGAATTGTACAAATTTGGGGGCTGGATGCTTAGTGGTTAAGGCATTTGCCTGCAAAGACAAAGGACCCTGGTTTGATTCTCCAGGACCCACATAAACCAGAGGCACATGCACCTAGAGTTCATTTGCAGTAGCTGGAGACCCTTGCACCCCCATTTTATCTCTCTCTTCCCCCTCTTTCTCTCTCTCTCAAAGAAATAAATAAAATAAAAATTGTACAAATTTTTAAGTTTTCACATCTTTGGTCAAGAGAAAAAGGAGCTATGCACGTGGCACATGGTTTATAATCCCAGCACTCGGGAGGCAGAGGAAGGAGGACCGCCGTGAGTTCGAGGCCAGCCTGAGACTACATCATGAATTCCAAGTCAGCCTGGGCTAGAGTCAGACCCTACCTCGAAAGAGAGAGAAAGAGAGGAAGGAAGTCACTCAAAAATTATATTGCAGCCTTAAGTCCCCAGTAAGTCAGTTTGAGAAACAAACTTCTGCCAAAGTTAGAAGCATTAAACATGAACATGCCAACAATATTTGCTGAATGTTAGTAAATTCTTTAAGCCTGCATGTTAAAGTTGTTTTCCTTAAAGAAACAGAGAGAGGGAGAAAGGAAGGAAGGAAGGAAGGAGGGAAAGGAAGGAACTACCACTGAGTAGCATTTTAAGACAGAATGGTGGAAATAATGAAATGAACTTTGAGTAGGAAATCTGTTCTTTTGTGCTATAAACAGTGTGGCAGAGGTCTTGACACTTCTTCACGGGAACATTACTACTTATGGTCTCCTTCATTTTAGTGACTGCCTTACACCAAACCAAAAAAAAAAAAAAAAAAGACCCACAAGTATTAGTTGGATTTTTAATATAAATTCCACGCAGAACGCAAGCTCTTCCTAGCTTCTGAATTTCCTGGGAAGGTACACTGAAGATTCTCACTACAGCTGGAGGAAGGACAAGGGGAAGGCCGCGGCAGCCTCGCTCTCATCATGGGGTCACCATCAGGAACCGCTAGGGAGCTGGGAATGGGTGATTTCCTTTTAAAATGGAGAGCAGTTTCTTTTCGGAAGGAAACTCCCGCGGAAGTTGTTTCAGAACTCGTCAAAGTTCCGGAAGAAGCCAGCCAAGGGTGTGAAGGAGCTTGCCCTCCCAGTTTGTGTATTTGGGCTCAGACAAGGTTCCATGCGCATATTAAGCGAATGCTAATCAACCCCCTGGGAAGACGGCGGCGTTTGACACTAGGTCCTGTCGACCGAAAGGGTTGGGTGTATTTTTAATCCCATCAAGGTTGGGGGGGGGGCATCCTGGGGGAGGAGGGAGCCTGGGAATGAGTTCCTCAGCTCTTGAGCCAGAGATCTGCGGAATTATCTCCACATCAATGGGTTTCTGAAGGGTGCAAGCTCCCCTCCAAAGCCTTCAGGTGAGTATTTATTTATCCCTCCCACCCCTCTGTGGGGGTTCACAAACTTGAGTGTGCAACAGAATCACCAGGTGGATTTAGCAGGGACCCCACTGGAGCCCAGGCCCTGGTCAGAGTCTCAGATGCTACAAACCTCTGATTGTTCCCTAAAGGTGGCGGCAGGCTGAAGCTCCGCCTGCGTACTGGATAAAGAAACTGGGCTCCTGGGGTGGAGGCTGTGAGGGAAGTCAAGGCAAGGGCTGTTTTTGTTGTGTTTTGTACAGAAGTGTTTGTTTGCCAGTGGATATAAAAACACCATTCAGAGTTCAAAGCCACCCTGAGACTACATAGTGAATTCCAGGTCAGCCTGAGCTAGAGTGAAACCCTACATCAAAAAAAAAAAAACATTCACACAAAAATCATACCTGAAACCACTCTAAGGACACCTCCTTCTGGACATAGCTTGTATTTTCCTGAGGACCACAGACAGATTGTATTTCCCTGTATCTGAACCCCTGGGAGCAGAGGGTCCAGGTAAGATGGCTTAGCTGTTAAGGCATTTGTCCACAAAGGCAAAAACCCAGGTTAGATTCTCCATGGCCCACATAAGCCAGATGCACAAGGTGGCATGTGTGTCTTGGAGTTCACTTGCAGTGGCCGAAGCCTCTGGCACACCCATTCTATCTGCCTCTCTCTCTCTCTCAAATAAATAAATAAAAATAAAATAAAATTAATCTCTTTCCTTAAGTTGCTTCTGGTCAGGTATTTATTTGCATCAAAAAGAAAGAAACTGATATTGATGTGTATTTTGGGGTTCAGGAGAGTCTCCCCAAACGTATGAACCCCAATTTTGGGGCCTTATCCTATTTTAACAAGGAATTGATAAAAATGGACTTAAGAAGTATAAATTATGAATTATTAAGTTTATTTAGGAAGAACTCACAAATTGTGGTGTTTACTTATGGGAAACTGGGGCCTAGAAAAAGTGGAGCAGAGTCACAGCACGGGGAAGATAGGAAACATATACTCGTCTGGAAGGCACAGCATAGGTCCTGAGGTTCAGTTAAGAGAACTGGAGGAGGCTGGGCGTGGTGGCGCACGCCTTTAATCCCAGCACTTGGGAGGCAGAGGTAGGAGGATCACCGTGAGTTCGAGGCCACCCTGAGACTCCATAGTGAATTCCAGGTCAGCCTGAGCTTGAGTGAGACCCTAACTCAAAAAAAAAAAAAAAAAAAAAAAAAGAACTGGAGGTCTAGGAAGAGGCTGGGGCAGAGCCTCAAGCATGTAGGAGACAGGACCTAGGAGCTCATGTAGGGAGAGTTGGAAGAAACACACACTCGTGTGCAAGGCCCAGCATCTGCCCGAGCCTCCCCATGGAAGAAGGCTGAGAGTTAGTGGTGAGGAGTTTAGGAAGACTCGTAGAAGGAAAATGCCAAAGCAGAGACCAGGAAATTCAGATGAGTGGTAAAGAGAGTTACACCCATGGTTACCCCGAGTTTAGAGAAATTACACAGGTTTAGAGGAAATACCCACGTGGTTGATCTAGAGTGTAGGAGAGGCACACACATGGTAGATTCAGAGATCAGAGAAAAATCATACACGCAATTAAAGTGAGAAGTTACCCCAAAGCATAAAGCAAAAGCAAGTAGAAAAGTGATCTTCCCTACCCAGCCTGGCATACCTGTTCAGACAGAGATCACAGGTCACAGAAAGATGGGAATAGCACGAACAAGCTTTTATAGTTGATTAAAAATGGATTTGAAGCTGGGCAGGGTGGCACATGCCTTTAATCCCAGCACTCGGGAGGCAGAGGTAGGAGGATTGCCATGAGTTCGAGGCCACCCTGAGACTCCATAGTGAATTCCAGGTCAGCCTGAGCTAGAGTGAGACCCTACCTTGAAAAACCAAAAAAAAAAAAAAAAAAAAAAAAGAAGCATTTGAAGCCAGGCATGGTGGCACACGCCTTTAATCACAGCACTCAGGGGGCAGAGGTAGGAGGATTGCTGTGAGTTTGAGGCCACCCTGAGACTACATAGTTAATTCCAGGTCAGCCTGGGCCAGAGTGAGACCCTACCTCGAAAAAAAAAAAAAAAAGATTTTGGGGGCCAGAGAGATGGCTCAGTGGTTAAGATACTTGCCTGCAAAACCTGATGACCTGAGTTCAATTCCCCACTACCCACATGAAGCCAGATGCACAAAGTGACACATTCATCTGGAGTTCATTTGCAGGGGCTGGAGGCCCTGGTGCCCCCATTCTCCCTATCTGTCTCTCTCTGTTTGCAAATAAATAAATAAAATATATTTTTTAATGTGTTCTTTCAAGTATTTAAGGATAAGACCTGATTGGTTTGCAGAGTCAACAGACCAACCCCAAAGGCCTAGCCCACCTAAGTAGTGGGGACAGCTGTTGTGGATGAGATGGGATCAGACACGAGCTCTACTCCTGCCAAGGTGGGGTCGGCATCTTCTGGTCTTTCTGGGGGCTCTTGTCCCAAACTGAAACTGCCTAAAAGAAGCTAGCTTCCTCCCGACTGACCTGTGGTAAGTGTGGAGTGAATGAGGTGGACATAGCTTCCAGGAGAAGCAGGCCCTTACCCTGCACAGGGGCTCAGTGCTGTGTTTGCTCACTTCCCTTCCCCGCGGGCTTCCTGCAGTTTCTCACGGTGCTGCAGCCAGGCTGAATGGAGTGCGGCTGCACAACGGTACAGCTGGCCCCAGCACAGAGATGGAATTGTGTCAGGAGAGCAGAGACTTGGAGAGGGATACATCGAGATCAATGCACAGAAAGATGATGATGGCAACCAGTAGAGGGGGAACCGGTGACACGTAACGACTGAACATGCACATGCATGAAGTGCTGACGAGACGAATGCCATGTGAGGAACCTACGAAGGGAGCTAAAGAGATGGCTCAACAGTTAAGACACTTACCTGCAAAGCCTAATGACCCAGGCTCAATTCCCCCGTACCAATCTAAAGCCAGATGCACTACATGGCTCATGCGCCTGGAGTTTCTTTGAAGTGGATGTTGGCCCTGGCACACCCATTTTCTGTCTCTCTCTATCTGCCTCTCTCTCATAAGTAAATAAATAAAATCTATGAAGGGCCATGAAGTTCATGGCCCCAGGCCTTTGGGGTGGATGTCTTTTTCGCTCACTAGCCCACTTCTGATCTCACGAGTGCCTCTCTTCTTAAAAAACTCTCTATTTCTATTGCTTCACTGTGAGCCTCTGGTACAACTCATTGCTCAGAGACACAAGACCTGTGGGCTTCTGTGCATGGTCCCTGAGGACTCAGACTGGCACTGACCCATGCCGATTCCATCGAATGCACTGGAACAGAATGAACTGGAAGGACTCAGGCAGTGGGGATAGAGGCCGCTAGTGGGCACAGCCAAGACACATAGGGTCAGAGTATGAAGGGGAAGCTAGGAACTTGGGGAGTCCCAGGTTTGTTCCCTCCTCTGAGAACTTAAACAAGTGACATGCATGCCACTAGGGAGCTTGGCTCAGCCCTAGTCTACACAGTGAGTTGAGATCAGCACTTGAATTCATTGTTGCAGACCCAACATGTGCAAATGCATCCATTTCCTGAAAGGCGTGACCCCGACAGGAAGACCTGAAGGGTTCATGCTCACACACAGACAAGCTCAGGACAGCAAGGGCTGGCCTTCCCTGCCGAGGCAGCACCTCCTCTCTTTTCAAGGTCTATCTAGTGCCACATTCTTCAAATGCTGGGACTTTTTTTTTAATTTCCAAGGATGGGGGGAGGGGGAGAGAGAGAGAAAGAGGGAGAGAGAATATGAACGGGTGCACCAGGGCCTCTAGCCACTGCAAACTAACGCACATTCATGCACCACCTTGGGCACCTAGCTTTATGTGGGTACTGGAGTTGCGAATTGAACTCCGGTCATTAGGCTTTGCAGGCAAACACCTTAACCACTGAACAATCTCTCTGGCCCCAAATTCTTGTACCTTTTATTGGTGACTTCATTGTATCCATGACCCTGCTATCCATGCACTGTGTGGTCTCCTGAGATCTACAGGCTGTGACGTGTTTGAGGAAACTATTGTGCATAAGAAAGCTTCCTTCAGGCCTGAGCGATGGTGCTGTTGATTGTGAGTTCAGGGTTAATGAACCAACAAGAGAAACTAAAGAGGCACAGAAAACAAGTGTATTACTTTTCTCATTGCTGTGACCAAATACCTGATGAGAAGCAACCTAAGGAAGGTTTATTTGGGCCATGGTCCAGCATAGCAGGGAAGGCATGGTGGTGGGAGCAGCTCCCAAACATGGCAGCAGGAGCATGACACTGCTCACCCACATCTAGGAGGATCAGGATGCAGAGAGACAGCAATGCTGGTACTCAGCTCACTTCCTCCTTTTCCTCTTTTTCTTCAGTCTGGGATCCCATGGGATGGTACCACCTTCATTTAGGGTGGGTCTGTCCCACTCAGTTAAACCACTCTGGACACACCCTCACAGACACACCCAAAGGTGTGTCTCATAGGTGATTCTAAATCCAATCAAGTTGACCATGAATATGGACCATCAAAATAAGGTTATGTATGGTCCAGTGCATGAAAATGTTGAGGCTAGGGTTTCTCAGGAACACAGCCCTGGGTTCTATAGTGGCGTTGGTCCATTTGCGAGGGCTCAGACCTCCAGGCCCAGGCAGCCAGGAGCTGTGGCCGCTCACAGAGCAGAACCATCACGGGTAACAGAACCTGAGAGCATTTTCCCTCACTGTGTATGTCCCATGTGGGAGCCACAGCGCAGCAGGGGCCTTGCTTAGGGTTAAAGACCAGATTGGCACAGCCACCACCTCTGCCCCATGGTGCTGGTGACAACTTCAACGTGTGGCTAGCAGATCCGTGAGCACAAAGCGAAAGTCAGGAAGGTTCACTCTTGGATTCTCAGTCAGAGGGAGCATGCGTTACCTGAGCCTCATGCAAAGTCCCTTAGAGACAACACCCTCCCTATGACCTTGACTCGTGATGGACCCACTATGCACCCCAGCAAACTACTAGAACTGCCAGGGTCTGGGCACTGATGGGTCCTGAACCCATGCTCCAAGTATGGTCTTGGCATTAGAGGGAATAGCAGAAGAGGGCAGACCTCCCTCCTCCACTCTTCTTTCTGAGCAGGACATAGACCAGCATCCCACAGGTGCTCTCTTGACACTGGAATAGAGGACTCTCCTTACCTCTGAAGAGAAAGTTTACATACACGGAGAGAGAGAGCAAGCCGAACACAGGCCTTGCTGAGCTCTGTAGTTGATTACCATAAATCATCCCTCTGTCCAATTACATAACCATCCACCTACTGCTATTTCTTCTCCTTTTCCCTCTCCTTCTCCTTCTTCCTCTTTCTCCTTCCTCCTCCTCTTTCTCTTCCTTCTTCTTTGATTATTTTTGTGTACGTATGTGGTCTGCCTGATGTTTATGCATGTTCACATGTGTGTGGACACTGCATGCACGTGTGTGCAGAGGTCCGAGGTTGATGTTGAGTGTCTTCTCTGTTCTCCATCTTATTTACAGAGGTAGGCTTCTCACGTGGACCCAGATGTCACCAACACTCCTAGTCCATCCGCCCAGTGCGCCTCCACCTCCCAAGCACAGGGGTCCCAGGCAGGACACCCCTATGCCCACCCAGTCGTTGCATGGGAGCTGGGAATTCCAGCAGACACTTGTAACACTCCCCAACGTTCCCAGCCCACCACACACCCTAGATACCCACCAGATTCCTTCAAAGAAACATGACATGGGGATGATCTCAGCTGCTGCCACAGGCTCTCCTGGCCTCCTCTACCCCATGGGCTCAGGGGTCCTGAGGAGTGGGGAGGTCATTCTCCCCAAGATCCTGGCCTCACCACGCTCAGGAGCTACAGCACAACCTCCTCCAGATGGCAAGTTTCTTGATCCTAAAGTTCCAAGTGGACTCGGAGGATCCCAAAGACTCACACCACCTGATCCATGGTGTTGCGGTCACCCTGAGTGAGTTTGGGTCACTGGTCCTTGTTTGGGAGCAAGCCTCTCACACCAGATACGCCACTTCCTCGCTTCCCCACCAGAGGGCGCCACAGAACCAGGACCCAGAGGCGCAAGAATTTACCACGCACCTTGTCCATAGGCTTCCGGGACATACAATGTACTGACTGGTGGCTCAATTCATCCTGCCTCCTTCAGTGACCTTGGGTGATGAGGCACTGTTCTGAATTTTTCATAGCCACTCATGTAAAAAATAAAACTCACCTTAAAAACTTGGTTAGATTTATGAAAGTTGCCAATAAATAGTCTTTTTAAAAAAGACTTGGTTAGAAATTTTAAAGTGTGTGTGTGTGCGCGCACCTGTGCAACAGGGCCTCTTGTCACTGCAAACAAATGCCAGCTGCGTGCCCCACTTCTTGCACCTGGCTTTGCATGTGTACTGGGGCTTTGAACCTGGGCCATTAGGCTCTGCAAGCAGCCACCTGTAACCACTAAGACACCTCCTTAGCCCCTTGTTAGAACTCTATGTTCTCAAAGTTTTAATTCTCCAGAGCGATGGGGCTTTAGTTGTGCACAGTAGCATTTCATGGCCGTGCTGTCAGGAAATGGCCAGAGACATCGCATAGAGGAAGGCCAGGAACACGATCCACTCCCTCAGGTGTGGTTACCTGCTTCACTGGGCTCTGCTCTGCCCCCTTCGCTCTGTCCTCGGTGTCGGCACGTTTGTGCCCGCACTTCTCGGTGTGGGCATGCTGGCCAGCACACTTCTGTCCACTGGCCTTCTTGGGTGATCTATCAAGATCCAGGACGTCCTGCCACGCACAACAAGCACACAAATACACACACACACACACACACACACACACGGAGGAAAAATAAGATGCATATCACATTTTGGAACAGGATTATTTTCATAGCGTTAGACTTTTATCCTGTGGTGCTCTGTATGTATTTAGTGAAATGTTGCATCAGTTCATTAGTGAAATGTGGCTGGGAGCTAGGTGGGGAAGCTCAGCTGGCCTGTGCCTGTATGTACCCCCAAACAAAAAGGATGTGCGAGCCAGTTGTGAAGGCACTTGGAACTAGCAGAAAACCCTTTCCCAGGGCACAGAGGTCCAGCAACGCCTGGGCACTGCAAACTGGCCATCTTCCCGTGCTGGCTGAGGGACAAAAAAAAAAAAAAAAAAAAAAAAAAAAAAACGGCACTGAACAGGAAATAGTTACCGGAGAGAAAGGCTTGATTGAGTGTGGAGCGAGACAAAGCAGCAGGCAGGACAACCCAGGGTTGTGCAAAAGCCACTGGAAGGGGATTGTCTTTCCAAGCACAGCAGCACCAGATCCTGCGGGCGGGAAGGCTGTGCGCCCAGAAGCTTCCAGGCTCTGGCTGGCCAGCACTGTCCCTCAGCTCAGCCCTGCTCCCCGGCCGTCTCCCTCTGAGGCTTGGCTCGGCTCTCCCAGCAGCAAGCAGTGTTCTGATGTGTTGCTGAGCAACAGGCCCGAGAGGTACTGAATGGGGAAGGAAGTCCTGGCAGGTGGCTCCACAAAGACACTTGGAAATGGAACTGGAGCTAGGAGCCAGAGCACCCTGAGCTGCGGCTTAAGAAAAAGACAGCCAGGCATTATTGCAGGTCCACAAAAAGGCAGTCTCGATTTTATCCGAATCTCTCTTTCCTCAGCCACCTCTAAGATCTCTTCCTGAACTTTATAGAATGTTACTTTTACTTTTAAAAACTGACTTTTCTAAAAAGTCTTTTTTAAAAATTTTGTTTATTTTTATTTATTTGAAAGTGACAGAGAGAGAAAGAGGCAGATAGAGAGAGAGAGAGAGAATGGGCGTGCCAGGGCCTCCAGCCACTGCAGACGAACTCCAGACGTGTTTGCACCCTTGTGCATCTGGCTAACGTGGGTCCTGGGGAATCGAGCCTCGAGCTGGGGTCCTTAGGCTTCACAGGCAAGTGCTTAACGGCTAAGCCATCTCTCCAGCCTAAAAGTCTTTTCTTAAAAGACCCAAATTTCATGGTTTTTAGTGATTGTCATTTTTTATTTATTTTATTATTGTTGTTGTTGTTCTTTGTTGTTGTTTGTTTTTTGAGGTAGGGTCTCACTCTAGCTCAGGATAACCTGGAATTCCCTATGTAGTCTTAGGCAGGTCTTGGAGCTCATGGTGATCCTCCTACCTTTGCCTCCCAAGTGCTGTGATTAAAGGTGTGCACCACCACGCCCAGCTTTAGTGAGTTAAAAAAAATTTTTTTTTATTTATTTGCAAGCAGAGAGAGATAGAGAAAAGAGAGACACAGAGCATGGGCCTACCAAGGCCTCTAGCCATTGTTAACAAACTCCAGACACATGCACCTCTTTGTGCATCTGGCTTTACTTGGATACTGGGGAATCAAACCTGGGTTGTTAGACTTTGCAGGCAAGCGCCTTAATGCCTGAGCCACCTCTCCAGCCCCTCTTTTAGTGATTTTTCCAGAGCTCTGCAATATTTCCCACAGTTAGGTCTAAACACCAGAGGAAAGGCAGAGTTCCTCAGTCTTCTCTCCTGCTTTAGCTCTAAGCTGACAGCCACTTACCCACTTTCTGGAATTATAGATGTTCAAACTGAATCATGTCCCCCAACATATACAGGTTGAAGCCCTGACCCCAGTACGTCAGCATGTGACTGCATTTGGAGACTGGGCCTTACAATAGGTAATCAAGTTAAACTACGTCAGAGGATGGGCCCGAGCCTCATCTGACTGGGGTTCTCATAGGAGAAAATTGGGCCACATAGGCAGCAGGGCTGTGGGCACTGACCATAAGCGGGTGGGGGAGCATTAGCTGAATGCAAGGAGAGGGTCTAGGGAGGAACCAGCTCCCTGACACCTTGACCTTGGACTTCCAGCTGAGGGGAGCAACCTTCCTTCTCCATGCCATTCTGCTGTTACGTTTTTGTCTTGCTCCAGGCCTGAAAACATCGGAGCCAGCTGATGACGGCAGTGATGACACTGAACTGAAAGAAATCCTTCTTCCCTTAGGTTGTTTTCTCAGGTATTTGGGAGCAGTGATGACGCGTCAAGTAGGTAATACCCTGCTCCCTGGGATGTAAGGAGAGCCAAGTCAGAGCTCACCTGCACCCCCACAAAGACAGAAACCACAGCCACAGGCAGGCTGAGAGGTGAGGGTTGCGGCGGTAGACGGGGTACACACAGCACACATGATCATCTATGGTGTGATGAGTGAACTTTTTAAAAAAATTATTTATTTATTTGAGAGAGAGAAAGAGGCAGATAGAGAGAAAGAGAGAATGGGAGCTGCACGGTCTTCTACAGCCAGTGCCGTCTCCACCAGGAACCCTGACAAACCAAACAATCAAAGCCCGGCAGGGGTTCTGGGGAGATGGCTCTGTGAACTAAAGTTCCCAGAAAAGTGCTGCATCTGCTGCAATGGGCTGAGGGAGCTCCTGGGACCACAGAGAAATGGAATGTTGCAAGTCAGAGCCAGATTACCTTGGGCTGCCTCTAGCCCCTCAGTGGCCATGATTGGCCGCTTCTGTGTCTGACCTAACATCCAGCTGACTATCAGGTGACCAGGCGCAACCTTTCTGGAATGTACTGAGAGACTTCAGCTTTGTCATCAGATAGCATCTGCTGCCCGTGGTGGAGAGTTCCCCGCTCTGCTGTAACCTGAGGGTCAGCCAGTGTATTTGAGAAGTGCCTTGATTTATGACTTTCTTTTGTTCTGTACCTATAATCCCTTCATGAAATGGTTAATACGTTAGAACGTGGAATTTGGGGTAACTTAAATCTGTGTTCCCGGGCCATGGCCACTCTTATTTGGCTCCAGCATAAACTATCTCTTGCCCTCTTTGAGATGAGAGCTGCGTCTTTTGTGAGGGAAGCTCAGTGGATAAAGCGCTCGCTGCCCAAGCTGGAAATACCAGAGTTGGATCTTCAGATACGCAGCCCTAGAGGCTGTGGGGGGATCACCTGTGCAGCCCCAGCACACTGGCGTGGAGCCAGCCACGTGCTCAGCCTTGCAGCCGCTCCAGCCAGTCCCAGGCCTTGAGTTGGGGCAGGGTACTCCAAAAACGATGAGACCACTCGTGGTTCAAGTACTCAAGTGGATATGGTCAGAGTTGTTTATGAACTAGAACAGAAAATGACTGCTTCCTTAAGCTTTGGCTCCCCATGCACGCGCGCCACGTGCTGCGCATTTCTTCCTGGGGTTCACAGCCAAGGTCCTGCTTCGGGAAGGCGCAGCAAGGACAGGGTGTGGAAGAAGCAGGCGGTGAGGCCCAGAGAGGCTCAGGGATGCAGGGGCTCGCTGCCGCACGTACTGCCGCCTGGCGCCACCTTTGGAAGCAAAGCCAGGACCAGGGCGCGATGGTGATGAGGACATGTCCACACAGCTGAGGAGGGGCAAGCAAGGTCGCAGGAACACACGCCGATCTCTCACCCAAGCTTCCTCCTGAAGCTCAAGGGGTCCTGTGACCCTAGCAACCGCGGACGTGCGCTGGTGCCGCAGGGGCCAACGCAATGCGGCCTCCGGCGCAACATCCCAGAAACGCCAGCTGCTGTGTTGCCACGGCAACATCTTCCCTGCCTCAGCCCTCTCGCCATTATCTCCGCATCGCCTCCCCCTGCACCACTGCTGGGCCGCTGCGAACGGAAGCCTCCCAGGCCCGAGCAGAGGCTGGCAGGGCCCACCCAGGCCACGTGGTCTATTCTGACCGCACACAGTCGGTCCTCGCCCACCGGAACCTCGTCCAGAGGCCTGGGAGGGGAAGGGGCAGACACAGCCCAGCTCCCTGCACGGCAGCAGCAGGACCTTGGGTCAGGACAGGACAGCACAGTCAGGCCGGGCTCCCCACCTCCGTGATGATGGGGAGGCCTCAATACCCCAAGGCCATCCATGCCATCCCTCCCACTCCAAAGAGAGTACGCAAGAACAGCTGGGAAGGCGCCCACAGGGCCGAGTGGCCCAGCTTCTGAAGTGGGTCCTGGATCTCGTCCCTGCTTCTGCATCCTACCACGTAGTATTTGCCCTCGCGCCTTCTGTCACCGAAGAAAAACACTGATGCTTAGTAGCCAAAGCACCAGGCGGAAAGGGAGTTGTTTAAGAAAAGTGCACGCTGTGGCTGGGTCTGTGTTAGACCGGGAAAAACACGCACTGTGGCTGGGTCTGTGTTAGACCCGGAAAATCACGCACTGTGGCTGGGTCTGTGCTAGACCCGGAAAAACACGCACTGTGGCTGGGTCTGTGTTAGACCCGGAAAATCACGCACTGTGGCTGGGTCTGTGCTAGACCCGGAAAAACACGCACTGTGGCTGGGTCTGTGTTAGACCCGGAAAATCACGCACTGTGGCTGGGTCTGTGCTAGACCCGGAAAATCACGCACTGTGGCTGGGTCTGTGTTAGACCGGGAAAAACACGCACTGTGGCTGTGGCTGTGCTAGACCGGGAAAAACACGCACTGTGGCTGGGTCTGTGTTAGACCAGGAAAATCTTGCACTGTGGCTGTGGCTGTGCTAGACCACGGGTTTCTATGCCATATGGTTTCCGCCAAATACTAACTCACTTCCCTGGAGGTCCAGGGACCCTTCAAGACTGGAGTGAGGCTAGCAATTAGTAAAACAGGGGCTGTAAAGATGGCTCAGCAATAAAAGATGCTTGCAAAGCCTGCTGGCCCAGGTTCAATTCCCAAGCCACCCACATAAACCAGATGCAAAAAATTGGTACAGGCATTGGGTGTTCATTTGTAGCAGCAAGAGGTCCTAGTGCGCACGTGCACAAACATACATGCAAATAAATTTTAAAAAATGTGAGGGGGGTTGAGGTAGGGTCTCACTCTAGCCCAGGCTGACCTGGAATTCACTATGTAGTCTTAGGGTGGCCTCGAACTCACAGCAATCCTCCTACCTCTGCCTCCCAAGTGCTGGGATTAAAGGCATGTCCTACCACACCCGGCCTCAAATAAATAAAATTTTTAAATTAAGTAAGAGATGGGAACATACAATTCACTAAAGAAGGTTTTATATACAGAGAGAGATGTGGGAAGTCAACATGATGGCCAACAGTTTGTCACTGAGGAAAAGAAATTCAGTACCAGAGCAGGGGGTTGGAGAGATGGCTTAGCAGATAAGGCACTTGCCTGAAAAACCAAAGGACCCAGGTTCGAATCCCCAGGACTCAGGTAAGCCAGGTGCACAAGGCGGCTGTGGTGCATGCATCTGGAATTCGTTTGCAGTGGCCGAAGGCCCCTGGCTTGCCATGCTTTGTCTATATCTGCCCTTTTTTCTCTCTCAAATAAATAAAATAAAAATAAAAATAAAACACAGGGCTGGAGGGATGGCTTAGTGGTTAAGGCACTTGCCTGCAAAGCCAAAGGACCCAGGTTCAATTATCTAGGACCCATGTTAGCCAGATGCACAAGGGGGCGCAAACGTCTGGAGCTCGTCTGCAGTGGCTAGAAGCCCTGGCGCGCCCATTCTCTCACCCTCTCTCCCTCTTTCTCTGGCAAAGAAATAAATAAAAATAAAATATTTTTAAAAATACAAAATAAAAAACACAGCAGGGATTCTGCCAGACCTATGAACATAGCAAAAATCAGATATGACACCATCTGATCCATCATGACCCAGCATTCCCTCTCTGTGGTTGGAATGCCACATGAGTGCAGCCACTTGGGAAGTATCCGCAGTCTCTTTATAAGTTAAGCATTCATTTACCGCGATTCTCCCTTCTAACCCCAGGTCCATAACCTATGTGCACACAGAGCGTGGAATGCCCCACAAAACACAGCCGCTTCATTTGAGCTGCCAACCCACATGTCCATCAAAATGTGACTGGACAGCTGCGCTGTGGCACAGCCTGGTGCCGGCAACCACTGGTGGGCACAGCTCCTTCTATCGAGGCCAGTTCTCTGAGAGTAAAAACGTCAGCAAGAAAGAGTCCAGACTGGAGGTTTCTGCCTGTGGAAAATTCTAGAAAATACAAACTAATCTACAGTGAGAAGAGGCCAATGGGAGGTGACTCGGTTAGGTGAACGGAGATGGAGAGAATCACTGTACATGTGGGGCAGCCCTGCTCGCGGGCTGGAGCTGAAAGCAAGCAGTCCTCACTCTGCCTCCTGACTGGCTCCTGCTCCCAGGACCGCCAAGAGGGCGTGAGGTGGGGTCGGAAGGAGCGGGCGCAGGGGAACAGGAGGGATACAGAGGGTTTGAAGAGCTGGCTATGTTCACTGTTTAAGCATCAGGATGTTTCACAGAGGGGCACACGTGCCAAGATGTGTCAGAGCCCAGGATCAAGGGGTGCACAGTTCACCCTGTGACAGTGACACCTCAGGAAAGCTATAAAAGCAAACAAAAGCCTCCCCCCCCCCCAGCCTCTGCAGGCCCCTCACCACTGTTAACTGCCTTATCTGCCACATTCACCTGCTTCATGTCCGGCTGTGGCTGATAACCACAGTACCCCATTTCTACACCATGACTCTAGGGGACCTACTGGCACGCGCAGCCTCCACCGTGGCTCCCACCACACTTAGCCCTGCGCTCTCGCCGTGCCATCTTGCGCCGCGCCTCTCCCAGCGCCCTCCTCATCTTACCGATCCTCTGTCCACAGGACACTGGTTGTCTTCAGGCTTTGAGTGCCCTTCCCTGCCTCTTCTGCTGGCCTGTCCACTTGCCTGCATCCTGTGGGTTAGTGTCTTGGGCTCCACTGGCCCCGGGGTTCCCACTCTCCAGTTTCCCTCAGGCCCTTGGTGCTCCTAAGCCTCTGGTTCCTGCAGGGTGCAGTCTTCATGCAGAGCTCTCATCTTATCTAACCTCACACCCATCAGGAGGTTCCATCAGCTCCTGAAATCCAGTGTTTACCATCCCAGTGCAGGATTTTCCCACAAGCATTTCCCCCCGCCCCTCAATCACACCAGCAGACCCTCTGACCTCCTCCTGCCCTGTTGCACAGGCCTGACCATTCCACCTTCACCAGAAGCAGTTGTATCTATTCACCAGCAGCTTTCAAGACTGGGCCTGCTGATGTTCCCTCCCAGGAGGTGTGGGGAGATGTCAGACCCTCACCTGAGGTCTCAGCCACTCCCTCCTGTGTCTCCCTGCCGTGTATGTGTAATCCGGCCCTAGTTGTAGGAGGCTCTATGTACATAATGTGTGGAAGGTTAACTCCATCTATGCAGCATGGCCTATGGGAGGCCATCATCCACGCTGGGGTGAGGTTTTTGGGTGATGTGGCTGCTTTGGGATCACCACACTCGTGTAAATAGCCCCTCAGCCATGCTCTGAAAGTAGGCCTATGAAACATTGATGTACCCAGTTGGGTTTGGGTAGAATCGTACCTTGGTCTGTTGTTGGTGCCTCATCTAAGAGGAGCAGAGGTTTGCTCACATCTCCCGGGAAGAAGCTCACGCAGAACACTTCTCAGCTCCTCATCAGTCAGCAGTTCTTACGGAACCTGCCCTGCAAGTAACTTTCAAAGCCGCCCTACTCCCCACATCCTTCCCGTACTTCAGCCCTCATCACCTCCAGCCAAACCCTTTTTAAATCCTCCACCTGCCAGAGGGATCCTCCGAAAAGACAAGTCTGATAAGCCATCCTCTGTCCCACCCTCACATGGCTCAGTCTTCCCATCTTGGAGGCAGACAGCTCCAAAGTCCGTGTAGAATGGCTGTCTCCTGTGGGTTGGACATGACCACTGCCATCTTGAAGGAGAGCACTTATGGTGACCACATGAATCAGGCCTGTTAACCATCCCTTGTGGACAGAAGTGGGAGGCACAGGATGTTCACAAGAACTTCATGAGGTCCTTATAAGGCCCCTCTTCTCTCTGAGATTATACAAGCAGTTAACAAGGGACTCAGGTGGGACCAGCCAGTGTAGCAGTGTCCTGTCAGTCACCCATGCTCCTGTAAGTAACTTCAGTCAACTTGCTGGCTCATCAAGCTAGACTTGGACACAATTCTTCCTTTGGTCTGTCAGTGAAATCCATCCCCCCCCACCTCTCATGAGCAGACATTTCTTTACGTCTCTCCAAGAAAAATCAAACAAACCAACCAGGAGCTGCTTCATAGGAACCATCTAGAAGGCCGATTTAAGACAGACAGATCCAACCCCATTTCCAGACCTTGCTCTTCAGTAGCTCTGTGATACTTGGTAAGGGGGGAAGGGAAAGGGAGGGAGGGGAGGGGAGAGGAGGAGGGAAAGGAAAGGGAAGGGAAGGCAGGAGGTGACCCTCTGAGCAATCCTGCAGATATTTGTTATCTTGGGCATCATAACCAAGGCCAGGAGGCAGGTTGCTCCAAGCATCTAGTGGGCAGCAGGGTCTAGACCAGTGAAACCACTAAACGTCCTACAACACAGAACATCCCCCACCCCACCCCCTCCACCTCTACCCCACCCTGGGCAAGAGTCACCCAGCCTAAATGTCAGCAGGGTAGAGATGGAGACGCCCCAGCTGAGAGGTTGTTAGGATCTCCTCAGCCCTGTGTGGGAGAATGAGATTCTCTTACCTCACATCTGAGCAATGGAGTCAGCCAATTCCTGCCCACACCTCCGGCATGAGGACCCCAGGGAGAAGCCCTTCCGAGCTTGCCAAACTCACCTGCACAGCTATCCTTGGTTGCCAGAAAAGTCTCTCTTCCCTTGTCCACTGGGTAAGCTTATCTCGTTTGTCCCACCTGTTCTGGGTGTCTCCTGCTCCCTTTCAATATGCACTGTACTTAATACTGGCCTGCCAGCCACCTCCCAGCATTGACTGGAGCTGTCCGAATCTCACCTCCTTGGCAGACTGCACCAGGCTCTAGCATCTACACTTGGCCTATCAAAAACTCTGGCTTGAGATACAAGTGCGGGGAGAGCATCCCAGCCTGTAGCCACCATATTGAGGATCCCACAGTCCAGGTGCACACCTGGATGACACAGCACAGTGACAAGTCACCAGGGGTGTGTCTCTGGCCATTTTTCCAAGCAGACTTCCTGGACCACTTATCAAGCTAGTTAATAGTTTGACAACAGAATGGTGTTATTAAAAAAAAAAAACTTCTTTAACTTAGAATTAATTACTACTGTTTGGGGCCAAGTAGTGAAACTGGCATAGCCCCAGTTACTCAGTGTGTCTGGCGTTGGGAAGAACTCAGTCAACACATGTATCAGCGACTATCTCACTGCTGTGGCAAAGTAGCTGGTGAGAAGCGATTTGACAAGAGGGGTTTATTTCAGCTTAGAGTTCAAGATCACAGCACATCAACGACAATGGAGTCATGGCAGCAGGAGCTTGAGGGCCGTTCACATTGCCTCCAGGAAGCAGAGTGATGAATGCCGGTGCTCAGCTAGCTTTCCCCTTTCAGTGCAGTCCAGCCCACCGAATGGCACCTCTCACAGTTAGGCTAGGTCTTTCCGCCTCACTTAATCTAGAGAATCCTTCCCAGACACGCCCAGGGCTTTGTTTCCATGGTGGTTGTAAAACTGACAAAGGAGATTATCCAATCACAACAGATATTGAGTAAATATTATCAGGAAGGGAAACAAAGGAAAAGCAGGTGGGTGGCGGGTGACTGTTCCCGAAGAGCCGAGCTGACACTCCCCTCGTCACAGGTTGGCAGCAGAAACCCTCTTGGCACTCTTGGGGCGCTCATTGTGCAGGATTGCACAGCGTCCCTTCCCCAAGTGAGGAGGACAGAAGAGGCAGCTGGGAGCTCCACCCTGCCATGGATGACGCCGCGGGCATCTCTCAGCTCCAGGCGGAAAGCAGAGGAGCCCACGGGTGTGGGAAACGGCGTCACTGTTCACAGTCCGAGGGAGTGAAGGAGCACAGGGCAAAACTGATCGTTTTAATGGGCAATCACAAGAAGGAAAAGAAGTCAGATGGGGTTAAATGGCAGGATGAAGGTGGGGCAAAGGGCCGGCACATGGGAGAGCCTGTTATCTGGGCCCTCCGTGCTTCTCCAACACTCCCACCAGCTGCCTAGTGTACAAAAGACAAGACTTTGTCTCCCCTCAGTGCTGCAGCCTGGAGACCCAAGATCAAGGCGTGGGCACCTGGTGTGTGGTGTGGGGGTCATTGCTGTGTTCTCCACAGCAGGAGGAGGGGAGCTAAGGGTGAGCTGGTCCAGCTCTTGATCCTCTTCATGGGAGGGGCTTCTTAACACTGCCATTGGGCAACACCTGGATTTTACAACAAACTCAACCATCACACCAAGAGATTGGTGTAAATTCTCTCCCCATTTCTCAGTATTCAGAGTCATTTCCTGATCATAAATGGGTATGGGTGGAAGACCTGGAACATCAGAAAACTTGAACAAAAACAGAGGCAGCTTTCCTTAAATAGAGGCTCCTCTGTGCTTTGCAGGAAGGTAAGCCCATTAGCTGACAGTCAGGATGTAGTGACTTTTGGAGAAAACAAGGGAAAATTTGTCTCTTACAGCCAATATCAGAAAAAGTTGGCTTATATTATTTAGGTCTCTTGTTTCATTTAACTTTTAAGATGTGCCTGAAAATAATAAAAGCTTGACTATTCACTACAGATAAGTTTGGAAAGAAAGCATACAAAATAGTTAGTTGTGGCTGAGGAGACTGCTCAGTCTGAAGGCACTTGCATGCAAAGCTTGACAGGCAGTGTTCAATTCTCCAGAATCTACATAAAGCCAGATGCACAAACTGGTACATGCATCTTATAGCTCATTTGCTGCAGTGGCAGGAGGCCCTAGCACTCCTGTTCTCTCTCTCTCTGTCTGTCAAATAAATAAATAAATATATTTAAAAAAACGATTAGCTTGGCTGGGGATATACCCAGAGGTAGAGTGTTTCTTCACATATGCAAGGCCCAGGGTTCAATTCCTAGGACCCCCCAAATTATTAATATAAGTTAATAACTGGTTGAGTCACTGGTGGAAAATGGATTATCCTGTTACTTCACTTCTAATGGAAGCGGCAGGGGGGGGGGGGGTTGTGCCTGAAGGTTTCCAGCCTGAAGCAAAGCCGGGGAGGGGCGGGGGGGGGCATGATATGTACTTGTATGCTATTGCCATTCTCCACCCTGGGCTATCCCTGCCAGGAAAATGAAGAACATTTTCTTAATGAAGAAAGGCTGAGTCAAAAGCCACAAAGAACAATGGCCTGAGGACCTCCTTCCAGGAGAAGGAGCTGGTCAGGAATCCCGTTCCTTGATGGTCCTGCACCTTCTGGCTGAAACTTAAGCCCCACAGGGCAAAGGGCTGGAGAGAGAGATGGCTCAGTGCTTAAATGCGCTTGCTTGCAGAACCACAGGGCTGGTGACAGCCTTGCATCTGTTCCCAGCGGAGTGAGATCTGCCCTTGTCAGACTAGGTCCTATCACCACATACTGGGAGTATGCCCGGAAGACACAGCATTCATTTTTTTTTAAATTTTTTTGTTTGTTTATTTATTTATTTGAGAGCGACAGAGAGAAGGAGGGAGAGAGAGAGAAAATGAGCGTGCCAGAGCTTCTAGCCTCTGTAAATGAGCTCCAGATGCGTGCACCCCCTTGTGCATCTGGCTAACGTGGGTCCTGGGGAATTGAGCCTCGAACTGGGGTCCTTAGGCTTCGTAGGCAAGCGCTTAACCACTAAGCCATCTCTCCAGCCCACAGCATTCATTTTTAACTGATTGGTTCACGCAGTAGTTCAATTCATAGGTCTCTGGGTCAAGAGGGCCTGCAGCCCTAATGTGGGGATCATCACAGGGTCTTGGGCATTGAACCCAACAGGGTATTCAAGATACCTCTTTTGAGGCTCACAGATAAAGGACCTTGAGCTTAATGTAGTCTTTGGGGTGTCTTCCTAAGGGGTTTATGGGAGCCTAGACACTGATTCCCCCCTGTGGGGGGTGAGTTTATTTTGCATATGGAAAGAAGAGAAGCAAGTATTTGTGACCAGGAGAGAAAACTATAGCCTGCTTTATTTGCCCTAAACATTTGCTCTCCACCCCACGCCACCCTCACCTGTCTCCAAAGGGCATTGTACCTCCCATCTGCTGCCCATAGCTTATGACAGACCCTATCTTCCAAAGAACTGCCAAAAACCGGTGTGTGGTTGCCCTCGTTCTTTCTCCTCCATCTAAGACTGTGATGGGCCAGACAGGGCTGCACCCCCAGCTGCATCTGCTGCGGGAAGGCCACGAGAAGAACCATGCCAAGTCAGCCTGGCATGTGTGTAACCCTGGGGGCTGGGCATGATTTGTTGCCACTGCACAACTAGGCCAAGCCTACAGGCGAAGCACGGAATGAACGTGTAATTAATTCTTAGGGTGGTTGTTGCTATCTGCATGGTATATCCACACTGAGCCGCATGAAAAGCCCAGGTCACAGCCCCCCTAGTCCTGCCAGCATCTCGCTGCCTGGAAATGCTTCCTCCCTGGTGCCACTGTGGCCCTACATCCTGGAACCTCCCCACCTGCCTAGACCTACTGCTTCACTGCTGCCGCGAACACGGGAGTTTCTTGATGCGAAAAGGAGAGGTGATTACAGAGATGAACAGGTGACAAAGTGATCAAGAACAAGTGACTTGGATATGATGGAGAATGGAATTTCAAAGGGGAAAGTGGGGTGAGGGAGGGCATTACCATGGGATATTTTTTTATAATTATGGAAAATGTTAATAAAAATTGAGAAAAAAAAAAAGAATAAGTGACTTGGGCTGGAGAAATGGCTTAGTGGTTAAGCGCTTGCCTGTGAAGCCTAAGGACCCCGGTTCGAGGCTTGATTCCCCAGGACCCACGTTAGCCAGATGCACAAGGGGGTGCATGCGTCTGGAGTTCGTTTACAGTGGCTGGAGGCCCTGGCGCACCCATTCTCTCTCTCTCTTTCTCTCTCTCTCTCTCTGCCTCTTTTTCTGTCTGTCACTCTGAAATAAATAAATAAAAATAAACAAAAATTAAAAAAAGAAAAGAAGAAGTGACTAGTTTGTGTCAGACCTAAACATGGTGTGGTGGCTTGATTCAGGTGTCCCCCATAAACTTAGGTGTTCTGAATGCTAGGTTCCCAGCTGGTGGAGATTTGGAAATTAATGCCTCCTGGAGGGAGTGTATTGTTGGGGGCGGGCTTGTAGGTGTTTTAGCCAGTTTCCCCATGCCAGTGTTTGGCACACTCTCCTGTTGCTATGGTCCACCTTATGTTGGCCAGGGGGTGATGCCCACCCTCTGCTCATGCCATCGTTTTCTCCTGTCATCGTGGAGCTTCCCCTCGAGCCTGTAGGCCAAAATAAATCTGTTTTTCCCAGAAGCTGCTCTTGGTTGGGTGATTTCTACCCGCAATGTGAACTGGACTACAGCACATGGCATCTAAATCACAGCCTCCAAGGTTTAGGGAACTTAGCTAAAGCAAGAGGAAGGAACGTCCGAGAGGAAGGTGAGGAGTGGGAGTGTGGAATGCTGAACCTCCTGCACGTGCTCAGTATTTCACCACAGAGGAGGGAGTCCAGGAGACCCCACACTTCCCAGAGTCACTAGCGGAACTTATGATTGCTGGGAGGGGCAAGTCATGTCACGTACAGGGATAGCCACTGGGGAATTGCCCATTCTCTAGCAAAAACCTCCCACCCGTGATAAGGTAATCGACCCTAATGTAAATCAGTGGGTCAAATAAATAAATAAACACAAGCCGGGCTTGGTGGGCACACCTTTAATCCCAGCACTAGGGAGGCAGAGGTAGGAGGATCGCCATGAGTTGGAGGCCACCCTGAGACTCCAGAGTGATTTCCAGGTCAGCCTGAGCTAGAGTGAGACCCTACCTCAAAAATGAATAAATAAATAAATAAATAAATAAGTGCAAAACAAGGCCTAGAAGTAGCATGGTAATCTAATAATGGGGATGGGAGAGAAAAGAGAGGCTAGATGGCGCGGGGGGGGGGGGGGGATCAAGATACATTGTATGCATGTGAAATTGTCAAAAAAAAAAAAAAGTCACTTGGGAGATGGTGAATAACACGGTACTGTGTGCCAGGCATGTGAAGGGGGGAAGAAAATGAAAGTGTATCTTTTGGTGAGCCAGTGCCAGGCTGAAGTGTGGCACCATGAGCGGAACTGAGTGAGGGAGCAGAAGTGAGGCCATGCCGCCTCCCCCGTCAGGCAGACCAGCCAGGGTGCTGCGAGCTGTGGGAAGCAGTTAGGGATCCAGTGTTCAGGCAAGTGCCTTAACATTGAGCCCTCTCTCTAGACCCCTGGGAGTTCAAATACACGAGTCTGGAGGGGACATTTCACCTTCAAAGCATAACAACTGATTCTTTACTATGACTGGGAAGAAAAACTCAGGGAAAAAAGGAAGCTGGGGGATTTGCAAATATTGCCAGACATCTTCATGAATCGAAGGGAAATAACACTGTGGGCAGACACAGTCTGAGTCTGACGGAAAGGAGGGAAATCGACAAGTCGAGGGAACCCCACTCTCAGTCCCAGCACTGAGGAGGTACAAAGGTCAGAGTTGCACTTAGGAACTAGAAAGTTCTCTCTTGCAGTGGCGCCCTGTGGTGAGTCTCCAGCTTGTCTGTGCTTAGCACCCTAGAGAGCCCTTGGAGAAACAGGTCCTGGGCCCCAGGCCCACGACCCTGCCTCAGCATGTGTGAGCTGCACTTGGGGGTCTGCATGTCAAGCCGGCTCCCCAGGCATGAGAGCCAGGACCACCTCTGAAGGTGGCAGAGTCATCATTATCAGCTCTGCTGCAGAGAACTGCTTGGCAGCGTCGTGAAAGGTTCCGAAATCTGGGCTGGGGAGATGACTGAGCAGTTAAAGGCTCTTGCCTGAAAAACCTGCCAGCCAGGGTTTAATTCCCCAGCACACACCTAAAGCCAGATACACAAAGTAGTGCATATGCCTCGAATTCATTTGCGGTGGCAAGAGGCCCTAGTGTGCCCATACTTAATCTCTCTCTCTCTTTCTTTCTCTCTCTCCCTCCCTCAGATAATAATGTTTGTTTGTTTTTTTTTTTTTTTTTTTTGGGCTGGAGAAATGGTTTAGCAGTTAAGTCATTTGCCTGTGAAGCCAACAGACCCAGGTTCAATTCCCCAGGACCCATGTACGTCAGATGCACAAGGGGCACATGCATCTGGAGTTCGTTTGCAGTGGCTGAAGGCCCTGGCATGCCCATTCTCTCTCTGTGTCTGTCTCTCTTCTCTCTCTCTCTCACTCTTTCTCTCCTTGTAAATAAATTTAAAAAAATTTTTAAAGGTTTAAAAAAATATTTTTTTTAAGTTCTGAAGTCTATAATTGGGAACATGGCTCAGCAGGGAAGTGGCTTGCCCTGCATTTTATTCTCAAGCACCCACATAAACTACTGTGTATGGCCACACATGCCTGTGACCCCAGTTCTGTGGGGACAGATTCCTGGGAACCGCTGGAGTTCGCTGGTCAGCCTGTATGAATAGCGGCAGCTCCAGGTTCAGTGAGAAACTGTCTCAAGGAGATGAAGCCACATCCTTCAACCAGTTTTACCGACCTCCAGCTTGGCAGAGGGCCTCAAGGACCCCCAGGAACCAGATCGCCCTGTGCTTCCATAGCACAGAGGCTTAGCTCTCTGACCTTGACCTCACAGGGAGACAGGCAGGCTTCTGCCTCCACACTTGGCAGGTACGCGGTGAACACGGTGTCTGGTGTCAATTCCTACCTCAATGGTTTAAGAGTAGGTGAGTCACAAAAAAAAAAAAAAAGTTAAGTATTGACCTAATATTGTGATTAGTGTAGAGACAAAAGGTCAAAAACAAAATTAAATTTGCATACTTTAACAACCAGGGACACAAATACTCAGAACCTGACCCTTAGTGACTTAAGGTGCCTTATACACATCTGGAGCCTAATTCCTGATGAACAAATGGCCAGTTTCAAGAAAAGCAACCTGTGCTATAAAATTTACTACTTAACAGGACAGTGCAATGACCACCCATCCATCCAGATACTGACCTTGCACAAATGGCCCATGTGATAAGACTGAGACACCCCCCAGCTGCTATAAAAGACTTCTATCCCATTTCAGCCACAAGGCCCTTCTCTCCCTACAACCACCTTGTAGTGCATTTCAATAAACACCCTTTCCATGCCCCTGGTGCATTCTTTAACCCACCCATGCCTTCCTACACCTTTCTGCCAGTCAGATAGGACAAGAACAGGGTGTAGGAAAAGGTTGGGTGCTACTGTCCTGGGGTCCCTGGAGGAGGCACTGCGAGCACCCAGGTGGATGGAGGGGAGGTCGTCTGTGTGGCAGCAGGCCTCCAGCAGACCCTCCCGGATTGGAGTGGGCAGCAGAGAAAGAGCTGTGATGGGAACAGCATGAGTGAGCCCAGCACAGGAGACCAGTCCTGCCCTGCAGGGCTTCCTGAAGGAACCAAGGACAGGGCAGGATTGGCAGAGTGAGGCCAAGGAAGGAAGGAGGAGGGGGTGATGAGGGCAGCAACAGCCCCTCCAGGATGCTGTGACCACGGGGTAGCAGAAGGTGGCCGAATGGGGAATGCTGGTGGCATTGATGTGGACCAAGCGACACAGAGGTCTTAGGAACCAGCCTGGAAGAACCCGGACAAAACTGCCAAATACAAGGGGCTGCTGAGCGAAGGGTTAGACAAAGTAGGTGCTGGAGGGTGGCGGCTAAACCACGAGAGAGGTCGCCCGCGCCCTCCACCTGGAGGTGCAGGTCAACACCTGGTCGGCTTGGGCAACCTGCCAACCCTGGGCACACTACAGGGTTTACGTGAAGCGGCTTCGCCAGCTGCCACCCTGCCCACCGTTCGCCCTGCCCATGCCCGCCCTGTCCCTGCAGCTCGCGGGCCCTGCAGAAGCTGCACTGGTGAGGCTCCTCAGGCCCTTGGTGAGGCTGCCCTCGGCAGCTGCGCCATCTGCTTTGGCCCCTTCTTGACTGACGACTGACGTGGGGCCATCTCTTCTCTCAGGGGACCTGGTGGGCCCTGGGGTGACTCGCTGCAAGCGTGTGCTATGATGGGAGTGGTTGCATTTCCGGGGTCTCCTCGTTCTCCCTACTGGCCACTTGCCCCCTTCACAGATGTCCCATGAGGACCCCTCACCTCTCCAAGGGGCCTCCAGTGTCTGGCTCCTACCATGGTATCAGGGGACTATTTGCCACTAACCCCAACACTGACACAGCCCCTGGGCTTCCTTCCACCACCTGGACAGATGGTCTCCTCCACTGGATTTCTGGGGAGAGGCCAGGCTAGACAGGGGAGCCACACAGGCCCTGCCAGGGCCCCAGTGGAAACCCCTGTCACTAAGGCTGTAATGAGAGGAAGTACCCTGTACTCAGTCCAACCCAGGAGGCACAGAACCCTGGCTGCTCCCAACCCTGCCCCCCCCCCCCACAACCATGCCCTGATTACAAATTAACTGTTCTGGTTCCTGTCTTGGGAACCTTCATCCACCTTCTCCCCAGAATGACAGCTGCCACCTGAAGGTGCTCCTGTGAAAATTGTCACTCTCCCACAACTGAGGGCAGGCTATGCTCCTTGGATGTTCTGCTCCAAATGGCCAAAGGCCCTATAGACCTGTGGGTCTGTACACTCTTACATATGAACATTCCAGAACACAGGAAGGGGCCATGACACCTGGGTACGGGTGATCAGGGCCCCATGTGCTGTGGACTGTGTGGGGACAGGGGCAGCAGTGGGAGAAACCCTAGGAAGGCGAGGACTGCAGAACAGTCACTCCCGTCAGTCCCCAGATGGAGCTGCCAGGGCAAGTCCTCATGGCCCACAACACGGGCACCTAAGCAGTCTGGCTGCAGCTGCTTCCAGGGCTGGACGAAGGCAAGCAAAGTTCAGTCTCCCGCTTTCCTCCTCCCTCGGTCTCATCCCTCCTTCCCTCGCTGCCTTTTCCTCTTCCTCCTCCTCACATGACCTCATTTACACACCCGGGTGTATTTACCTTCTCGGTGCTTGGATAAAGCACCCGGCCACCAGCAGCTGAAGGGAGGAAAGAGTTTATTGTGGCTGACAGGGGAAAACATGGCATGAGCAGAGGCTGGACGTCCCCTCTGCCACAGCAGATGGCCAACAGCAGCAGGAGAGTGAGCCAAGTTCTGGCAAGGGGAGATGGCTATAACACTCCAAAGCCTGCTCCCAACAACACTCCTCCTCCAGCAAAGCTCCACCTCCCCAGCTGCCATCAGCTGGAAACCAAGCATTCAAAACACACGAGTTTATGGGGGAACACCTACCTCAAAGCGCCCCACAGGCGAAAGGTATGCCCCACATGGGAAGGTTTGAAGCCATAACAGGGAATTTGCTGGGATATTTGTGGTTGCCATGAAATTGTGTTGAGTATTTTGCACACACATAAAATATTAACACCAGGCATGGTGGTTCATGATAGCAATCCCAGCACTTACAGGGTAAAAAATAAGATTCAGGATGTCAATACCAGCCTTGGGTACAAGTGATTTCTAGGCTACCCCAGGCTTCATGAGACCTTGTCTAAAAATAACAGAACAAGGGAGAGATGGCTGAAACCCAGTGCCCCTTAATGTCATCTTCAGTTGGGGAGAGGGGGCGACCCTCACATGACCACCAAGAGTATTTGGAGACATAATAATTTTTTTTTTTTTTTTTTTTTTTTTTTTTGGTTTTTTGAGGTAGGGTCTCACTCTAGCTCAGGCTGACCTGGAATTCACTATGTAGTCTCAGGGTGACCTCAAATCACGGCGACCCTCCTTCCTACCTCTGCCTCCCAAGTGCTGGGATTAAAGGCGTGCGCCACCACGCCTGGCTTTGCTGGATTTATTTTTGCAAAATAAGCAAAAATGGCAAGGTACCCAGAAATCAACATCAAGGGTGACTGTGACCCCCTCCCCCAGGCTGTCACCTCGGTTCCCTAGAGAGACCCTCCAGCCAGGCTCCTCCTAGGTGTGTACAGATGGCCTGGAGGCAGGGATAGCTGCAGGGCCCAGGGGAATGCCAGCCAGCGTTCCTTGGATGTTGCTGGGCTCTCTCCTTTTCCCTTCATCCTCTCCTACCCCCCTACCCCTCGCTGCCCCTGCTCCCAGCTCCACCTTCCAGCCTCTGCAGTGCCCACCCCACCAGGCTGGGGTCACGGCCAGCCCGCGGTCCTGTCCTGACAGAGCCAGCTCACCTCCCTGCTGCCTCTGCGTTGTCACAACAGAGCATCCCTGGTGACGGCACAAGTCTGTACATCCTGCTTGGCATCCTGGACCCCTGGCTTTGGGACTGGGGCTCCTGGCTGTGATGCCCGCTGGCCCCCAGCTCTTGGGGGCTGGGTTGCCTATTTCTTCCTGCTGAACAATCTCCTTGTTCTTTTCATATTTCTTCCTCTGAGAAAGTTCCCCTCAGTTTGGGAATGGGCTCTCCACTGTGTAGAGGACGTGCCTTTTATGCACCACAGAACACTGCACATACCACAAACACCCTCTTAATCCCTGAGGAAATAGATGTGACATTCTGTCTGTTATGGCATCGTGTGGCTCAGCCCTTTGAGCTGCATTCACAGGAAGAAGATCCTCAGAGGGTGAGCTGCTGGCCTGGAGTTATCTGGGGTCTGTGGTAGGGGAGAGGGTAGTCGAAACTCCATCCACAGGCTGCCCATGCTTGTGGAAGGAGTTTGGTCTAGTTGGACTGGGAGATGGTCTGTAATCTGGACAGAGCCTGAGGCAGGAGGACCAGGAGTTCAATGGCAGCCTGGGCTACAATGTCTGAGCCAACTGCATGCTCCTGTATCCCTGTTAGAGTTCACCAAGGCTGGCTTTGATCTTGGGTGTTTTTGTGGGTATATAACCATCAGCAAGTGCTGGTAGTGGCATCTATTCCCCAGGGACTTTGTAGCTATTTCAAGTAGCAGGGCAGTTATGTGGCTCAAAACCACTAACTGTCAAGCTGGAGAGATGGCTTAGTAGTTAAGGGAAGCCTAAGGACCCAGGTTTGATTCCCCAGTAAGCCAGACGCATAAGGTGGTGCCTGAATCTGGAGTTCATTTGCAGTGGCTAGAGGCCCTGGTGTACCTAGTCTCTCTATCTACTACTCTCCAGTAAACCAATGAATAAAATATTATAAAAAACACTAGCTGGCAAGGATCACATTCTTTTTTAACAAAAAACTGAGCCAGGGCTGGAGGGATGGCTTAACAGTTAAGGTGTTTGTTTGCAAAGCCAAAGGACCCAGCTTCGATTCCCCAGGACCCACGTAAGCCAGATGCATAAGGGGGAACATGCATCTGGAGTTCGTTTGCAGTGGCTGGAGCCCTTGTGTGCCCATTCTCTCTCTCCCCCTCTTTCTCTCTGTAAAATAAATAAATATAAATATTTTTTTTTAAAAAAAAAGCTGAGCCAGATGTGGTTCCTCAATACTGTAATCCAAACACTTGGGAGGCTGAGGCAGGAGGATTTCTATGAGTTTGAGGCCAGCCTGGGCTACAGAGAAACTGTCTCACCAAAAAAAAAAAAAAAAAATTGAAAAGGTGACTTTGTGCCCTGCTTTCTATATCCATGTATGAGTCAGTTTCTATTATTATAACAAAATACCAGACAATCAACTCATAAAGAGAAAAGGGTTATTTGAGCTTATGGTTTAAAAGGTTTTTGTCCATAATTGGAGGCTGCCATTGCTTTTAGGCTAATGGAAGGTGTGTCAATGGCAAAGATGGGGAAAGAAAGTGTGGCAGAGCACACAGCTCACCTCACGCCCAGGAGGGCCAAGGGGAAGAAGTAGGGGCTGGCACTCCCTTCCAGGGCACACTGGCAGTGCCCTCAGTTTCTACTGTCTTCCAACACTGCCACCCTGGCGACCGAGCCTCCACAACAGAGCCCTCGGGGCACATTCAGGAGTCAAACGACAGCAGTACAGGAGGATGACAGCAAGAACTGCTTCCCCATGTAACCAGCAGACGTTCTTCTAACAGGACGCTGGCTGGACGTCGTCCCAGGTGTCATCTCTGTACCTGGCTCGGTGAAGACCCCCTGGCCCAGGCAGGCAGCGCCCACAGCCAACACCACGGCTTACTCCCCATGGTCTGCACATGTTTCCTTGCCTGGAGGTCATCGTGAACTGGGGAGCCTGTGTCACTCCCACAGAAATCTCCTTTGCTTGCTTGGATTTCAGGGTCAATAGCCAGGACAGAGAGGAGGAGCTGACAGGAAGAAAAAGGCAACCCTGCTAGAGGGCACTCCTTTACTGAGTATACAACAGGAAGTCTCTCTGTCCCTTATCCCTGCCCCTCATGCCTACTTGTGCCAGTAGTTAGGAGCAAAATGGTGCGTAATTACCTTTTTCAGAGAGGTGCCAGATTTCCTTAAGCCACTACTGAGCAAACAGCCCGTGTGTTAGCTTCCTCTCCTGCCTTCTACACAGGGCTTCAAATGACCTGGCGGTTCCTGAAAGCAGCCACATTTGCTTGCCAGCATGTCAGGCGCCTCTGTGGCAGTATGACCCGAGCTGTTAGGGTCACAGCCTGGGCCCTGGCAGTCCTAAGAAGCTCTGCTTGGCCACCTGTTCTCAATAGGCCAGTAAGTAGACAAGAGACACTGGAAAGTGCAGAAAAGATATTTATCCAATGTGGCCACTCTGGGAGGAGGAACAAGAGGCCCATTGGCCCTCAAATCTTCAGGGTCCTGCATGAGGTGGAGGTTGGCATGGAAGGAAAGAGGTACACAGCTAAGCAGGTCAAGGTGTGGTCCCACCCATCATTGACCCGCCATTGTCTCAGTCTCTCCTGCAAGGTGGTCTGACAAGTTGTCAGCATGGTGTGAAATATCTTCCTGGGAGACAAGTGTCTCCTCTGACTGGCAGGCTTCAGCCTTTTCCTTCTCCCAGCATGACATCCCTAAGGAAATTTCAATTTCTTGGGGTGCGTTGCTTTGGCACCACTGTTTCCATAGTCTGGCATCTGAAGGGAGCGGCACACATGTTCTAGAATTGCTTCTCTCCTACCAGGCTGGTTACCTCAGCTGGGTGTGAGAGTGTGCTGGCCCTTGAGCAGAGAGCTCCTTCTGTGGGGATGCTGACTCTGTCTCTTGGCTTTGGCCTGGCTGGGGACAGAGCAGGCCTGGCGCATGCTGGGTGAGCCCTCACCACTGACACACCCCCAGCTCTTTGGCTGTGCTCATCACATAGTGCCAAGACTGTGCCCGCGCTTCAGGCCTAGCCTCCCGGAACCTGAGATCTGCCTGCCGTAACCTTCCATCCCGTCTCTGGTCCTCTGCCTGACCACTGTACCTTGGTGTTTGAACAGCTTCCAAACGTCTTTGCTCGGTCACCTCCCAATGCCCCTGTCACTGAAGCCCAGACAAGTTATTAATATTGCCACCATCCCGTTGCCCCAATTTAACTTGATCTACTTTTCCTTTTTCCCACTTCTCATAACCCTGACCCTGTCCCCCCCCCCAAAAAAAAAACACACACTCAAACCTAAGCCTGGCCAGGTCATCTGGTTCGGGGTGCAGCCTGGCTCTTCAACCAGTATCTGTCCCTTCCAGGCATTCAACAAGAGGTGACTGTGGGCTGTGTGGTTGTGATGATTGGAGAGTGTCCACTGCATAGCAGGTACTCGTGTATTTTGAGCTGTGTTGGGGGCCACACCCTCCCAACCCTACTGCAGCCAACAGCATTGTTTTCCACAGCGGACCCTCCCCCAGACTCGCATCCCAAAGGGAACGAAGTATAGGCAGAATGGGGCGCCTTCTCATCTGAGGCTCCCAAGTAGCCCGTCTCCACTCCTGGCGGCTGCTCTGGACCCCCAGATTTTCTTTCCTTGTCTGCCTATGGCCTTCTAGTCGCCTTGCTTTTTGACCAAGTTGTCTTCTATTGCTAGCACAGGAAAGAAAAACCCTCTCTACCAAACTTTCAGGTTCGCCCACGGAGGACCCTGTAAGTTAACTGCCAGACAGACTGACGAGAGAACAGTTACACCAATATTTATTAAGTCATGTGTCTTCTCAAGAGCACTCAGGGACAAGCAGTTCAAAGACCTCCATTAGGGTTTGCAGTGAGCATACTTACCTTAGGGGGAAAGGAGTGGAGAAAAGGGCACCTTGGGGAAAAAAAGATGCTTTGGAAACAGAAATGTGCTCTTAGGAGAACTGACAGGAAATGTGACAGTCACATGAAAATGTCCCTTAGGACACGGTCACCTTCTCTCTCAGGAGAGACTGCGGCTGCTGTAATGACCATTGAGTTCTTTCAGGAGGATCTGCATCCAGCCAGCACTCAAATGCCTTCTTCAGGTCAAAGTAACTCACACACCAAAGTGACTTGCTTTTAGAGGTACGTGACAATCCCCTTCCCTATAAACCAATGAATTCTAAAACTTGATGTTGCTTTCTTTAGTATTCTGTTTTTATAAACAGGGAAACCCGAGCTTTATGGGTCATTTGTCCTAAAAATAACTCGGACAAGCAGCGCTGAGTTCATGGCTCATGTGCGCCTCCTTCCTGAGGACAGCATCTCACATTCTGAGGACACAAAAGCCTCAAGTCCTGCCCGACACTGTGGACCACACTGACCAAAGCCACGAAACAGAACTGCAGTGGTGAAGACTGGCAGGACCTATACCAGGAAGTAAGGTCCGACCTGTCCTTCCGGCACCCGGCTCCTTACATCCAAACCATCTGCAAGCATGGCGGACTACTTTGTCCGTTTCCGGGTTGCCATGGCATCCCCACAGTTTTGTGAACTTGGTTTTGTTCCCAATGTCTGAACATCCTCAGATAGCCATCTCACTGGGCTTCTTAATACTCTGGGTGGGATTGGTAGAAATGAGTCAGGGTTCGAAAATGCCCACCATGCGAAGGATACTGGCAAGGCCATGTTCACTGCTGCAGAAGGGCACACAGCTTTTTAAAGAGGTCAGGTAAATCAGGCATGGTAGGGCACACCTTTAATCCCAGCACCAGATGGGGGCAGGGGAGGCTGAGGTAGGAGGATCCCCATGAGTTGGAGGCTAACTTAGGGCTACAGAGTGAATTCCAGGTCAGCACGGGCTAGAGGGAGACCCTGCCTAGAAAACACAAAACGGTCAGGCAAGCGAGCACATCAGCAGGAAGTCTGCTGGGTTTTTTGTTGTTGTTGTTGTTTGTTTGGTTGGTTTGTTTGTTTTTTTGAGGTAGGGTCTCACTCTAGCCCAGGCTGACCTGGAATTCACTATGTAGTCTCAGGGTGGCCTTGAACTCACGGTGATCCTCCTACCTCTGCCTCCCGAGTGCTGGGATTAAAGGTGTGCCCCACCATGCCCGGCTTCTACTGGGGTTTTTATTCCGTGACACAGGCAGATCCTGGTCATTACTCGGAGTCAGAGTTTGGCCTCACAAGCTCATGTGATAGGCTAAGATATAAAAACGATGCAGGTTCTAGGAGAAATCTGAAGGAACCTTTGTCCAAATGCAGTTTCAAGTATTGTTGCCTCTTCTGGGCTCAGGATAGCTGACTCAGGAAGTGCAGGCTTCCCACACACAGCATCCTGGAAGAAGAGTTTCCCTTTCTTCTCAACCCTTTGACAGAGCAGACAGCACACCTTTCCCATATTTCTCACAGAATGGCTGTAAGCAGCACTTTCAAAAATAAAGGAAGCTGGCCGTGGTGGCACATGCCTTTAATCCCAGCACTTGGGAAGCAGAGGCGGGAGGATCACTGTGAGTTCAAGGCCAACCTGAGACTACATAGTGAATTCTAGGTCAGCCTGAGCTAGCACAAGACCCTACCTTGAAAAACCAAAAATAGATAAAGAGATAGATTGAAAATAAATAGATAAGAGTGCTCCAGTCTCCAGGTAGTGAAGAATACCATCCCATGAAAAGCTGTTAAGGTGAGAGGGACAGTTTAGAGAGGGATGGGGCACACTTTGGTGGCCTCCACCATACATATGCCATTCCCAAGTCACTTCAAGCCATTGCTCTGCATCCTGTATCTGCTGAGGTTTCTCCACTTAGAGCCAAGTGTGTGTGTGTGTGTCCCTGCTCAGGGGTGTTTCTCAGACCCTTTCTGAGGACCAAGATTAATTGCTCATTCAGCAAGAATGTATTCATTCCCTTATTCATCCGTTCTGCAGGTGCCAGCATATCAAGCCCCACATCAAGTTTAAAGACATACTAAAATCTCTCAGGATCCACTCTCAGGAGGAATATGTCCACAAGATACATTGGTCACACACATGTTTGGATGGTGACATAATGATGATTCAAGTCTGTCTGCTTATAAAACAGATTCTGGGATTGGGGTGATGGCTCAGTAGATAAAAGCACTTATCATTGCTAGTATGAGTGAGTTGACTTCAGATCCTCAGAATCCATAGAAGAGCCGGACGTCGTGGCAGGTCCCTATGTGAGAAGAAGAGGCCAGACAGGGGAATTTCCGGGAACTCAAGGGTCCGCTGGCCTGGCGAACGCAGCAGCTTGAGGCCCTGCCTCAAGCAAGGAGGAAGGGAAGGCGAGGACCACCATTCAAAGTTGTCCTCTGACCTCTGCATGTACGCCATGGTACACACACACACACACACCAGTAAAAAGCAGGCTTTGAAGTTATTTCCTGAAGAGAAGTAGAGAAGCTTCAGAGTGAGCCTGGTGTTTGGTGAAGACAGGCAGTCAGAGAACAGCGGTCACTTTATGGAATGGCAGCCAGTGTCCTCTCCCATCCCACCTGCCTACTCACATCTCCTCCAGAGACAGAGCAGATAAGTGGCCTCTGCTGAACCTGCCCTTCCATGTCTTGTCACCCTAATCCCTGTCTACCTTCCCTCTGCCCTTGGATACACCTCTCACTGTATCACTCACTACGTACTCCACATCACTCTGCATCACTCACTACATCACTCCACATCACTTTACGTCACTCTGCATCACTCACTACATCACTCCACATCACTTTACGTCACTCTGCATCACTCACTACATCACTCCATATCACTTTACGTCACTCTGCATCACTCACTACATCACTCCACATCACTTTACGTCACTCTGCATCACTCACAGCATCACTCCACATCACTTTACGTCACTCTGCATCACTCACTACAGAGCAGCCTGTGTGCCGAATGCTGTTTTCTCATATCTTGTCAAGGATCCCATCTGTATGTGGAAGAGAGGACATGATGTCCCTTGTGGTGACAGGTGTTTTCAAGGGCAGAGGGGAGGTGGGTAGCACTGGAGGAGATGGAGAGGGATGAGGGTAGCAAGACCCAGAGGAGAAGGGTCAGCAGAGGTCACAGATCTGCTCTGAGACCCTGGAGTGGAGGCTGTGAGTGGGTGGATGGGAAGGGAGGGGAGACCACTGGCTACTTCATCAAATGGCCGCTGCTCCCTGCCCATCCTCACTGACAGGGTTTGCTGCCCCTCAGCCCACATGTCCCCAGAAAGGACTATGCAGGAGAGCAGCACGTGCGGCACGACACTGAGGCTGCAGCAGTCACCATTTGTACGCACGGACGTGGGAGCATGGGTGAGCTCACAGACTCTGAGGTTCTGTTTAGCCAGAGTCGGGGGAGGGGCGGGGGACGCAGGAGCAAGTGGGATGAGAAGGCTCTTTGTCTCTTGGGCACCACATGTGTTCTTTGTCCCCGCATGTGGTGACACCATGGCAAGGGCACTCAGATGGGGCGATTGTTTCAGACTCTTTGGCTCGATTGTCCCCTGCTGCGCTTGTAGCGAGGCTCACAACCTGGGGTGGCGCCAGAGTCAGATGCCGTGGTGTCCCCGGACGGCGAGGATCACCCTACTGTGTGTCAGGCCTGGCAGGTGCTCAGGGGGGCCAAGTCCACTGAGGCAAGGTGGCTCCCGAGCCATGAGAAACCAGGTGACTGGGCTCAGACACTGTCACCACCTGCCTCACCATGAACAGGACACCTGGAGACTTTTTCTCCTCCATATTGCGTCCATCGCATTTTCCCAGATGGCTGTTTCGCCCAAGTGTGTCTTTTTAGCAGCTCCTACGAGTAAGGACTGTGTGCTTTCGTGATCTTATCTAAGTGTCCCCATTACGGCACCAATTGTGACCTGTTAGGGAAGTCACCATCTTCTGAAATGGCTTCTGCATTGGGAATAAAATTTTTCTGTGCCACTGTATATTAGAACTATGTAACTTGTTTTGTGATTTAAATTTTTTTATTATTTGCACGTGCATGTGGTGTGTGTGTACGTGCATGCCCACGTGCGTGCACGTGAGTGTGCAGGACCTTCTCCTCTTGATTCGATCCAGGATCCATGGAAGGAGGCCTCCCACACTGAGGGTGGGTCTTCCCACCTCCACTGACCTAATCTAGAAACTGCCTCACAGGCAGGTCCAAAGTTGTTTCCATGGTGATGTGGGATCCTATCAAACTGACAACTGAAATTAACTTTCACAAGTCAGGAACACCTGATGTTGGCTTCTGGAATCCACACATATGCACACGTGCAAACACACACACACACACATGCACACGGAAATAATCCTCAGAAATCTGGATAATTTCTAGTGGTGACCACAACTAATTACCCTTTGGTGAACCAGGAAGTTCCAGGGCCTAAGTCAGGGAGCACTGTGAAGAAACCATTGCAGAGAATTTCCAAATACTTGGCAGCTTCTTTCTGACCATTTGTCAGTATCTTGTCCAAGAAGAAACACAAGCCATCCAATTCCTCTTTTATTTAAACATTAAGAAATTGTAGCACAGTGACTTAGAAAATGTTCCTAACACGTCAGCAACAGCAATAAAAAGACTGCACGCATCACATACACATCTTTCTGTCTCTTACTGAGGGGAGCATTAACAAGGGCACCACAAACATGTCCCCACCTCTAAAATGAAGAACTGAGCACCCAAGACCCCATAACACACGCACAGGGGAAATGTACTGAGCTCTGTACCGTGGTCAGTTAGGAAAGGGAGCTGGGGAGGGGAACCGGGCGGGACACAGAAGAAAGGAAATACAAAGAGCAGATAGGGATGGACAGACCAGCACGCACACCTGGATGACTGCACACCTAGATGACGGGTAAAGAGGCACCTGGAACTCTTCCCAGTGTCATGTTGCCGTAGCCAAGGGCAGAAATCTAGGCATCTTAATTATCAGTATTTGCATAAGTGCATATCAAAACAAGCTGCGGTGCTGAGGCAGTCCCCTCTCCCCGTCCTGCCTGCCTTGAGAAGAAGCCCTTCAGTGTCATGCTGGTCCACACCAGGGGAGAGGAGCGTCGTACAGGCAGATGTCTCTGACTCTTTCACCACTTCGGCTAATTCCACCTCGCTGGCATTAAGCATTTAAGTCAAGGAACATCTACTTCTCTGTTCTCATCATGGGACCAGAAAAGATGAATCAGTGAGCAGGCCTTTTGTTTTTCAACAGGTCTGATGGCTGATCTAGCCCCCTCTGGAATAAGGCCTCCACATCTGACAAAGCTGTGCCAGGAGCTTGAGAGGTGGGGGCGCAAGAGGGAGAGAGAGAAAAAGCACAAAGGTCTCCACAAGAAATATATATATGTATATATATATATATATATATATATATATATTACATATGTGTATATGTATATACATATATATTAAAATATTGTAAGGCTTCAATTTAAACTAGAATTAAGACTTGGCACATTAAAGTTTAACAAGATAAACATTAAACTGGTTATTGACTTTCACAAAATAAGTTTAGAAAATTGAGGTAATGCATTACTCTTTAATACCCAACCTATCTGATTAGAAACATTTCACTTCTTTCTCATCCTTAGTTAAATCCACTCAGGTATGGAAGAAATATCAAGAAATCAGCTTCCAGTTAGTGGGAAGGGCATGGCTACCAAAAGACAGGTGTTTTACCCTTCATTGAAATAATAAATAGAATTTTAAAAATGACTATTTACAGCCGTACAGAGCCCCCACGCCACTAGGCCTCACAGTGATCGAAGACACTGAAAACATGTGCACACCTGCCCGTACCCACGCGGACTTCCTGCTTTTCCCTCTGCTCACTGGACCACCTCTGTCCCGCCCGGCCCCAGAACCCCGAGTTTCCCTCTCCACACAGCTACTCTCCTTCCCTAGCTCAGGAGACACTGCTGACCCCTCAAATAAACATCTCATTCTTAGCAAAGGCCAACCCTCACGCCTGTTCCCACCTCATCCAGCTCTTGAAAATGATTCTGCACATGTGTGTGATTCTGAGTGCACAGGTATGCAGAATGGGTATGTAGGTACCGTTATGTCCATGTGTGCCCAAGTGACTGTGTATATGTGTATGTGACTGTTGATGGGTCTGCGCTTAGGCAGGGGTGTGGCTGTATGTGTGTACCCATGCTGGAGAGCCTGACTGCTTACCCAGCAGGGGTATGCTGTGTGCGTGTGCGTGTGTGTGTGGACGTGTGCACCTGACTGCTCACCTGGCAGGCCTGAGTAAAAATCCACAGAGACTGGAGAAATCATGTTCGCCTACAGCTGCCCAGGACACAGGGCTCCAGGGTTGGAAGTTAGGTGAACTAACAGTTTCCAAGTTTCCCCACATCCAACATCAATTTGACTTGCCAGAAAACCAAATCACAAATGTAGCACCATGTCCCAGCTCTGCAACAGGCGGACACCCATCCTTGCCGAGGTCGCAGGCTGGCAGAGCCCCCACCATTAATGGAATGTGGGAACTACTTGGGTGGGTGGGTGGGGGACTGGAAGGCATTTTCATAGCTGCTGACTCCCCAGTGAGCCTCGAGGACACTGAGGCCAGATGGCACAGAGGGTGACACGTGGGTCGAGACCAACGGTGTGTGAGCCAGGCCTGCTGGCTGGGACAGCAAACACAGGGGCCAATCTTGGAAGTTCGGCAAGGCTCTGCTTCATGCTGGCCTGCTTGGCTCACAGTGCCCAGGGGAGTGGGTCTACCACCCGTGTGCCCACCTGGAGCAGGCATCCAGCAGGTGGTCGTCCCTCACAGGCCTAGCTGGTTCCCAAAGGCTCAGGTGGACCGAAGAGTGCGGGAGGCCACGCTGGGCCTCGGGTCCAACCGGCTTACAGGGTGCTCAGGTGCGGCAGCGAGTCCAGGTGCCCGGTCCTGTCCCGCGTGGCGGATGCGGACTCCACGCCACGAAGCCACTCGGTGCACTTGCGCACGAGGCCCTCGTCTACCACGTCGGGCTCCTCCTCGTACTCCACGTCGTCGTACTTGTGTCTGTCGTTGAGCAACGACACCTTGAGCACGGGGCGCAGGTCGGCTGGCCGTGGCCCTGGCATGGTGGCCTGCAGGCCTCCCGGCAGCAGCGGCGAGCGGGGCGGCCGGCGGGTGAGGCCGGGGGCCAGAGGCGCAGCTGGGGCGCAAGCGGCGCCGCCTCTCCGCAGACCGGCGGCCCGGGCCCGGGGTCCAGGGCCCTGCGGGCGCCGGGGCTCTGCCGGGGGCGAGGGGAAGGCGGGCCTGCGGGGCCGCGCCAGCAGCTGCTTCTCGAGGTGCCGCCTCTGGATGAGCAGGATGGCCTCGGGCGTGAGGCTCAGCGAGAAGCGCATGGCGTCGTCGGGCCCCACGGCCGCGGCCCCGGCTCGGCTGGGAGCGCAGGGGGCCCGGCGTGGCGCGGCACACGTGGCCGGGGTCCCCGCGCGCCCGGGCGCGGCCTGGGGCGGAGCGCGCGCGGGACCCGGCGGCTGCGGGGGGCCGGGGCCGGGGCCGCGCCGGGCCGGTGGCCTCTTCGGGGTGGCCGAGGGCCAGGAGCTGGACAGCAGCGCCTCGGACCTCTCGGGCAACCTCCGCTTCGGGTCCCCGGCGGCGGCGGGCGGCGAGGGCGCGGGCGCGGGCGGCGCGCAGGGCCTCCGGGGCGGCGGGCGCGCGGCGGGGACCCCCGGGGCGGCGGCGGGCTGCGGGAACGGCATGTCGCCGTCGCCGCGCGGGCGGGAGGGTGGTAGTGGCCCTGCGAGGAGGGCCCGGGTCTCAGACACCCCCCCGCGGCCGCGCTCCACACCCACCTGCGTCCGGCCGCCGCATCTCCCCAGCGCTTCTCGCAAGCCCTGGGCTGCCCGCGAAAGGACGCTCGGGGCCCTCCGCCGCGGGCGAGTCGGATGCTGCCCGGTCCCCACCCCGGGCAGGGCCGGGCGGCGGCGGGAGGAGGAGGAGGAGCCCGCGCGCTCGCCGAGGCCTGCCGAGTCCGGAGCTGCACAGGGCTGGCGTGGAGACCCACTGTTGAATGCCGGAGACAAAGTGCCAGACAGCCGCAAGACAGCCCAGCATCCCGAGGCTCCCCCTGCCTGGTTAAAACTTAATGCACGGGATCTCGGTCCCTGGTTCCCACCCCCCTGGGAGGGCAGGGGGTGGTACCAAGTCATGGGTGGAGCTCTGCGCGGTGGAGAGAAAAACCTTCTGGAAGATGGAGAGCTGAAATCACTGGGCACACGCAGAGCCGCCCTGGGTTTCACCTGTGCACACTGTTGATAACACTCCTTAAGGAGCTGTTTTACAATTAAATCCATTTACTGTCCATGAATAGGCAAGACTGCTTAACATAGGAATATTAGACATTAAGCTGTTTTAATAAGTGATTACCGAAAGCAGAGCAGTAATTTTGTTTTCATTCTTTACAGCAGTGACTCAAAGTGAATGAAATAATCCTTAACAACTAATTTCCTGGTTGTAGGTACATGAAAGCATCCCTACAATATTGAAATGTTCAATCAAGCAATAATTAACCTACTATAAACCACTGCATCAAAAAGTCAGGTTTACCTAAATGTCAAATGCAGACATTGCCAGAAAAATACTTTCCCCTCAGATTTGAAAGTGGCGGCCCTGGGTTAGCTGGGAGCACGTGGAAATGTGGGTAAACACTGCGCCCTGTGCCAACAGTCGCTCCACCTCCCCTCTTTGTTTGTTGGGTGGCACTGACAACTAGAGGCTGGGCCCTGCGTAGCCAAGGAAACTTGGGTGTCAGAAATGTTTTTCCCTAGATCAGGCAACTGCCACTAGCACCTTAAGCCTCCGCCACAACACCTTATATTCCCTCCATGCACAGCACTAGGGCAGCTGGAAGGAGCCGTCCACCCCTCCCACGACCTTGAGGGCCTCCATCTCAGCCTGGGGCTCAGGCTGCTAACACCCTGGGAAGTGCAGGTCCTAAGATGCTCACACACTGGTTTTCTTTGGAGTGTTGGTTTGTAGGTGGGTGTGGGCATGGAAACAGTGGGTGCAGGCTGGCAGTTGTGTGCCAGGAAAAGGCTCGGAGGCAAGGGATCGGATGCATTTGTGTGTGTGCAGCGCGGGGCTGACTTTGGAGGAAAACCTGGATGTGTTCTGGGGATCGTGCTGACGTCAATGATAATGGGTAAAATCTACAGGCTGTGTGGTGGTTTGATTCCAGTGTCCCTCATAAACAGGTATTCCGAATGCCATGTCCCCAGCTGCTGACAATTTGGGAATTAATGCCTCCTGGAGCCAGTGTATTGTTGGGGGCGGACTTATGGGTATTATAGCTATCTTCCTCTTGCCAGTGTTTGGCACACTTTCCTGTTGCTGTTGTCCATCTGATGTTGACCAGGAGGTGATGTCCATCCTCTGCCCGTGCTGTTGTATTCCCCTGCCATCATGGAGCTTCCCCTCGTGTCTATAAACCAAAATAAACCCTTTGCCCCCACAAGCTGTTCTTGGTCAGGTGTTTTCTGCCAGCCATTTGAACCTGGCTGCAACAGTAAGGTTGGTACCAAGAGTGGGGGTGTTGCTGCCAGAAACCTGACTCTACGGCTTCAGCCTTTTGGAACTACTTTGCAGGAGGATGTGGACGAATTTCAAATTGTGGCCTAACAGATGCCTTAAAGTCAAGCAATCTGCCATTTTTTATGACTGCCAAATATTTTTACAACTCATTTACACAAGATGGTCTTGATTGTGTGTAGCAGACAGCTTCAGGTTCACTGAGATGAACTTACAGACCAGGCACAGTTATGGAGGAAGGGAGGTTTATTGAAGCTTACAGATCCAGGGGAAGTTCCATAATGGCAGAAGAAGCTGGCCTGTCTTCACAGGCCTAAGCAGAGAGAGAGAGAGAGAGAAGCACAAGCCTAAAGCCAAAAGCCACAGCACACTTCAGGAACTCCAGCTAGGCACACTTTGCATATCTTTAGATTGAAATCTGAAACCCACCACCACACCTTAAGATCCACACAATGGCACTGACTCCAGCCAGGTGGCTAAAGATGCAAACTACAAACAAACAACTGAATATATTGGGGGCCATCTATTCTATTCAAACTACCACACTGTGTTCCAGGGAAGAGTGGAGCAAAGTCCATTTTCCTTAGGCAATGCCACTGTGGAGATGAGGAAGTTCGCACACAGAACATTAGTGGTCTCTGCCCCACCCTCAGGGGCTGGTTGTTCCCCATGACCTGCACCTCAACCCCTGTGGCTGTTGGAAACCAGGGTTGCCAAGGGCCACCTGGGCCACTGTCACAGGGTCCAGCTACTAATGGACACCCCTAGGATCTGAGAATGTGGGTTTGTTCGGAATGGCTGTCACCTGTCAGCAGTGTGGAATGAGGAGACCCCCACCACGTCTTGCAGACTTGCTCTGTAGGTGTGGCCCCGGGCAGCCAGCATTGCTAACCTGACAACTAGGCCTTGAGTGAGCTCACTGGACATGAGCCCATTGTGTCCCAGGCTCAAGGGTGAGGAGGCGAGAGAAACTTTTTCTGCACGTCGTGGTGGCCTCCTCTCAGATACCCACCTTTCTTAGCGGCCTGATGAGTACCACGTTCCTAGCACCAGCCACTGTGGCTCATTACTTTCTAGCCATCTGATGCGGTCAGTGCTGATCCAGCCCACTTTAAACATTGTCTGTGGTGAGGAAACCGTGGTCGAGCTGGGTGAAGCACTTACCCAAGTTGGCGCAGGGTACAGCTCCCTCACGCCTACAGTGCTCAGCCCTCGAAACCATTGTGAAGTACAGGTGGCCCCAGCAAGGGCCTCCTTCCCTGGCTCATTAACCCTCCGACAGCTGCGCTGGCACCCCAGAAACACGCTTCCGGTATTCTGCTATAGATTTCCACTTTGGGCATCCCTCTGAGGAGCTGGAAGAAGCCATGGGACCCCAGGTACAGAACACCGAATTCTACATACAGTGTGGTGGTGAACAGAAACCTAGAACCCCCTACAGCTTGTCCACGCCCCTCACTCCACAGTAAGGCCGGGTGGAATAGATTCTCCAGGGAAGTTCTTTTCTCCTGTGCACCGAGGTCAGGTGGCCAGCAGATGGTGCTGGACACGTCCCCGTGTGCACTACCGGGGTGGGGCCCTGAGGGCGAGACACAGCATGCATGATCACACAGAGGACTGGACATGATGCTCGGAAGCCGGACCTCACCAGCACTGCACTCTTTCTATGGGCCCACTCTGAAGGACTGTGCAGGAAACAAGTCTCCCAAGCTTGCTCTCTGACTACTCTCTCACTGGATTCACAACAGGACAGTGACTTGTAACTCTCCCCACAGAGGAGGCTCAACACAGTGATCCCTCATCCCCTCCCCATGAGGACTCATATGCACCCGTCTGCCCTTCAGACTCTCCTCTCCAGGGCTGGGGACGGAACGTGCAGCTGGATGTGTACTGAATGAACCCCTATCCCAGGTGCTTGACCTGTGACTGCCTGCTCCTGAACAAGGCATAGCAGCACCTGTGCGCCAGGTCCTCCCAGCCCCACACTGGTGCCAGGCCAGTCAGTACTGACCCACCTTTAGTCCTTTCCAACACCACCTTGTCTTTCGGTGGTAGTGCAGGCCTGTCCCATAGCTGCCATCTGGCCTAGGATGAGGACACATCTGGGAAGCCCCAGAGCGCCCAGCAAGGCGACACCCTGTCTGTCCTCCCTGTGTCTTGCCATCTCAATGGACTTAGGAACCCACTCTTCCATTCTAAGACCACGATCCATCCTACAGTACGCAGCTTTACCTAAAGTGGCTTCACAATCTGTCCTGGGACTCTCGCATGCCAGCACCAAGCACTCTTACATGTCACTCTGTGCCACCCTGACTTGCCTGGGAAGGACCCCAAGCTCTGCCAGCCAAGCTATATGTAGTTGAGCTTTTGCTGTAGAAAAACTGAAAATGGGCAGACCAGCGCTTCCTGCTGCTGCAAACAAACTCCAGGTGCATGCACCACTTTGTGCATCTAGCTTTATGTGGGTACTGAGGAACTGAACTCAGGCACCACCTTATTTTGAGACAGGGTCTCTCAATGAACTCAAAGCTCACTAAATTAGCTAAATTAGTTGGCTGGCAAGTCCCAAGGATACTCCTGTCACCATCTCTCTCGGGCACTGGGATTACAGGCATGTGCTGCTATGTCCTGCTTTTTTTTTTTTTTTTTTTTTTTTTTTTCCCGAGGTAGGGTCTCACTCTGGCCCAGGCTGACCTGGAATTCACTATGGAGTCTCAGGGAGGCCTCGAACTCACGGCGATCCTCCTACCTCTGCCTCCCGAGTGCTGGGATTAAAGGCATACGCCACCACACCCAGCTTGTTTTTGTTTTTTGAGGTAAGGTCTCACTCTAGCTCAGCCTGACCTGGAATTCACTATGTAGTCTCAGGGTGGCCTCGAACTCATGGCGATCCTCGTACCTCTGCCTCCCAAGTGCTGGGATTAAAGGTGTGCGCCACCATGCCCGGCTTATGTCCAGCATTTTTGTAAGCACTGGGCATCCAAGTACTTTCTGTACTAAGGTATCTCCCAGTCATGCATCTTGAGTTTTAAAGTCTACCTGGAGACATTCCTTAATAATGTAGCATTCCTATAGCAAGTTGTCAGACAGGAAAGCCAGACAAAATGACTGAGGAGTGGCAGAACACAGTGACAAGGTAGTCTCTGGGGAAGATGGTGGGCAGCCTGGAGAAACGCCAGGCTCCTGGAGGGAGCACCGCGTGCACTTTCTCCCCAGCCTGGGATCTAAGCTCTCAGCAAGCTCCTGTCAATCCTTGGGTTTTCAGAAGCCCATTTCCTAGATAAGCCAGCAGTCTGCCCCCACCAGCCTTGCTCTGCTCCTGCCAGCAGGTGGCATCATCCTGCCCTGTAGCTGCCAGCCACGCTGCACACCCCCAGGGCTGGGTGATACTGGCTGTGCATCCCACCCATCTTGTCACCTGGGACCTCTGCAGGACTAGGACATATGTGTTCTCACCCATCACCAAAATGAAAGGCAACATGTGTGAAGGCCCCAGGATACCTTCTACTTGGAGGGTGCCAATCTGTGGACTCTGGAGGTCTTGGGTCTGTCCAGGCCGGCTGCCCACTCCCACCACTTCTGATCCTTGGAACAACTAAGTGTGAAGTACCACACTGTCCTATGTGGAGTCAGTTCCGTGAGTGTTTCTGCTGTGCAGGCTAACAACCAGAGCAAGTCTTCCACCACTTCCCCCAAGTCTCCGCACTTCACACGCATGGTGTGGGAAGCCCAGAGGGCAGACTCGGGTGTTGCTCCTCAGGTACTGTCCACCTTTTCTGAGACAGGCTCTTTCACTGGACTGGGACTCAAACAGGCTAGACTGACTGACTAGAGCCCCAGGGATCCACCTGTCTCCACACGCATGTGGACCCAGAGTCAACCTTGGGTGTCATTCCGCAGACACTGTTATTTTTTAAAAATATTTTATTTTTGTTTATTTATTTATTATTTGACAGAGAGAGAGAGAGAGAGAGAGAGAGACAGAGAGAGAGAGAGAGAGAGAGATTGAGAGAGAGAGAGAATGGGCACAGCAGGGCTTCCGGCCACTGCAAACAAACACCAGACGCTGTGTCCCCTTGTGCATCTGGCTAACGTGGGTCCTGGGGAATCGAACCTGGGTTCTTTGGCTTTGCAGGCAAATGCCTTAACCGCTAAGCCACTCCTCCAGCCCTCTTTTTTGAGACAAGGTCTCTCATCGCTTTGGAACTCACCAAGTAGGCTAGACTAACTGGCCAGCAAGCCCCAGAGGTTACTGTCTCCATCTCCCCCTGTGCCTGGGTCACAAGTGCACATGAGTTTTGAAGGCTGTACCTGGGCCCTAATGCTTGTAAGGCAAGCACTTTACCCATGGGGCTTTCTCCCACCCCCACCAGAATCCTGAGGGCACATTCCCTTAATTCACCACACCTGCCTGCGCCAGTGCTACCTTCTCTCCACACTGTCACACACTCCGGCACGTGCCCGCTTGCTGTCCCTGCAAATGCACATCTGCTGGCAGACTAGGGTGTGCTCTGCTTGTGGGACCTGCGGGAGGAGCAGCACAGGCTACCGACCCTGCTGACCCTCCAAAAGCCATCCTCCTGTGACTCTGCAGCACCCCCCCCAGCCCCCGGGTAAAAGCAGCTTTCTGTCCTTATCCCAGGGGACCCGCCTCACCTCACCTCCACCTACAACCAGTGCCTCCTCCACATCCCTCCCCACATTCCTGTCCTAGCTTTCCCCAGAACACCCCACCTCCTGACCAGCACCTCCTCTACATCTCTCCCTGGACCTCCTGGTCAAAGCTGGTCTGGGTTCTCAGTCTTCTCATCTTTCACACTTGCCCTCAGTCATTTTACTTAAGGTAGAGGCTGGAGCTCACTCATTTCTTGGCAGAAAGACTCCACAGTGCCTCAGCTAAATTTTATTAAACAAGTCACTTAAAATATAAAGTTGGTCCAGAAAATGTTGTTTTTCCAAGGGTAGGTTTATTTCAAAATTGTACATATATATTATTTTTAATTACATGTAATAAGTAATTTAAGCTTAGACATATAAAGTTTCACATTTTTAAAGTTAAAAAAACTCTTAAAAGCCAAATAAGGGGGATACATCTCACAGCACAGGTTTCCCCTTTAGATACTCACATTTCAAAAGCTGTTTAGGAAAGATTAAAAAACTGGGTAAAAAATATTTACAAATGGCAATGATTAAAATTCCATCTTTGGAGAAGCAGGTTAAGGACAGGGAGAATTTAAAGCTACAAGCATGGAGGCACCGAGTCAGGCAAGTGTGTTTTACCAGTCCATGGGGCGGTCCTCAGCAGTCCCTGTGGCCACTGCCTCTGGAGTGGTGACTGTATGGAACAGCACCCTTCAGAACAGAGCAAGTGCATTCCAAAGCGCTTTCCTGGAGCAGCTTCAGATGGTCAATTCAGGAGAGAGGAGCAGCACTTAAGCACGGCGTCCCTGGGGAGAAACGATGGAGCATGAGCACCTGAGCTCAGAGGCAGCTGCAGGAGACCCCGCCGTGTGACCCCACAGGCCAAAGCTCTGCTGAGGACTGGTGAGCTAGCTGGTGGAGCGCTCAGCCTGGAAGTGAATCGGTTGCAGGGGATCGTATTGCATCTTTATATGCTGACCTTAAAGACAGAAAATTAACATAAAAATAACCTACAGAGGCCAGGTGTGGTGGTGAACACCTTTAATCCCAGCACTTGGGAGACAGAGGTAGGAGGACTGCCGTGAGTTTACATAGTGAATACTGCCCTGAGAGTACATAGTGAATTCCAGGTCAGCCTGGGTGAGACCCTACCTCGAAAAACAAAAACAAAAAAACAAAACAAAAAACAAAACAAAACAAAAAAAACCTAAAAATTCATTTTTTAAAAGAGCCAATGAATTATTTTGCCTGCATAGTCGTATTTGATGTGGTACTGTTCACAAAAGGCAATCTATGGAAGCAGCCCAGAGCTCGTCAGTGGATAGCAGTTGAGGTCAACGTGGTACAGACAGTGGATTTTTACACTGCCAAAGAGCAAAACGACTCCACTTCCAGAACAATAGGTGGGAACTGGACAAGAACATGTCCTAAGTATGCCAGACTCAGAAGGTGAATCTCATATGTACTCTATCATGTGTGGATCTGCATGTGTGGCTGGCTAGTCCAGTCTCTCTGCGCCAGTCATTTACCAGTTTTCATAAAGATTCTGACTCTGGGACTCCAGAGATAGCTCAGCAGTTAAGGTGCTTGTCTACAAAGCCTAATGAACCCTTCCCCAGCACCCATGTAAAGCCAGATGCACACAGTGCCATATGCCTCTGGAGTTTGTTTGCAGTGGCTGGAGGGGGCCTACCACGCCCACTCTCCCTCCCTCCCTCTTTCTCTCTGCTGGGTGTGGTGGTGCTCATCTTTAATTCCAGCACTCAGGAGGCAGACGTAGTAGGATGGTTGTGAGTTCAAGGCCAGCCTGAGACTACACAGTAAATTTCAGGTGAGCCTGGGCTAAAGCAGGAAAGACCCTACCTTGAAAACCAGGAAAAAAAAAAGTCTCTAGCCCTTCCCAGGTTTGGATCTGGCCAATGGCAGCACTGGCGAGGCACCGCAGCCCATGGTCGTCTGGCTCCACTGCTCTTGGGCCTATCATGAGGCAGAGCATCGTGCTGAACATGCGGTGGGACAAAGGTGCACATTTCTTGGAGGACCGGAAGCAGAGGAGGAACTGAACTCGAAAAGTGAAATGTTTATCACTGCATCCAAAGAATTCCCCAACCATGAATGTAATGGCCTCATCACCGTCACATGCTCTTCTCTAGTGGCTGAACTATTCCATGACACATGGAGAAGGGAGAAAGAGTCTTCACTCCGAACTGCTAACAGCACCCGAGGCTGCTGCTCACTGAGGTCCCTCTCCAGGGCAGGGCTCCAAGCCCCTGGGAAAGGTTGGCTGTCTGTCTCAGGAGCTGCCGTGGATGTGAGGGGACGTCCTGTCTAGATGACCTTCTCTCCACGCTGACGAGCCCCGGGAGGCTCCTGGCTCAGCTGAATGCTGACCTGCAACTCTGCTCTACAGCTTGTTTGCAAAACAGCTTCACGCTCTTCTGTTCTCCGTACAAGTGTTCATCAAAGAGAATTATTCATTAGCAATGGAATAAATAAAAAAAAAGAGCCTCCCAGCCCTCGGGAGGCAGAGGTAGGAGGATCACCATGAGTTCAAGGCCATCCAGAAACTACACAGTGAATTCCAGTTCAGCCTGGGCTAGAGTGAAGCCTTATCTCAGGGGAAAACTTTTTTTCTTCTAACTTCTTCCATTGCTCATGTTAGGTACATCATTTTGCTGGGTTTTTAAATACACAGCATGTCTCTGAATTTCAGATAAAACAATGTTTCATCAGAACCCTTTTCTAACTCTATCAAGCTTAAGATTGGAATTCGCTTTTACTTTTCTTCTACAACTAAATTAATACATTCCTCTAGGAAAAATTCTTTTAAATGGCAGTATTCTGTCAACATACACACCAGGGGTTCTGCTGGTTAAAACATTAATGCATCACACCTTAGGCTCTGACAACAGGCTCCAGCAGTATCTGCATACTTGGTGCAGCATGCCTGTTTCCCAGTCACTGCCCCATTTTTCCAGAGCAGAGGTTGTTCTGTGAGCCTCTGCATCTAGCTCTGAGGGAGGGATTAAGGTCTCCTGTCAGATTCCCACCTGCCAGTGCTCATGAGGCAAGGCAAGGAAAAACTCCCAACCTGCTTGCTCTATCTATCAAGACTTATCAAGCCGGGCCCAATGGCACATGCCTTTAATCCCAGCACTCGGGAGGCAGAGGTAGGAGAATTGCTGTGAGTTCGAAGCCACCCTGTGACTACATAGTGAATTCCAGATCACCCTGGACTAGAGTGAGACCCTACCTCAAAAACCAAACCAAAACAAACAAACAAACAAACAAAAAAACAACAAAAGACATATTAAGTCTGGTACTTGGCATATCAGCCTTCTTTTAAAAACAATTTACTTCAAGCTGGACATGGTGACACACGCCTTTAATGGCAGCACTCGGGAGGCAGAGGTAGGTAGATCACTGTGAGTTCCAGGCCACCCTGAGACTACATAGTGAATTCCAGGTCAGCCTGGGCTAGGGCGAGACCCTACCTCAAAAACAAATAAAAATAACTTACTTCCTTTAACAAGCCAATTAAAAAAAACGTCTTGTAAATAAATTTTAATGTAAATATTTAATATGATTGCATATAGAGGCCCAGAAAGAACAAGATGGAATTCAAAGATGCTTACCTGGCATATGGGATATAGGACAGACTATACCTGCAAAAGAGAGTCACAGATGTTGACATGCACTTCACAGCACCGCACTGTTTATCTCAGGGGTCACATGTAACACCGGAACCACCACAGCACTGCCCAGAGGCTCTCAAACTGTGACTCCAGACAAAGGCAAGAGCCTCCATCCAAGAAAGCATGTCGAAGATGCAGGTTTTATACTCCATGCCAGACCCCATGACAAGTTTCTTTTACCAATTTTTTTTTTGTCTTTTCTCTTTGCTTGTTTTGGCAGTGATGCACAGCTAGCAGTTGCCCCATCATGACCCACACCCCAGATCGGATACCTGTGACTAGCAAATTCCTGGTGACTCAGACATATGATGAAGCTTTGGGATATCATGATCAAAGTGATGCTCTGGTTTTCTACACAGTCTATCATGAATCTGAATAAAACGTGTGGATGGGGTGTGCACCAGTGAGAAGTGCTGCACCTGTTTTCCACATGGTCTATCATGAATCTGAATAAAACGTGCGGATGGGGTGTGCAACAGTGAGAAGTGATGCTCCTGTTTTCTACAGTCTATCATGATCTGAATAAAACGTGCGGATGGGGTGTGCACCAGTGAGAAGTGATGCTCCTGTTTTCTACAGTCTATCACGAATCTGAATAAAACGTGCGAATGGGGTGTGCACCAGTGAGAAGTGATGCTCCTGTTTTCTACAGTCTATCATGATCTGAATAAAACGTGCGAATAGGGTGTGCACCAGTGAGAAGTGATGCTCCTGTTTTCTACAGTCTATCACGAATCTGAATAAAACGTGCGGATGGGGTGTGCACCAGTGAGAAGTGATGCTCCTGTTTTCTACAGTCTATCATGATCTGAATAAAACGTGCGAATGGGGTGTGCACCAGTGAGAAGTGATGCTCCTGTTTTCTACAGTCTATCATGATCTGAATAAAACGTGTGGATGGGGTGTGCACCACTGAGAAGTGATGCTCCTGTTTTCTACATGGTCTATCATGATCTGAATAAAACGTGCGGATGGGGTGTGCACCAGTGAGAAGTGATGCTCCTGTTTTCTACACTCTATCATGATCTGAATAAAACGTGCGGATGGGGTGTGCACCAGTGAGAAGTGATGCTCCTGTTTTCTACACTCTATCATGATCTGAATAAAACGTGCGGATGGGGTGTGCACCAGTGAGAAGTGATGCTCCTGTTTTCTACAGTCTATCATGAATCTGAATAAAACGTGTGGATGGGGTGTGCACCAGTGAGAAATGATGCTCCTGTTTTCTACAGTCTATCATGAATCTGAATAAAACGTGCGGATGGGGTGTGCACCAGTGAGAAATGATGCTCCTGTTTTCTACAGTCTTTCATGAATCAGAGTAAAACGTGCGGATGGGGTGTGCACCAGTGAGAAGTGATGCTCCTGTTTTCTACAGTCTATCATGAATCTGAATAAAACGTGTGGATGGGGTGTGCACCAGTGAGAAGTGATGCTCCTGTTTTCTACAGTCTATCATAATCTGAATAAAACGTGAGGATGGGGTGTGCACCAGTGAGAAGTGATGCTCCTGTTTTCTACAGTCTATCATGAATCTGAATAAAACGTGTGGATGGGGTGTGCACCAGTGAGAAGTGATGCTCCTGTTCTCTACAGTCTATCATAATCTGAATAAAACGTGCGGATGGGGTGTGCACCAGTGAGAAGTGATGCTCCTGTTCTCTACAGTCTACCATGAATCTGAATAAAACGTGTGGATGGGGTGTGCACCAGTGAGAAGTGATGCTCCTGTTTTCGACAGTCTATCATGAATCTGAATAAAACGTGTGGATGGGGTGTGCACCAGTGAGAAGTGATGCTCCTGTTCTCTACAGTCTATCATAATCTGAATAAAACATGCGGATGGGGTGTGCACCAGTGAGAAGTGATGCTCCTGTTCTCTACAGTCTACCATGAATCTGAATAAAACGTGTGGATGGGGTGTGCACCAGTGAGAAGTGATGCTCCTGGTTTCTACAGTCTACCATGAATCTGAATAAAACGTGTGGATGGGGTGTGCACCAGTGAGAAGTGATACTCCTGTTTTCTACAATCTATCATGAATCTGAATAAAACGTGCGTATGGGGTGTGCACCAGTGAGAAGTGATGCTCCTGTTTTCTACACGGTCTATCATGAATCTGAACAAAACGTGCGGATGGGGTGTGCACCATTGAGAAGTGATGCTCCTGTTTTCTACACGGTCTATCATGAATCTGTATAAAACGTGCGGATGGGGTGTGCACCAGTGAGAAGTGATGCTCCTGTTTTCTACAGTCTATCATGAATCTGAATAAAACGTGCGGATGGGGTGTGCACCAGTGAGAAGTGATGCTCCTGTTTTCTACAGTCTATCATGAATCTGAATAAAAAATGCGGATGGGGTGTGCACCAGTGAGAAGTGATGCTCCTGTTTTCTACACGGTCTATCATGAATCTGAATAAAACATGCGGATGGGGTGTGCACCAGTGAGAATTGATGCTCCTGTTTTCTACAGTCTATCATGAACCTGAATAAAACGTGCGGATGGGGTGTGCACCAGTGAGAAGTGATGCTCCTGTTTTCTACAGTCTATCATGATCTGAATAAAACGTGCGGATGGGGTGTGCACCAGTGAAAAGTGATGCTCCTGTTTTCTACATGGTCTATCATGAATCTGAAAAAAACGTGCGGATGGGGTGTGCACCAGTGAGAAGTGATGCTCCTGTTTTCTACAGTCTATCATGAACCTGAATAAAACGTGCGGATGGGGTGTGCACCAGTGAGAAGTGATGCTCCTGTTTTCTACATGGTCTATCATGATCTGAATAAAACGTGTGGATGGGGTGTGCACCAGTGAGAAGTGATGCTCCTGTTTTGTACAGTCTATCATGATCTGAATAAAACGTGCGGATGGGGTGTGCACCAGTGAGAAGTGATGCTCCTGTTTTCTACATGGTCTATCATGATCTGAATAAAACGTGTGGATGGGGTGTGCACCAGTGAGAAGTGATGCTCCTGTTTTGTACAGTCTATCATGATCTGAATAAAACGTGCGGATGGGGTGTGCACCAGTGAGAAGTGATGCTCCTGTTTTCTACAGTCTATTATTATCTGAATAAAACGTGCGGATGGGGTGTGCACCAGTGAGAAGTGATGCTCCTGTTTTCTACAGTCTATCATGAATCTTAATAAAACGTGTGGATGGGGTGTGCACCAGTGAGAAGTGATGCTCCTGTTTTCTACACGGTCTATCATGATCTGAATAAAACGTGCGGATGGGGTGTGTACCAGTGAGAAGTGATGCTCCTGTTTTCTACAGTCTATCATGAATCTGAATAAAACGTGCGGATGGGGTGTGCACCAGTGAGAATTGATGCTCCTGTTTTCTACAGTGTATCATCATCTGAATAAAACGTGCGGATGGGGTGTGCACCAGTGAGAAGTGATGCTCCTGTTTTCTACAGTCTATCACGATCTGAATAAAACGTGCGGATGGGGTGTGCACCAGTGAGAAGTGATGCTCCTGTTCTCAACAGTCTATCATGATCTGAATAAAACGTGCGGATGGGGTGTGCACCAGTGAGAAGTGATGCTCCTGTTTTCTACAGTCTATCATGAATCTGAATAAAACGTGTGGATGGGGTGTGCACCAGTGAGAAGTGATGCTCCTGTTTTCTACAGTCTATCATGATCTGAATAAAACGTGCGGATGGGGTGTGCACCAGTGAGAAGTGATGCTCCTGTTTTCTACAGTCTATCACGAATCTGAATAAAACGTTCGGATGGGGTGTGCACCAGTGAGAAGTGATGCTCCTGTTTTCTACAGTCTATCATGAATCTGAATAAAACGTGCGGATGGGGTGTGCACCAGTGAGAAGTGATGCTCCTGTTTTCTACAGTCTATCATGAATCTGAATAAAACGTGCGGATGGGGTGTGCACCAGTGAGAATTGATGATCCTGTTTTCTACAGTGTATCATCATCTGAATAAAACGTGCGGATGGGGTGTGCACCAGTGAGAAGTGATGCTCCTGTTTTCTACAGTCTATCACGATCTGAATAAAACGTGCGGATGGGGTGTGCACCAGTGAGAAGTGATGCTCCTGTTTTCAACAGTCTATCATGATCTGAATAAAACGTGCGGATGGGGTGTGCACCAGTGAGAAGTGATGCTCCTGTTTTCTACAGTCTATCATGAATCTGAATAAAACGTGTGGATGGGGTGTGCACCAGTGAGAAGTGATGCTCCTGTTTTCTACAGTCTATCATGATCTGAATAAAACGTGCGGATGGGGTGTGCACCAGTGAGAAGTGATGCTCCTGTTTTCTACAGTCTATCACGAATCTGAATAAAACGTTCGGATGGGGTGTGCACCAGTGAGAAGTGATGCTCCTGTTTTCTACAGTCTATCATGAATCTGAATAAAACGTGCGGATGGGGTGTGCACCAGTGAGAAGTGATGCTCCTGTTTTCTACAGTCTATCATGATCTGAATAAAACGTGCGGATGGGGTGTGCACCAGTGAGAAGGGATGCTCCTGTTTCCTACAGTCTATCATGAATCTGAATAAAACGTGTGGATGGGGTGTGCACCAGTGAGAAGTGATGCTCCTGTTTTCTACAGTCTATCATGAATTTGAATAAAATGTGTGGATGGGGTGTGCACCAGTGAGAAGTGATGCTCCTCTTTTCTACAGTCTATCATAATCTGAATAAAACGTGCGGATAGGGTGTGCACCAGTGAGAAGTGATGCTCCTGTTTTCTACAGTCCACCATGAATCTGAATAAAACGTGTGGATGGGGTGTGCACCAGTGAGAGGTGATGCTCCTGTTTTCTACAGTCTATCATGATCTGAATAAAATGTGCGGATGGGGTGTGCAGCAGTGAGAAGTGATGCTCCTGTTTTCTACGGTCTATCATGAATCTGAATAAAACGTGCGGATAGGGTGTGCACCAGTGAGAAGTGATGCTCCTGTTTTCTACAGTCTATCATGAATCTGAATAAAACGTGTGGATGGGGTGTGTACCAGTGAGAAGTGATGCTCCTGTTTTCTACAGTCTATCATGAATCTGAATAATACGTGCGTATGGGGTGTGCACCAGTGAGAAGTGATGCTCCTGTTTTCTACAGTCTATCATGAATCTGAATAAAATGTGCGGATGGGGTGTGCACCAGTGAGAAGGAAGAAGAGAGCCCCAGACTACTGATCCCAGCCAGTGATTCAAAGCAGCAGAATCAGGAAGGGCTATGGCTACAAGGAGTGGTGTGATGGGAAGGGACAGGAACAGACAGAGCCTTCTCCCAAGCAGCACTCAGGCTTCCTGTGCAGGTGGACAGAGGTTGAACAAAGCACTGGCCTTGAGGAAGGAGCCTTATGGGAAAGAAGAGTGCACTGGCACCTGGAATTCAGAGGGCAGCCAGAAAGCAGCATCAGCATGTACCCCACAGGGCCACAGCCAACATCTGGAATGACTACCGGCTGGCCATTTCCTAGCAACAGAAGGTGCGGTGAGCTGGTGGCTCTCTTGTAGTTTGACTCTTTTAGGGTCTCACCTACTTTTATCAGCTCTCTTCCACAGTGCCCCACCCACCTGCTGGGGACCCCTCCCTCCACAGCCTTCCCTAGAGGCATCACTGAGGCAGCCTGTCTGTACAGTCCCCGCCCCTGGCCTGGCCTCACAGTGGGGCCAGCTCTGCAGACTACGTAGAGCTCTAACGCCTACCACCTCCAGGCTACGTCCACTCTGTACCTGTGTGAGCAGACTTACCAGGTCATGGACAGGAACTGCAAGATGCAGAACAGCATGGCCAGTCCCTTCTTATTCTAATGGCAACAGAGAACAACGAGATTAGGATGCTAAAGGACTGCCTGTGACACAATCAACCCTTACCCTTCACAAATGTAGACGGCCAGATGAACACACATTGTGGACGAGAGTGTCGTCTGTTTTCTTTTTGGTTTTTCAAGGTAGGGTCTCACTCTAGTCCAGGCTGACCTGGAATTCACTAGGTAGCCTCAGGGTGGTCTTGAACTCACAATGATTCTCCTACCTCTGCCTCCCAAGTGCTGGGCTTAGTTTGATACATTGAGAAACTTAAGTATTCAAGAAATACACTTTCTTTCAAAAATTGGACTGGAGGGATGGCTTAGCAGTTAAGGCATTTGCCTACAGAGCCAAAGGACCCAGGTTCGATTCCCCAAGACCCACGTTAGACAGATGCACAAGGGAGTGCATGCATCTGGAGTTTGTCTGCAGTGGCTGGAGGCCCTGGTGTGCCCATTCTCCCTCTTTTTATGTCCAATAAATTAATAAAAACAACTACTGTCTTTATCATAAATGTATTCTTAACTAATTACTGCAACAATGGTACACAGGATGAAAACATTAAATTCTTTAAGTCATGTATACTTTTCCAGAATCAGCTTCTGAAATCCCATGTAGATCTATATCCCATTACTTTCTCATCTCACTCATTCCCTGAGGCAGAGCCCTGCTATGTAGCCCAGAATGGCCTTGAAATTAGAGCAATCCTCCTGCCTTTATCTAGCAAGCACTGGAATTACAGGCATGTGCTGCCAGACCTGGCTTCATGAGTCACTTCTTTTCTGAAGGAAAACTGTACACCACAGCAATCCCTGGGACAGAGTTTCTACAGCTGCTTTCAGATAAATCTATTCTGAGCATTCCTTGTCCAAAAGGGCCTGCTGCACCAGCGCAGCACTGTGCCATCGAGCTACGTGCCCGCGCCCTGCCCTTAAACAAAAGCGCAGTTACTGCTGGCTGAAGCACTGCTCTGAGCCTCGGAGGAGGCAGGCAGGCCACAGTAAGCCACCACATCCCAGGGAGGAAGTCTGCCAGGGGAAGAGACTTCCCAAACGCTCACGAAGAGCTAGCTGCTTAGCCATCAATGGCAAAGGACTGATAATCCTTTTGTCTCATTTTTGTTCATTTTTTCTGTTCTTCAGCCTTCTCTTCTGCTGGTCTGACCACTGTGCCACACATCACTGTGCCTGCCCCATCCTATCGATACCGGGCCTGTCTTTGCAGCGCCTGCAGCAGACACAGCAGAGGACCTGTACCAGTACTTCTCCCAGTCCATGGTGCTGGCAGGGTTGGCTGGGTGCACAGGTGGGGCGTAGGCTGCAGATCATAGAATCCACCTCACATCAAGTCAACTAGGTGCCCCCCTTCATGTTCTAGGGGTCCTATGCTCTGAAGATTATGAAGTTAGTGACACGATGGTGAGGGGCGGCTGGCAGGAAGGCAGCATGGCTGGCGTCACTTACCCAGAGCGCGGCACACAGGGTGAACACGAAGCACAACTGCAGAGAGGGAGCAAAGAGACAGCCGAGGTTCAAGCACCCAGCAAATGCACCAACTCCTCCTCACAGACGCACACTTCAGAGTCAACTGCCAGCAGTGGACTTTAGTTTTACTTGGACATTCTAGGAGAGTTAGTTATCTTAAAGTCTGTGACTGCAAAATTCCTTGGTAAACTGAAGCACCAAATAACGTCTGATGAAGTAAACACAAGGACAGCCTGAAGAATGCTGAGAGCCGTCCTGAGGGATGCTGTGTCTGGTAACAGTGCCACAGTTGTGACTAGCATTGTCAATGACTTCAGTCTTAAGCTTTAGGGATTAACAATGCTTCATACAAAGACTGCACGGCCACTGTGCACCCTGCCTGCCCTGGTGTCACAGAGCAGGCTGGGGTGAGTGGAGCGGGAGTCTGGGTGAGGAAGGCAGGAGGCAACCCCAGGTCTGACTCTGTCCCAAGTCTCAGCTCCTCTCTCATCCGAGGAGAGCGTGTGCCCACTGCTTAGCTGCTGTGGTGAAAACTCAGAGTACGTTTTACTGCCACACGTGGGGCTGGTGCGTGCAGGATGCTAGGAGGAAGAGGCTCATCTTCACCTTGTGAGCACAGTCTGTGTGTTTAGCAAATCAAACCAGCTCAGCATTACCTGGAAACACTGTGGCTCAAGTCATCACCAGGCTGGACCACATAAACAACTGGAGCCCCATATGAGAAATGTTCTAGCATTCTCTGGAGTGAATGATTGTGCAAGTCATATTACTAAAGAAGTTAATGGTAAGGATCAAGATATAAAACAAATAGTAAAATATTAGGGGACTATAACCTTCTTATGGTCTAACAAAGTAAGGTAATTTTCTAGTAATGTAAGTGAAGTGAAATGATCATGCCTGTCCTGACATATGCCTACATAGGAAACTCAAAATAACCAAACATTATAAAAAACAGTTAACAAAACTCAACTCAACTCGAGGGCTGGAGAGATGGCTTAGTGGTCAAGGCGCTTGCCTGCGATTCCTAAGGACCCATGTTCTACTGAACATGGTTCCATGAAGCCAGACGCACAGTGACAACAGCACACAATGTAGCATATGTACACAAGGGGGCACAAGCGTCTGGAGTTATTTGCAGTGGCTGAAGGCTCTGACACACCCATTCTCTCCTTCTCTCAAAAAAACAAACAAAAACTAAACTCGAACTCAAATAATGACTAAGAAATAAAATTAAGCCAAAAGTAAGTTTGAGATTATAAAGAATGGCAGGCAGGTTACAGTTAAATGTTCTGTACTTGCCCCCACCCCATGTATGACAATCGTAGTGCTTAAAAACAAAAATACAACCAGCTCCAATTTTCATTATCAACGCTACGCTAGGTGCAATATAAAGCTGTCTTCAACCACTTTACCTAGCCCATGTCTTTTGTTTTCTGAGGTAGGGTCTCACTCCCACTTTACCCAGCCAGTGTCTTTTGTTTTCTGAGGTAGGGTCTCACCCCCACTTTACCTAGCCAGTGTCTTTTCTGTTTTTTTTTTTTTTTTTTTTTTTTGAGGTAGGGTATCTCACTCATTCTGTAACCCCAGATTGGCCTCAAACTCACAGCAATCCTCCTACCTCAGCCTCCCAAGTTCTGGGATTCATGAGATACCACATCCAGCCAGTAACTAGATAATACTACGTAAAACAAACTCTTTGCCACACAGGCATGGAAATATAATTGTTATGTTCAACAAGAGGAATAGAATCATGAGTGGGTAACCACTTATAAAGCAGTAATGCAAAAACCCCACTTCAATAAAAGATTATAAAATTAAAATTTACTTACAAGCATAATAATGGTTGCAAGCAATCTTGTTGTTTCAAACATTTTCTTCAGTTGCTTCACAGGTCCCATTAAAAAGCATGTGCTATTAGAAACAAAACAGCAGATGGCTCTACTAATGCGTCTGGCTATGCAAAAATAAGCCTTTTATTTAACACACACATACACACCCACCCACTTACCTACCTTACCCACCCACCTACCCCACCCCCCAGAAACTATGTTAGTTATTTCATTGTCTTTCTTAACTTTATTTATTCTTTTTGGGTCAGTTTCTGTGATGATTTTTTTTTGGTGGTGGTGGGGAACAAGGGCTAGGCTGGCCTCAAACTCTTTTTAATTTTGTATATTTTGAGGGAAGCCCAACAGACTGCCTCCCGCCCCTTTTTTATGAAAGGGAGCGAGAGCAAGCGAGAGAGAGAGAGAGAAAGAGAGAGACAGACAGACAGACAGGCAGAGAGAATTGGCACGCCAGGGCCTCCAGCCACTGTAACAGAACTCCAGACACATGCACCACTTTGTGTACATGTGCGACCTTGCATACTTGCATCACCTTGTGTGTCTGGCTTATGTGGAACCTGGAGAATTGAACATGGGTCCTCAGGCTTCACAGGCAAGTGCCTTAAATGCTAAGCCATCTCTCCAGCCCTGACCTTGAACTCTTAATACTCCTGCCTCAACCTACTACATGCTGGGAATTTTTTCCTTAACTTTCTTACTGTATTAAAAAAATATTTTATTTATTTATTTGAGAGACAGAGAGAGAAAGAGGTAGATAGAGGGAATGGGTGCACCAGGGCCACTTAACCACTGCAAAAGAACTCCAGATACATGTGCCACCTTGAATATCTGGCTTATGTGGATACTGGGGAATTGAACCTAGGTCCTTAGGCTTCATAGGCAAACACCTTAACTGCTAAGCCATCTACCCAGCCCAATATATATTTTTTAATTTTATCTATTTATTTGAGATGGAGAGAGACAGAGATAAAGAGGCAGACAGAGAGAGTATGGGCACAGCAGGGCTTCCTACCAACGTCAATGAACTCCAGATGCATGCACCTTTTTGTGCATCTGGCTTTATGTGGGTGCTGGATAATTGAACCTGGGCCATCAGGCCATGCAAACAAGTGTCTTTAATCGCGAACCATCTCTCCAGCACTAATCTATTTTCACTGCTGCTTTGAGGCAGGGTCTCATCTACACAGCCCAGCCAGGCTTGCACTCGCAGGTTCTCCTGCTGCATCCTCCAGAGTGCTGGGCTACAGGCAAGGCCCCACACCTGGCTTTTCTCTTCAGGAGACAAAACACCTCAAGATAAGCTATCGTCTGAACATGCTGTTGATGTGACACATGAAGGGGTAAGGAGGCCACCACAGGTTGTGTATTCCCACACCCCACGAATGGGAACAAGCACCTGAGGGGTCTCCAAGTGTGCCCTTCCCTCTCCAGCCACGTGAGCACACACTCCTCAGGGCCACAGGATGCAGTCTTCACCAGACAACCAAGCCCTGGTCCTGGGCTCCTCCAGAAATGTAAGAAGCACACATCGGTTTTTTACATCTTCAGTGCTATCAAAGCAGATGCAGCAGAGGTCTCACAGAGGAACCCTGGAATTCCAACCCCTAATGTAGCTCCCTGTCCCTGCTGCCCACAAACTTTTTTTCTCAGCGCACACCAATACCTTCAGATCAATTTCTGGCTTCTTGTGTGGTCATCTTCTCTACTCAAATGTGAGCTATCTGGGAGCAAGAACTGGAGCAATGTAGCTACAAGCCTGGGTCAGGACTGCACTGTGAGCTGGGAATACGACCTCGTCAATGTATGTGGCCATCTCCAGTATTACACAAGAGGTACCAGAACCTGCCTTCTAACATACCCAGGACACAGCATGTGCTCCACACATGGAATGCCAACTGCTCTTAACATTAGCACTCACTGGGTAACAGAATATTTATGGGGTGAACGTATATTTGTGGCTAAGCTTACAGTATGCATAGAGTAACAAAACACCCTACTAACAATATTTATTAGAAAGGTGAATTTGGTAGCAATGGCAGATGAGGCATTTTGAGAAGTCAAAGGTACACACATACCTGGCTAATGCAGCAAGATTTCCAAAGGTATAGAACACTGCAAAAAGCTTTATGCCTTTGGGAAGCCAGAGTAATCCAGTTCCCTAAGTCAGATGTTAGAATTAGTTAACAACAATGCCATGATCTTACCAGCTTACAATATGAACATGCTACAGCAGCAGTAATACTATAAATATTGAGTAGTAATATAACATCTCAACAGAAGTGTGATAATATCAATTTCTGGTCATTATTATAAAACTTATTTTATTTACATAAACATATATAAATGACCCATAACAAACCTATCTTTGTACTTGTGAGTAAATCCTGTTCTACTGAAATTAAATATTCATTTGAGTAGCAAGTAAAAGCAGGTAATAAAACAGATATAAATTATTGATTTATTCAATTCTCTCAATACAAACTGATGTTTCTTAAATAAAATTACTTCAATAATTTCCCCAAGTCCCCACAACACTAATATTTATATCATGTTATTGATCCTTATGTTTTTATTTAAGGATATTGTATTCTACCAAAACAATCTAACAGAAATTTAGGTAAAGTAGACTGCTGATTACTTCTAAATGAGACTATTAGTCCAAAACAATATGAGTCTTATTAAGTAACACAAAGCCTTAACTCACCAGGATGGAAAAGAAAACACCGGCCACAAAGCATACGACAAACCACTTCAATCTGGTATTGAAGCTAAGGGATGAGGCATCCAGAACCTTAGGAGAGGACAGAGTTGAGGGGAAATAATCTCACCAGGTCTGATCAAGTACTATCTGTGGTCTTATAAAAGTCCTCACCTGCAAGGGGCAGATGTACACCCAAGTAGACAAAATGACATAATGTAGGGGAGAGAGACATCATGCACATTCTAGCCAAATGATGTAGGCAAGAGTAGAAATTACCATGCACATTTTGAATAGTATGATCACAGAAGATATGTCCAGCCATGATTAACTGTACACATTTCACATTTAGATTATTTTTCCTCCATCCTTTTTTTTTTTTTTTTTTTTGGTTTTTCGAGGTAAGGTCTCACTCTATCCAAGGCTAACCTGGAATTCACTATGTAGTCTCAGGGTGGCCTTGAACTCACGTTGATCCTCCTGCCTCTGCCTCCCACGTGTGGGGACTGAAGGCATGCACCACCACGTTTGGCTCACATTTAGAGTATTAAGCAACCTGTCTTCGTCATGAGGCCAAAAAAATATTACCAGCTATTTGAACATACATTTATATGTAAAATATAAAGATATACAATATGGATTTCTACTCTGAAATGTGAATTTATAACTATACTACCTAAAAATTAAAGACCACATGCTGATGATGTGTTTTCAATAATGACAGAAAGAGAAGACACTTACATGAGAGCTCACATCCCTGTGGGCACACCGCTTACCTGGCTGGAGACTCAGGGTCCTCAGGCAGCATGAAAAGTAGACAAAACCAGTAAGCAGTCTGTTAGGGTGGCACACATCCCTCACACTCTGTCCATCAGGGTGGCACACGTCCCTCACACTCCGTCCGTCAGGGTGGCACACGTCCCTCACACTCCGTCCGTCAGGGTGGCACACGTCCCTCACACTCCGTCCGTCAGGGTGGCACACGTCCCTCACACTCCGTCCGTCAGGGTGGCACACGTCCCTCACACTCCGTCCGTCAGGGTGGCACACGTCCCTCACACTCCGTCCGTCAGGGTGGCACACGTCCCTCACACTCCGTCCGTCAGGGTGGCACACGTCCCTCACACTCCGTCCGTCAGGGTGGCACACGTCCCTCACACTCCGTCCGTCAGGGTGGCACACGTCCCTCACACTCCGTCCGTCAGGGTGGCACACGTCCCTCACACTCCGTCCGTCAGGGGTGGCACACGTCCCTCACACTCCGTCCGTCAGGGTGGCACACGTCCCTCACACTCCGTCCGTCAGGGTGGCACATCGTCCCTCACACTCTGTCCGTCAGGGTGGCACTCATCCCTCATACTCCGTCAGGGTGGCACAGGTCCCTCATACTCCGTCAGGGTGGCACACGTCCCTCACACTCTGTCCGTCAGGGTGGCACACGTCCCTCACACTCCGTCCGTCAGGGTGGCACACGTCCCTCACACTCCGTCCGTCAGGGTGGCACACGTCCCTCACACTCCGTCCGTCAGGGTGGCACACGTCCCTCACACTCCGTCCGTCAGGGTGGCACACGTCCCTCACACTCCGTCCGTCAGGGTGGCACACGTCCCTCACACTCCGTCCGTCAGGGTGGCACATGTCCCTCACACTCTGTCCGTCAGGGTGGCACTCATCCCTCATACTCCGTCAGGGTGGCACATATCTCTCACACTCAGTTTGTCAGTGTATCTGGGACATTCTGATTCCCGGCAATGCCATCTGCTTAGCAAAACTGATCAGGTGATTTCAAATACAGTGAACTGACTATAAAAACACCCAGACTTCTTTCTTATCAGGAAGTCATACACCACATAACAACATAATACAAACACTAGAAGTTACACATTACTTAACACTTGCTTGCATATCCAACATAAAACTAAAGCCAGTTTGTCAGCCCAGACATAGAAACAGCACAATCAGGATTTCTACAGGTGTTTCATCCACAATGATGTGAGGACTTACAGAGAAAGGAAAAAAAAAACATCCATTTTTACTTTCTCTGTGGACCTAAGTCACCCAATGCTTCTAGACTCAATGATGGTTCCTCTCTGGTAGCTGGTTTGCTTTCCCCAGCAAGCAAGAGAACAGCGTGGGTTTTTGTGTAACAGCAGGTTTTATCCCTCTCACTGTCATTTTCAATTGATGATCTTAAAATGAAACAAACTATTTACAAGTATGGACTAATCAATCCACAAGGAAATGATGTGCCACTGGTCCAGAACCAACTTTCTAACTATTTGGGAAAAGCCAGGGGGGGTGGGGAACATGACACCTGGATGTGCAGGGGAGCTCTTCATGCCCAGCAGAAGGCCCTCCAGCTCTGCTGGCATCTGTGCCCACACACCACTCTCTTTTCTAGCCAGGATGGGACACAATCCCACCATCTTTGCGGATCTCATTAGTCTCAGAATAAAAACACATATTAAAATTGCCACCACTTTCCCTCAAAAGAAAATTGTCACCAGTCTACTTGTCAGCAGAGAAGGACAAAGTCCCTCTGAGCCCAGGGCTCCACGATCTCGGACCTTCTTCCTGTATGTAAACTAACAGCCTGACAGACAGGAGGGAGCAGGGACAGAGGAAGACCTCCTGTGGAGGCTGCTTCATCAGCAGCCAGGCTCTGGGGAGTCAATGACCCACCACACAGCTGAACTCTCAGCTGCAGAGCCTGGTAGATGGACCAGAGCCTGGGGTAATACCAGCTGTAGGAAACAGAGCCCAGAGCCCGGCTCTTGGGCCACTGCCACCAGAAGGAAATGCAGTGTTTCCATGAGTGAGAGCCTGAATCCTGGAGTTCCCTGTGGTGGTTTGACTCAGGTGTCCCCCATAAACTTAGATGTTCTGAATGCTAGGTTCCCAGCTGGTGTAGATTTGGGAGTTAATGCCTCCTGGAGGCACTGTATTGTTGGGGGCGGGCTTATGGGCTTGCCAGTGTTTGGCACTCTCCCCTACTGCTGTTGTCCACCTGATGTTGTTGAGAGGGTGATGCCCACCCTCTGCTCATGTTGTCTACCTGGCTTTTAGCTCCATCATCAGCATCTAGCTAGAGGGATGTCCTAGCAAGTGCCCTACACTGGCCCTGCCATGTTCTCCACAGAGCAACTAGAGAGATCGTTTGTAATGCAAAGCACTTGTGTTTAACTTGTGGACAGAGGCAGAAGAACAAAAAATCTCCTTTATAGCCTGGAACTCGTGGTTCAGTGTGAGTTCTGGTTCTTACCAGAAGCAATATGACACCCCAGAAAAGTGATGTGAGATTGGTAAGCACTAAGGATGGTTCAAAGACTAAGTGCAGGTCACAGCCAGGTGTGGTGGCCCACACCTATTGTCATTCCAGCACTTGGTGGCTCCAGGTTGGCTTGGGCTAATCAGCAAGACCCTGTCTCAAGGCACACACCTTTAATCCCCGCATTAGGTAGGCCAAGGCAGGAGGGTCGTCCGCCATAAGTTGAAGGCCATCCTGAGACTAAATAGTGAATTCCAGGTCACCCTGGAAAGCTACCTCAGAAACTAAAACAAAACAAAAGCCAAGCCAAACTGAAACACTCAGTACATGAGGGAAAGTGAATTTCATGTACACTGAATCATACTCTAATTTTCATGATGTAATATATAAAGATGGCATTTTAAAAAAAAGTCTGCTCCCTTGAGAACATGATGTTTTCAGTTAGAGGCAAGTCCTGCTGTGTCTAGATCACAATTTCTAAAAAGTTATTTTATTTGTTTACAAGCAGAGACGGAGCGGAGGAAATGGACATGGCAGGGCCTCCTGCCACTACAAAAAACACCACATGATGTGCCACTTTGTAAATCTGGCTTTATGTGGGTACTGGGGAAATGAACCAGGGCTGTCAGATTTTGCAAGCAAGCGTCTTTAACCACGGAGCCATCTCTCCAGCCCTGGATCACATTTTAAAAAATATTTTTATTTATCTGACAGAGAAAGAGGGAGAGAGAGAGAGTGGGCGCGCCAGGGCCTCCAGCCACCGCAAATGAACTCCAGACACGTGCGCCCCCTTGTGCAGCTGGCTATCGTGGGTCATGGGGAATCAAATCTGGATCCTTTGGCTTTGCAGGCAAACGCCTTAACCGCTAAGCTATTCCTCCAGCTCACTGGATCACATTTTTAAATGTAGTTAAGCAGTGGAGCACATGTGCTGGAGTTCAGTTGCAGCGGCAGGAGGCCTATATTTCATCAATTAAATTTTAAGCAGCTGCAGCAGTTACAGCTGCCGCACTAGAGCTACAGCAAAAATAAGGCATAGAATAGCTAACCAATAAAGGGCAAATGGTGTGAATAAGCCATATAGACTGTTGCCTATTTATGGGTTCTTCTATTGCGTCCGATGGCAATTTACAGATTTCATGGAGAGCGGAAACATCTTATTGCAGCCTGGCTCAGAATCCTGCCAACAAGTGCTGAAAAGAAACCATGCTGAGCAAGAAGGAAGAGAGACAAGGGAAAGGATCAAACAAGCGATCTGCAGGTCATACTACTCAGTCTGAAGTGCTCCGCCTCGGGGTCGGCGTCACGTCACACGTGGATGTGTTAGCATGCAAAGCTCGCACACACCCGGCACGTCCGAAGCAGGGAGTTCCTCTTTCTAACCCTCTCTCTGGAGGAAGGAGCCCCGGACAGCGCCCGGGTGAAGCCCCGTCTGCAGCGTCCGCGTCCAGCTCGGCGTCCCCGCGGTCGGCACCCGTCCACCCGCAGAGGCTCGCCGGCCCGGGAGGGGGCAGAGCGCGCAGGCGGACGCCCGCGGGGCCTGCGGCTCGGTGCCCGCGCTTCCGTCCCGCCCCCGCCGGGCCCCGCGCGCAGCCTCGGGCGGCTACCTGTGCCGTCAGGCCCTGCTCCTCGTCGTCCTGGCCGCTCAGGACCCGCCGCAGCTTCTCCATGGCCCTGTCCGCGGCCGTCAGCGCCGGCACCTCGCTCGCCTGCCTCTCACACCCACCCGGAACCTGGAACCGTCACACCTCAGGCGCTGGCCCGGAAATCCGGCTTCGGCGCTTCCGGTGCGCATGCGCGCCCCAGCGGCTCGGTTGGCTGTGAGAGGTCGCGCCTCTCCGCGTTCGCTCGCGGTCACGCCTTGCGTGTGCTGGTCGCGCGGGGACGCCGCTCCAAGGCTCTAGAGTACCCGCGGCGGTCGCGCTGGGGGCACGGCAAGGACGGCCAGGCCTCCCTCGCGCGCCTGAGCCCTGGAGTTCTGACGCCCCGGTACAAGTCCAGGGCGATGCTGCAGACGCGTGCGCCCCACGGCGGCGTGAGGATGGATGCGGGACAAAGCGGGCGCCTCTTGCTTTTCTCCCGGGAAGGTTCGCGTCCAACCCAGGCATCGGAACCAGTGAAAGTCCGGGTACCCGAGGACTCGCACACCAACTCTGCGTCCAGAAGAGAGAATGTGCATTACCTGCTGCAGACAAGATTCAGAAGAGGAGAGATGCATTACTTGCAGCAGACAAGATTCAGAAGAGATAAATTGCATTGTCTGCAGCAGACAAGATGCAGAAGAGAGAGAGAGATGCATTGCTTTCAGTAGACAAGGTACAGAAGAGATAAAAATGCATTACCTGCACCAGACAAGATACAGAAGAGGGGAGAGACAGAGAGATGCATTGCCTTCAGCAGACAAGATTTCAGAAGAGATAAAAATGCATTACCTACAGCAGACAGGATACAGAAGAGATAAGTATGCATTACCTGCGGCTGACAAGAATCAGAAGAGATAAAAATGCATTACCTGCAGCAGACAAGATACAAAAGAGGGGAGAGATGCATTGCCTTCAGCAGACAAGATTCAGAAGAGATGAAAATGCATTACCTACAGCAGACAAGATACAGAACAGATAAAAATGCATTACCTGCAGCAATCAAGATTCAGAAGAGATAAATTGCATTACCTACAACAGACAAGATACAGAAGAGGAGAGAGATGCATTGTCTTTAGCAGACAAGTTACAGCAGAGGGCTGTTAGCTCATTTTTTACTTACACTCCTGTGTGCAACCAACTAAGCCATCTCCCCAGCCCTAAGTACTTGTTTAGTTCATGTCTGACTTATGCTGTGGTACTTTTGCACAGACAGCACATGCATGTAGACTTTCCTCCATTGTGTGCTCTGACAAAATACCTGACACAAACGCCTTAAAGGATTGGAAAGATTTGTCTGACTCACACTTTGAGGGGTTTCTGTCCACACTCCTTGTGTCTGTTGATTCTGTATCTGTGGTCAGGTGGCAGGAACATGTGCCAGAGAGTATCCTCATGAGTGCCTAGAAGCAGAGGGTAGGGAAGGGACAAGAGACTACCTATAGCCTTAAAGTCACTCCCCCAGGGACATACTTTCTCCAGCAAGGCTCCACCTCCTAAAGTTCCACCACTTCTTAAAATAGCACCACCAGCTGCGGACAAGAGCCTGTAGGTAGACTTAATGTTCAGAGCACAGCATTCCTCCCTCTCCTGCATGGAGGATGGATTGCAGCTGTGGGTAGACTATTCAGAGCACAGCATTCCTCCCTCTCCTGCATGGAGGATGGATTACAGCTGTGGGTAGACTATTCAGAGCACAGCATTCCTCCCTCTCCTGCATGGAGGATGGATTACAGCTGTGGGTAGACTATTCAGAGCACAGCATTCCTCCCTCTCCTGCATGGAGGATGGATTACAGCTGTGGGTAGACTGTGCTCAGAGCACAGCATTCCTCCCTCTCCTGCATGGAGGATGGATTACAGCTGTGGGTAGACTATTCAGAGCACAGCATTCCTCCCTCTCCTGCATGGAGGATGGATTACAGCTGTGGGTAGACTGTGCTCAGAGCACAGAATTTTCCCTCTCCTGCATGGAGGATGGCATACTATATTCTACACACTTTTTTTTTTATCACTAAATGAGATATTTTGGAAATAATTCTTGGGTATATCATTCTTAGGCATCTTTCTTTTCTTAAGTGCTGTGAATTGAACCCAGGACTTCACATGTACTTGGTAAGTGCTGTATGCTCTCAGGCATCTCCTTTAATACTGTACTGGGTCCATGGTTTTCTTTTTTCTTTGTCTTATGTTTGCATGTGCATAGTATACATGGTATGGTGTGTGTGTGTGTGTGCATGTATGTACCGATGCAGTGCTAGAGGAAAATGTCAGGTGTCCCCTTCTACCGGTTTTTTCTTGCAAAGGAGTCTCACTCTTTCTGGAGCTTGTCATTTGTAAGTCCTAGTGACTCTCTGGTCTCCACTCCTTACAGGACTAGGGTTATAGCCACGTCTTGATGTTTAGGTGGGTTTTGGAGATTTAAATTCATGTAGCTTAATTCCCCTCAGGCCCTCCAGCTTGCACAGAAAGTGCACGTAACTGCTGAGTCATCTCTTATGTTGTTTACTTTTCTCAATGACTACTTAGGTTGCTTCTAATATTGTTCTCATATTGTTCAATAACAATGTTTTATGGATAGCCACCCATATATAATTATATATAGTTAGAAAGTAGCTGTGTAACAAATTACCTCTAAACCTTCATAGCTTAGGCAGCAGACATTTAGATTCTTACATATCTATCACCCAGGGCTCCACACATGGCTCCTCTGGTTCTCTGGCTCCAGTGTCAGCCAGAGCCGCAGGGTCAGCTGAGGGGATCTGCTTTCCCATTACCTGGGTGGGGGTAGAATGCAGTTCCTTCTTTGCCCACAGTGTGGCTCTCAGCTTGACAACTGGTTCCCAGTAGAACCAGGAAACAAGACACAACCAGAGAAGTTGAACAAAATGAAAGCCAATCTTTTTTGCAACCAAACTCAGAAATGGCATTCCATCACTTTCACCATATTCTATCATTTCAAGTGAGTCGTGGTCCAGCAGCCTCTCAAAAAGAGGGATCATAGAAGAGTTTTCAATCCCATGGTGGGGAACACTGGGAACCATATAGGGACTGCCTGCCAGAGTTGTATCTCCAGGTTAAACTCCCAGAGGCGTGACCACCAGGTCAAAGTTGTATGCGTTTGCTCCTGTTGCTAAGTTCTATGTAGGATGGTGATATAACTTTGCATTTTCTCCAGTAATGAATGTGAGTGCGATTGCCCTCATCCTTGCCAGTGAGATAATATTGTTGGGCTTTTCCATTTTCTTTCCAATTTGACAGGTGAAAAAATAAAACAGAGTGAATTGTCTGTACCCACAGATTCTTCATCTGTGGATTCAGCAAACTGCCAATTAAACAACTTGTTTCAAGTTGGGTCTCACTCTAGCTCAGGCTGTGAAACACACTCTGTAGTCCCAGGTTGGCCTTGAATTCAGAGCAAACCTCCAACGTCAGCCTCCTGAGTGCTGGCTTAAATATGTGCACCACTACACCGAGCTGCAAACATTTTTTTTTCCCCTGAGGTAGGGTCTCACTCTAGCTCAAGCTGACCTGGAATTCACTATGTAGTCTCAGGGTGGCCGCAAACTCATGGCGATCCTCCTATCTCTGCCTCCCGAGTGCTGGGATTAAAGGCATGCGCCACCATGCCTGGCTAAACATTTTTTTTTTTAAATCTGGAAGTTTATGAAAGGCAAAACTTGAATTTGCTGCGCAAGAAGGTATATGCTCAAATGGAGTAATTTGTAGACATACTGTGCCATATATTCCTGTCCTTTGAGACCCCACATTGCCGGGCTCTGCTGGGCTCTTGTCCACCTCAGGGACCTCAGATCATCGCTGTCCTTCTTGAGGCTCTACTTTGCCAGTTGCCTCCTGCTGCTCAGAGCCCACATCCTTCAAATTTGCTTCACTCTCATAGCTTCCATATATATCCCCACAAGGGACATGACTTGCTAGGACAGATCTACCCCAGCAACGTGGGGATGAGAGATCAGGGATATGAGAGTGACCCGATGGGAATATGACCAATATGCCCTGTGTTCAAACGGTAAAGTTCATAATAATAATTACTAAGCTAGGTGTGTTGGCGCACACCTTTAATCCCAGCACTTGGAAGACAGAGATGGGAGGATCACCATGAGTTTGAGGCCATCCTGAGCCAACAGTGAATTCCAGGTCAGCCTAGGCTAGAGAGAGAGACCCTACCTTGAAAAACTAAAAATAAATAAAATAATTATTTTAAAAAGGATGACTTCTGAGTTGTGGAACAATTTTCTTTAATTATAGCTCATAGGCTGGCAGAAGTAGCCAACTGTTGTCTGTCCTGAAGATTTTAACCAACAGTGAATAAAGGAGTTCTTTTTACTGGGTCCATTTAATGGTTAAAAAAAAATTCTGTCAGAGTTGATGTTCAGAACTCACTGGGTATACCGGAGAGGAGACAGAAGCACTTGCAGACTGAATACAGATGGATCAGTTATCCCAAAGGTCATTGTCACAGTGACCTCCAAACCCTGAAGCCCCAAGTGGCACCTTCTAAGAATCATCAGTGAAAATGAAATGAAACCATTGGCTCTCAGGGCCAGCCGTGAGCTCTGGGTCTGGGCACTCAAGGCCTTGGGTCTACCAGCACTAAACAAGCTCTTCCTCCCCTACCCTTGAATCTTATCTGGGTAAAGCAACAAAAAACTGTAAGAAAGACAATGAACTTGTATTCTGATACTTTTTCTGGGTAACGCAAGCAAGTATGAAGCGTGTTCTCTGAAAAATGATAGGCAGTAAGAGGAGACTCAGCCCTAAAACCAGAGTGAGCATAGCACCATATGAGAGTTCCCACGGAAATACCAATATGAATTTGTGATTTAAAAAGGGGCTGGAACCGGGCGTGGTGGCGCACACCTTTAATCCCAGCACTCGGGAGGCAGAGGTAAGAAGATTGCCGTGAGTTCGAGGCCACCCTGAGACTCCATAGTGAATTCCAGGTCAGCCTGGGCTAGAGTGAGACCCTACCTCGAAAAACCAAAAAAAAAAAAAAGGGGGGGGGGCTGGAGGGTTTGCTTAGTGGTTAAGGCACTTGCCTGCAAAGCCAAAGGACCCAGTTTCGATTCCCCAGGACCCATGTTAGCCAGATGCACAAGGTGGCACGTGTCTGGAGTTCGTTTACAGAGGCTGGAGGCCCTGGCTCACCCATTCTTTCTCTCTGCCTCTTTGTCAAATAATAAATAAAAATAAATACTCTTAGGGGGCTGAAAAAATAGCTCAGTCAGTAAAATGTTTGTCTTGCAAGCACAAGGACTTGACTTTAATCCCATATGCACACAGATGCTTGGCATGGTGGAGTGCCTGCAACCTCAGCCCTGGGGAGGCAGAGAGGTGTATCTCCGGAGCTTGCTGGCCAACCAATCTAGCTTCATCAGTGAGCTCCAGGCCAATAAGAGGTCCTGTCTCAAAAACAAAATGTACCTGGGAATGACACCCAATGAGTGCTGGCCTCCACACACACACCCATGCAATAAATAAATAAATAGTAAATAAAGCAGCAGCAGACAGGAAGCACATTGTGCCAGAAGACACTGAAGCTCTTAAAAATTAATACAGTCATGTCAAGGGTTATCTTTAAAGATGCTCCCAGGAGCCAAAGGTGTAACATTTGAGTACCGCCTCCAAATACTAATCATCATAGGGAACAGAAATACATTAAATCTATGAAAATTCGTGAGTGTGTTGCCACAATTAAAACAGTTAAGGTGCTTGCCTGCAAAGCCTAATGACCTGAGTTCTATTCCCTGGTACCCAAGTAAAGCCAGATGCACAAAGTGGCACGTGTGTCAAGTTCGTTTGTAGTGGCTGGAGGCCCTGCAGTGCCCATTCTCTCGTCTGTCTTCCTATCTCTCTCTGCTTGCAAATATATACATAAAAATATTTAAAGAAATAGAAAGCTATCCAAAACAATTATTACAACTAAGGTAACCATGACACCAGGTCCTTAGTTTTAAGATTAGAAAACAGGAATCTTGGGCGATGGCCTGGGTTCAACTTGCCAGCCACCTACATAAAGTGGAATGGTTATTCCTTTATAGAAGCATGAGACCCTGGTGCGCGTGCACATGTAAATAATTTATTTTATATTATTTTTACTTACTTGACAGTGGCAGGCAGAGAGAGAGAGAGAATGGGCGCACCGGGGCCTCTAGCCACTGCAAAAGAACTCCAGATGCATATGACACCTTGTGCATCTGGCTTACATGGGTACTGGGGAATTGAGCTTCGAATCGGGGGTTCTTAGGCTTCACAGGCAAGTGCTTAACCACTAAGCCATTTCTCCAGCCCCGTAAATAATTTTTTCTTTTGTCTTTTTAAAATCAAATAATTCTTTTTTTAAATTTTTTTATTTTTTTATTAATTAGTTTTGCATTCAGCAAATATAGTCAGTTTGGTACCATTATTAGGCTCATCAGTGACCTACCCCCTCCCCTTGGTCCCTCCTTGTTGAGGTATACGGGTCATGCATTGTGGAGTTAGCCCACAGTTATGGGTAGGATGTCTCTGCATATCATGACCCAACATGCAGCTCTGACATTCTTTCCGCCCCCTCTTCCACAAAATTTCCCTGAGCCATGTTGGGTTCATTTCAAATACTTGTTTTTTAAAGAATTAGAAAATAGGGGTGGGGAGATGGCTTATTGGTTAAAGGCACTTGCTTGCCAAGCCTGTTGGCCCGGGATCAATTCTCCAGTAGCTACATAAAGGCAGATGCACAAAATGGTGCATTCCTCTGGAGCTTGTTTGCAGTGGCAAGAGGCACAGGTGTGCACATTCTCTTTCCTAACAAATAAACAAATGAAAATTTTTTTTTTCTAAATTCAGAACAAAACAGAATTTAGTCTGCATCATGGCTAATTATGGGAGATGGAAACCTACCATTAAACTCCCCTAATGGGAACTGGTGTCTTAGATGGGAGTGACCAGTGGTGGCTGAAAGCTTGGCACGTCTGCCTCAGATGGACGGCCCTCCCGGAGCAGCCTGAAGGAATGAGCAGCCAGCCAAGCACAGGGCTCAGGAGAACAGTGAGGTTTTGTGCCCTGGGCCAAATGGATGCTGGCTGACCAACTGCGGCTCCGTGTTAAGAGTGGTTTTAACCCGAGGCTAGCTTTCATAATAAAGTGTTAGGAACAGCCAGTCCTATTGCCACAGCCTCAAGACTAAGACGAACCCTGTGCAACCAAACTGGCTTCAGTCCAGTTCTCGCTCCACGGTCCTTAGGGTAAAACCAGGACAGCGGTGATGGCTAACCTTGCTGGCTAGGTAGCTCCGGCTCAGTTCCCAGGGTGTCATCAGTGCATGCCCTACTCTTCCCGTGACGCCCCAGTCCTGACATTCACATCTAGACCTTAACACACAAGGGACTATCTTCAGGCTACTCAGCGTCCTCTCAGTAATCTGCAATGTCAGTGTTCCTAGGCATTGTGCCAACTTGGGCTTATTTTCTCATTCTTGCCCATAAAGCCTTTATACTAAACTAAAAAACACTCAAGAAATCCAAGATGTACACATGAAAAGACAAGCAGTAGCTGCATGCCACTTGAGGCTGTGGGCGACATGACTGCATCATGACGACAGCGTGGAAGAGGGCTGAGAAAACAGGGCTGTGGTCTAAAGCCAGCCAAGGTCAGGAGGTTATGAAACAAAAGGCCACTATCATCTCCAGTTTCCTCCCACTGGCAGCCCGTGGAGTGCCTACCCCCTTCAAACACACATGGGCCAACTGTGGTCAACCTGCATGGGACTAGGATTTACACTGTGTGGTCAACCGCACAGAGCCAAGATCCCCACTGTGTGGACTAGAAATTCTTGATTGCACAGGGACTGTTTCACCAATTCTCACCTCTGCCTTAATTCACTATATAACAAGGAAATGAGCTGCCATTTGTAGCTAAGACCAACTCGGCACCTAGTATTGAAAACCGGCATCAGTATTATCTTAGTTACTCACAACTCACTCAGACTTTAAACTTAATTCCTGTTATTTGAAGTGGAAAATATTTCTAGTCCTTATTTTAAAAATCACCTTAGGATGATGTTATTTGTAACTGTGAACATCTGTGTATGTACTTCTGGGCTTCTCAAGTAACCAGGTTTTCACATCAGCCCAGGCCCGGGTTTCCAAAATTTTGTCTAGTAGGCCTTACTTTAATCCCGACCCTCTTGCAATCAGTGTTCACTCTGTCCATGGTGTTCTCTGACATGTACCAAAATGCAGCGGGAGGCGTCAGATGGCACCTGAGACTGAACCTGGGTCCCAGACCTTGACACTAAGCAGTGAATGCACTGCCCTTGCACTCACCCAGTGCTGTGACAGCCTCCACTCTATACACAAAGCTCAAGGACTCCTAGGACATGGAGTGTCCAGAGCTTCCTGGGGCCTAGAAGTCAGTTTCCCTAGGAAATCATAAATTTCCTAGGTCATTCTGCTCTTGATAAAGCTACTACTTAATGCCAGGGACGGTAACACACACTTCTAATAACAGTTCTGGGGATGCAGAGACAGGAGGGTTGTCAGTTCAAGGTCAGCCTGATGGACACAGACTGGCCTCTATAGGGAAACCCACCTGTGGTGGTTTGAATCAGACGTCCCCCATGAACTTATGTGTTTTAAGCCCTTGGTCCCCAGTTGGGAGACGGGCCCCTGCTGGAGGTGTACTGCTGGGGGCAGGCTTCGGGCTGTGTTGTAGTTACCTTCTCATTACTGGCACAAAGCACCTGACCAAAACTGCTTGTGGGAAAGGGCCTATCTTACCTTACAGATTTGGGGAAGCTCCATGATGGCAGGGGAAAACATGACACGAGCAGAGGCTAGACATCACCTCCTGGCCATTATCAGGTGGACAATAGCAGCAGGGGAGCATGCCAAACACTGGCAAGGGAAACTGGTCAAAATGCCCTTAAGCCTGCCCCCAACAACACATCTCTTCCAGTAAGGGTCCAATTTCCAAACTCTCATCAGCTGGGAACCAAGTATTCTAAACACATGAGTTCATAGGGGACCCCTAATTCAAGATACCACAGTGTAATAGCCCAACTTCCCCCTTGCTAGAGCTGAGCTCACTTTTGCTTTCTGCCAGCTGCTGTCGTAAGAATGAAGTGCAGCCTGTGCTCTACCATCCTTCTCATGCCATCATGAAGCTGCCTCTTGAGAGTGTAAGCCAAAGTGAGCCCTTTCCTCCCGTCTGCTGCTTTTGGTCGGTGCTTTGTCTGAGCAATGTGAAGGTCACTATACAACCATCTCAAAAAATGAAAAGCTGCTTCTTACAACCTGAGCTCCCGGAGGTCCCATGTACCCCTTTTCCACAGTAGATACTGACTGTAAAGCAACCAAGGACGCTCCCTTTAGCAGTACATACACTGAAATTTGCTTTTGGCATTTTTTTTGGGGGGGGGGCTATGTGTAATATGCATATGTTTGTGCGCATGCATGTGAAGATCAGAGGTCAACGTCTGGTATCTTTGGCAGTCACTCTTCATCTTGAGACAGATCTCACCAATTCAGCTAAACTAGCTAGCTAACAGGTCCTTGGGCCCTCCTGTGTCTGCTGCCCCAGCACCCAGATCACAGGCACGGGCCATGGCACCTAGCTTTTCCGGGCCACTGGGAATCTAGTCTCACTGCTGTGGTGAATGAGGAATCAGGAGCTGACAGGAAAATGTAGCTTTCTTCTGCTTTGGCCACTTGTCGTGCATCCTTGCTGTTATGTGAAACGCGCTTGCTGCTGCATGAGTTAAAGCAGGCCCACTGCTGCAGGTGCCTTCCCACCACCAGGACAGAGCTCCTGACCCAGAGCACTGATGCAAGGAAGTTCTTTGGTAGGAGGATGGTGGAGACTGGACCTAACCTCCGCCCCAGCAATAGCTGAGCTACTTCTAAGTGCACCCCCACAACACACTTGCTCCAGCATGGCTCCACATCCCAAATGGCAACAGCTGGGAACCACTCACTCAGAACCCATGAGTTTATGGGGGACATCTGACTGAAACCACACCAGCCGAGAGCTTCTTGTGACTCTGAGGGAGGTGTGTGTGTGCACTTTTGGTGCCTGGGCACCCTGGAGTCAGCTTTCTCATCTGTGCATACTGACTGCTTGGCTCGGGGACAGGGCTCGCTCTCTCCCCAGTGACGAGGCTTTGGCTAGCAATAATTGCTCAGCTGTCCTCCTCAGGCTCACGAGACACCTTCACAGATTTGATTCACTGACTGGCTTTCAGCAGGGACCTTTCCACCTACCATGTCTACTGCTAGGTCCCTGCCGCTCTGGGTCTTGGGCCTGGCCAGCCTTCCTCTTCTACCTCTTCCTCAGTGCTCAGGACTCGCAGGCTGGGGACTCTCCACGGTGTGAAAAGGAAGAAGAATCAAACAAACACAATCTGATCATGGCTCACTCCAGAGAGCGGGCCAGGGCAGACACCTAGCAGGGTCACAGTTGTTATTCTGTCTTGGTAGTTGGGATAATGCATCAAGTACAAGGAACTGCTAAACTTAGTGGAAGAATCATGGTTCTTTAACCAACCTTAAGTCTAATTCAGGCAACTTCTTGTTAGAACATGCCCGCAAGAGGCATGGGTTGGCCCCATTCGCAGTGGAGCTGGTTTGGCCATGGTCCTGGGTACAGCTTGGCAGGACGAGAGTTAAGGGTGATGGGGAGCTCTGGCCCTGCCAAGTACCAGGTGTGTTTCAGCCTCTTCCACCACCACCCACCGCTCATGAAAGGTCTGTGTGCTTCAAAAGTAGAGGGGAGGATGGCGGTGCAGCCACGAACACTCTGAACAGGTGGGCGGGTGCTCTCCACAAGAGCCAGAGCTCCAGATCACCTCCACCGTCCCTTCACACACAGCAGATAGTCAGACCCAAAAAATGAATAGTTAAGTCCTTTACTGCCGTGACGTCACAGCATCAGCATTTGTACACTGCACAGGAAAGACACTTCTTCAACACTGGAAGTCACACTTCAGGTATGGGGACAGCTACTATATGTCTTGTGGTCATTAAAGAACAAGGCAAGAATTCTGAGCACTTAATTGCTTGGCATTATAAAGTTTTGTTCTCTCCAGTTTTTAGTAAGCAAATCCCAACAGACAATATACACCTATTTCAGATTACTGGAGATAAACTCATTATTGGAAATTATTTAACTAGTGGCACATTTTATGAAAAGAAATGAAATATTGAGCACTTGTATGTAAGGCTTCAGAGAGTTGGTTTGGGGAATCTTGGCTATCTCTGGACAGATGGTAGGGAGGGTAAACATGCCGTGCCTCCTCAGCAAGACCATACGCTGATGGGGTGTGTGACGCAGTAGCAGTGGCAGGATGGTGGGTTCTCACCACTGTTATGCAGATGCCTGCTTGCTCCTCCTGGAAGTAATCAGAGACAGACAATGAGGAGCAGATCCTACTGCCAGCTGCAGAGGCTCTGTGTGCTTTTAGAGGACACCTGTATGTAACACGTCTGTAACACTGGTTAGCGTCCATGTTAACAAGTCAGTGTTCCCAGACTCACCCCAGCTCCCCACTACCTCTGACCAAGACCTTAACTTCACCCACACCAATTCCTCCAAACGAATCCACCAAGGTGTGCTTACTGGAAGTTGATAAGCCGTCCTCCCTGAATGAGCTGGGCCACTTCATTTGTTGCGTGGCACGCAAACAGAAGCCAGTTTCGAGGCTGCACTTTGTAAGCAAACCTCATGAACGTCAAAGAGTAGCAACAGAGGGCTGGAAAACATCAAAGCAAAGGACGTGAACACCCAGGAAACAGGCTGAAGGGACCACGAGGTCAAGGGTCACCACTGGTCGAAACGAACCTGCCGACCCTTTGCAGATGGCAAACACTGCTGCTCACACACCCGAGAAGGGCGCACATGACAGCTTTGCTATACTACCTGCATGCTGCTTGTTTCTTATGAAAACACCGCAGAGCAGATTGTCAGAAAGAACAGTCAGCACCAGTTCTTGCCTGCCCTGCTGCCTGCTAGCACTGCTTCCAAGCCATCCCTGAAGGAACTGCTACACCCTGAGATTTCATGTAAACTTAAGCACAGCTTGAGTTTATAGTACAGATCTGCTGGGCTGGCTATGAAAATGATTAAGATGACACACTCTCAAAGTGGACCTAGGCAAGTAGGTGTTACTCCTGTTCTGCCTTCTGGAGGTGGCACAGTCAATGCCACTGTGTTCTTGGGGCACCTTTCTAACAGGCATATCTGGTGACACAAAACTGAGACATGTGCAGGAGCCATGTAACGTGTACCATCCTCCCTTGCCCAGTGTGCACTCTTACCGAACGTCATCCGCCCACTGATGATCTCTGGAGACTTCTTCATGTCGTTAATGGCAGCAACAGGGAGACCCCAGTTGGCAACTGGACCCCAGAAGTGCTACAAAAGAATGAGAGGAGGGGAAGGAGGAAGGAGAGGAAAGTGAGGTGGAACCAAGATCAGCTGCATTTCCCTCCCATGAAACACCAGAGTATGTGGAGTGAATCTGGTTTTCCAGGTACACTACAGAGGGTTAGCACTAGGGACTGAGGTTCCCTTGTTGTCTCAGGAGCCAGCAATTCTTATTGGGGAGCTGAATGCTACCAAGGATTTGGCTGCTTGCTAAGGTCCCTACCAAGTCCCACATTATAACTCAGAGAATTAAGAATGAGACCTTCTTATACAGTCTATTCTTGGATCAAGTAAACCTTGATGGAACTACTGTTTGTGGTATGTTTCAGTTTATACATTCTTTTTTTTTTTTTGCAAGTTTTCATTATCTTGTAACAACTTGAAATGCAGACCTAAAACTGGATACTTTTTTGAGGAAAAAGACTTAGTAAGGAAGAGAATTTTTCAACTCACATTAACTATTGACTAAGAACTTAGAAACCTATACTCAGAGTCCCAGATACCAGGAAGTTAAGACTGGAAAGTAACTTTGAAGTAATAGCAAAAACTGACAGCTGTCTGTTTAACAGTGACTATGTCCAATTTAATTTAATTTCTTACGTTAACATGAATTAAGCTGGTGGCTTTTGCCAATTAAATTGAAATTGTTTGTATAGAGTTTGTAAATGTTTTAAAATCTGAAAAAGATCATGTGCTGTGGCTATATGTCCCTTAGTCATCAGAAGCCACCACTGGACTTCTGTCTGCCAGTACTTAAGACAAATGTGCATTTTGGGTAAATTTATAAACCTAGATTTCCTATTGTTGACTAGGGTCATTAAAATCTAAAAATCACAATAAGCCAGAAGCCAAGGGAAAATAAACAAGTATTACATTTAGCATGATTTAAGAATACTTTGAAATGTTTACTTAGCATACTTTAATGTAAGCCCTCAGGCCTGTGGTTTATACAACTTTGCCAACATTACCATCATGCTAGCATGTAAGAACTTCCCAGTTTAATAAGAGTTGTAATCTCTGAAAATAGGCTCTGTCAGTTTAAGGAACCAAATATTCTTGCATTACCACTGTACTGCTTAAGTAAGCTACTCACTGCACAAGCCTGCCTTTCTTGTATCCAGTGAGACAGGGCCACTTTCCCCTTCTTCCACAGACCTCTGTAAAGATAAGTACTTCCTTCTCCTACCCATACTTTAAATGGGTGCCACTGCATTTCTCAACTTTCTACTGGTCCATAGTAATCTTCCTTTTCCTCCTTCCACCCTGCCTGGTCTAGTCTCACCTTCCCCCATGTAATCTGTCTGCTGCTCTGCACTGCGTGGCCATCCTGATGTCTACTTGAGAACATTCTGCCAGGGGCTCACCAATCCTGACTGAGTGCCACCAGGTCACACTGCCCTGCCCAAAGCAGGGGCAGGAAGCAGCACAGAACTGAAACTTGCAGGAGCCCTGGGAGATTTCTAGTGATAGTGATGAAATGTTTGATTGCATGACAGTTCTGCAAGCTAAGAAATGTTCACATCTATATGTGACTGTAAGCATTAAGCTACACTTAAATATACTCCTTGAAAACACAAAGGGTGTTAGGTTGAAGGTGCATCCTCTAATCCCAGCACTCGGGAAGTTAAGGCAGGAGGATAATGAGTTCAAAGTCAGCCTGGGCTATACAGTGAGTCTGTTTCAAACAAACAGGGTAGAAATCCCTCCAACACAGAAACTTTATAATGCATACTTGCTCTAAGGTACACAATGTTGATTCTGTCTTCCCTTTTTTGGAATCTGATCTATGCTGACAGAAATTCTAGAGTAAGTAATTTCATGATTAATATCTGAAAGGAGAAAATCATCCTATTTTGGATTAAATGGGAAAGGAATTTATTGTGGCACAATGTTTAATTGTGGCTATAAGTTGAAACAAAACTGAGCAGCACTGTGTGAGATCTGTATCTATGTTTGGAAAGCAGGCCATGGAAAAGAGCTCTGTGCTGCAGGAGGACCATGGCCCTCTGCTTCCCCCTCCCTCCCTCCTTCCCTTTTCCGGAGTACTGTCAGTGAAGCCACTGCAGGTACCTTTTTAGCCACAGGAGAGAGCTGTGGTCCCAGACTAGGTCCTCACCGAGGCAGGGCACAGGAATATCTCACTCACCTACAGCTTACCCTCTAGCAGGGCAGTTACACAGCCTCCCCACAAGCAAAGGTCACCATGTGACTTCACCCACATGCACCCTCTAAGCAGGAGGGCTAGACAGGGTCTCCAAGCCAAGGATGCCCTGTCTGTCCTTTCACTGTTAACAGGAAAGGCTGCAGGAACCCAGAATGGATACAAGCTTCTTACCGTACTATTTTGTGAGGAGTCACCAGGTTCAGACAGGAGACATAGAGGGAACAAGATGAAACAAAACATCAGATGCTTTCTCACAGTACCATTGTTAGTTCAACTTCACATGCTTTCAAGTTTCACCACAGAGCAAACAACAAATACTTTCTTCCTTTCTGTCTGAAAATATCAAGTACCATGTCTAATAACAGCTCTGACCTAATCAAATCACATCTAAATAGTATGAGAAATAAGCTTCATCTTCAGAGTGGAGCTGACCAGTAGAAACAAATGCAAGTAAAACTCTCAACCAATATGTTATTCTAAAGCTTTCTGTAAGTAGCATTTAAATTATCCTAACATGTTAAAATATTTTATTTTGAACATATCAATAAATACTAGATATTTTACATTCCTTTTTGGCACTCATGCTTTGAAATCTGGTGTGCACTTTACACTTATTACACATCTCCGTGTGGACAAACCACATTTTCAGTGCTCAGCAGTGGCCTGTGGCTGTGGTTCTTAGGTCAAGCATCACAGCCTTACAGTGGTGCTTCCTTGTGACAACTTGGAGGGAAGCACACTGCTCCAGATTTTCATTAATAATGAACTGTTTTTCACCTACTGTTCATATCTTAGAAAGTTAATCTCATGAAGGTACGTATTTTTCTTACACTAAAGTTGTGTGCAGCATTTAAAGCAATTGGTGAGTGAATAAATGAATGATGAACCCTTTCAACACTGTTTTCCTGAGTGCTAAACTTATCTTTTAAAGATACATAAAAACTTTTCCAGTTATCTATTATGCTTTCTGAAATGGCAATTTATTGTGCCAGGATATAACATGACTGTTAAGTCACAATTTCAAAGTTCAACTACTCAAAGCTGTTGAACTAAAACAGAAATTTGTTTACAAACACATTTAGTTCCAAACCAACTCTCCTAGTTGTTTTGAGTTTGAGTTCACAGAGATTCCAATTTATAAAACAAAAATCACTGTCAACATAGCCAATTTTCAAGTAGCTTCCATTATGAAATATCTAACGGGAGAGAGCTTGCTAAATAAGTCACAACGCCTTCCTGCAAGAACAAACAGCACAGTGTGCTATAGCTGGAGATCAGTGAGCAGATCAGACGGAGTATATACCTGGAACAGACTTTTTCAACACTGCTCTCCTTAAAGGACTGTTTTTCAGGATCTGAACATAGCCTTTAATGTAACTGCAAATGACCAAGGGTACAGGACTCTGTAAAGGTGCTTCAGAGAAGCAGAACTCGGGCTGGAGAGATGACTCAGTGGTTAAAGCTCCTGCCTGCAGACAGACACTAACGACTGGAATGCGATTCCCCAGGACCCGCGTCAAGCCTGATGCACAAGGTGGCCCATGCGTCTGGAGTTTGTTTGCAGTGTCTGGAGGCCCTGGCGCGCCCACTGTCTCCCTCTCTGCTTGCAAAATAAAAATAAAAACTGAAAACAAAAAAGAGATGTAGTACTTAAAGTGAAAGTTTTAACTTCAAGACTGTTACAGTTTGGATATAATTTGTCTCCTAAGTGTGCACTGGAAGCCTGATCCCCAGTGTGGCAGTGTTGAGGTGGTGGAATTTTTAAGACATAAGACTCTGTTCAAGCCAAGTAAGGGCACTGTCTTTAGAAGGAATTAATGGTGGTCTCAGAGTGTGGGCTGTATACAGCAATGGCATCCTATGATCCAGCTCAGAGGCCTTCACCAAAAACCAAGCAGATAAGCCACCTGACCTTTAACTCTTACCTTCCCAAATCAAGTTAAACCATTGGTCCTTTTAAAGTACCCAACCCAAGGTATTTTGCCATAGCAACAGATAATACACTTAAACAGAGAAAACATAAGTTTTCACATTTAAAACTTTTTCTTTAAATGCAACAGTACTACCTTATGTTACAATAGGTGATCTTTATATAGACTAAATCTTAGAGTAAGATAACAGCAGTCCACTCAACTTGTCTTAGCAGTGTCTAAAACATGAATCAACTCTCAGTCAAATAAGTTGAAAACAGAGTCTAATGCCACGCCATAGGCACATAATAAATCAATCTCTGTTAAAATCAAGAAGCACATATTTGTGCAAGACTAAGCTAGATAAAACTGCCTCCCTCCCTCCCTGCATAATAATACCTGCTCCTACCAGAGACAACTTCATAAACAACAGGCAAAGTGCAACTTGGGGAAGGTAATGGAAAACAACATAGAAAGTATCCTTCATTTTCTTTTGTTTTGGCATGCTACTTTTATTTCAGTTGGATGTGAAAAAAATACTTGTGCTTTTTTGGGTTGACTCATTTACGATGAACTTAAACTGTCATGGTAGAGAAGCCATGCATGCTCTGCATTGGTGACACAGCATGCCACACAACTATCACTATAGCACACACAGTAGTTTCATGGCCTTAAAAATCCTGTGCACTCTGCCCACCCATCCCTCCTTCACTTGCGCTTCACATTGGGCTTCCTCTGGTCTTTTTATTGTCTATGTAGTTTTGCATTTTCCAGCATGTCATATAACTGGAAGAAGTGTTACCAGAGTCTCAGACCAGAAGCCTGATTCAGGGTTCCAACAGACTGTTTTGCCCTCCCACAGTTCCAAGTATCCAATCAGACAAGAGTTTGTAAAGCAGGAAAGGGAATATTCTGTATGGCCACCCTGAGAAGGAGCAGGGGGCTAGCATCCTACAGGCTGTCTTCCAAGTGCCAGCAGAGTTGGACAGTTATGCTGGAGGTGAGACGTATGCAGTCAAAGCAGCATGGGTCCAAGGGGGGCCGTTATCTCAAGTCTAGTTCTATGGGTCTCGGTGGTGCCAGGAAAATTGTTAGTGTGTTGGCGAGGATGTGTGAGTGCGTGCCTTCAGTTCTTGCCATGCAGTTCTCGTTCCCACTTGGTGGGCAGCCTTGGTTCTCCCATGGGGTAGTCTGCCTGCAAGTCAGGAATCATGAATAACCTTAGCTACTGTCTTGTGTCTCCAGCCATTGAGGGGGAGGAGGGAGGTAAGAGGTAAATTTAGGACTCATCAATCTTGCATTACCAGTTTCGGACTAACACTCCTTAAATAATTAACATGGCTATGTACGGAACAGATGCAACATGAAGACAGAGGTGAAGCTATCACCCTGCTGTTGGTTGCTCAGCCCCAGTGAATCAGCAGCCTCTGTGGCCTGTGACAATCATGTTCTGTGGAGCCTTCTAGATGGGTTAGATCATGCATTCAAGTGCCCTGAAGGTTCTATAATGACTTCTCATGACTTCATAGGTCATTTCCTTTTAGTACCAAGTAATATTTATTGTCTAGATACCCTGGTCATCCACTCACTACTCACAGTGGTCTTGTTTGATGCCAAGGCTTGAGAATTATGCATAAAGCTATAAATAACCTTGTGTGGAAAATAAGTCTTCAACTTTGGGTAAAGATCAGAGTGTGGTTACTGCACTGTACAGCAAGAGCAGCTTGAGTTTTCTAAGAAACTGCAGACCTGCCTTTAGAGTGGCTGGAGCACCTGTGTCCAGCAGCAAGGAAGAAGAGTTCCTGTGGCTAAGGGTCCTCATCAGCACTTGTCAGCCATTACAATAGTGTTTGATTGTAGCTAATTAATCTAGATGCATTTCTCTGATAACATGGGTGGGAGGCATCTTTTCATATACTTGCTGGTTCTGGTGTCTGTTAAGACCTTTGTCCCCTACTTAGATATATATTTTTTTCTTTTTCTTGTTTTTCCCCCAAGGTGGGTTTCCTCACTCTAGCCCAGGCTGACCTGGAATTTTATGTAGTCTCAGGGTAGCCTCGAACTCATGGTGATACTGCTACCTCTGCCTCCTGAGTGCTGGGATTAAAGGTGTGTGTCACCACACCAGGCTTCTTATCAAGTTTTAAAAGTTCTTTGTATATTTTGAATAATAGTTCTTTATCAGTTATCTTTTATAAATATTTTCTTCCAGTCTGTGACTTTCCTTCATTCTGTCTTAAAGCAGAAGAAAATTAAAAACAAAACCAATCTTTTCTTTTTTTGGGGGGGGGGGTTTGGAGGCAGTGTCTCACTCAAGCCCAGGCTGACCTGGAATTCACTATGTAGTCTCAGGGTGGCCTAGAACTCACAGCGATCCTCCTACCTCTGCCTCCCAAGTGCTGGGATTAAAGGCGTGCGCCACCACGCCCGGCCAATCTTTTCTTTCTTGAGGCAGGATCTTCCCATGTACTCACAATCCTCCTGCTTCCATATCCAGCTGAAAAACTTAATTTAATAAAGCCCAACTCACCCACCTTACTTTCATGGATCATGCCTTCAGTGTTTATCTATAAAGTCATTGCCAGCCCAGGGCAATTTACTTTCTCCTATAGTATCTTCCAATGGTTTTATAGTTTTGCATTTTGTATTCAAATTTCTAAGTATAAATTTTGAGCAAATTTTCTTTTATCCATCCATCCACCCATCCATCCATCTATCCTTCCTATTACCTTCATTACATTGTGTTGCATTTGCTTCCTGGCAAAAGTTCAGTTGACTGTACTTACATCTGTTTACTCTCTATCCTGTCCCATTGATCTGTGCCAACAGCACAACTTTGATTGCTGCCGCTTTGCCGAAAATTTTTAAATTGGGTAGTGTTGGGCTGGAGAGATGGCTCAGTGGTGCTTGTTTGCAAAGTCTGACAGCCTGGGTTCAACTCCCCAGTACCCACATAAAGCCAGTTGCACAAGTGGTGCATATGTCTGGAGTTTGTTTGCTGTGGCTGGAGGCCCTGGTGTGCCCATTCCCCATTCATGCTCTCTCCATCCCTCCATCCTTCTGCTTGTGTGTGTGTGTGCGCGCGCGTGCGTGCGTGTGTGTGTGTGTGTGTGTGTATGGATAGTGTCAGTCCTCCAACTTTGTTCTTCAGGAATGCTAGGTGATTCTGGGTCTTGTGTGTCTCCACATGACCTGCATTCATTATCATTTTTTTCCACAAGGCTGGATATCAAACTCCATATAAACATCAGAATCCATTTACTGATATTCACAAAATAACTTGCTGGTATTAACTGGCATCTTGACACTGTATCCTAACCCTTGCTATAATCACTTGTTAGTTCCATAAAGTTTTGGGTCAATTCTTTTAGATTTTCTAGATAGACAATCACATCATCTTTAAACAATGATAGTTTTGATCCTTTCTTCCCACCATTATTTTTCTTACTGCATTAGCGAGGACTTTCAGCATAATCTGAGATGGCAGAGGTATGTGGGCCATTGTGGCCTGGTTCCTGACCCAGCAGACAGCTTCAAGCTTCTCACCATTACCCTTTCTCAGCATAGGTTTTCTGTACACTTCACAGTTGGCTGTTACTGCTTGCTCACTTGGCCCTGAGGAACACAATACATATGTACTGCTGCTGTAATCAAGTGTTTCTATTGCCCACTAGAACCTGGAAGAAGCATGTGATGGAGTAACCAGCACCTCTGTTTCTCCTTAATTTAGACGAATGGCTGCCTGGCTGGCCCAAGATTTTTTTCTAAGCCCATTTTTAGTTTTGTAAAGACTGCTGATTACTACACCAACCCCAATCTCTCATTTTCTTAAAAGTACTGATAGGAATTTCTAGGTAACTTACAGTTTACTTATAAGCTCACTTATGCCTTACTTTAACACTTTGACAGTGCTAAAAGATCCAACTGGGTGCCTCACAGTCTTACTTGTAGCATGGTTTAAAGCCAGATTGAGTAAGATTTTTAAAATCTAGTTATAATTCTATAGTGTGCTAAAAATGTGTGCCTACACTTAACTTATTCTTACCAAATTGTATTTAACTTTTTAGCTCTAACATTTAGAATGGGTGTTAAATAGTCAAGGCCCTGTAAATGGGGACAGAGGAACTAAGAGATGCAGGTAGATGTCCTGCTTTCAGTTTCAGCTTCTCTGAATCTTTGAAGGACACACACAGCCCAGAGTCTGAAGGCAGGGTGTGGGCAGTCGTCCTGCAGACAGGAGACACATGCAGGGAGAGGTGGCACATAAAAGGAACCCTGAGTCCCTAAAACCAAAAGCATCTCTGTGCACTGCTGCTCTCCTTAAGTCCTAGATGGATGCATTGACTTGGGCTTCAAATTTTGGGGCTGGGAGAGTCTCGAGTTTCCAGTTTATCTAATGTCAATGTTCTCATGTGGCAAGCAAAGTGCTAGACTGAGTCATAAGGTCTGCTCCAGCTCTAACAGCCCGTAAGTTGGAGACACAGAACTTTTGTTCTCACTGCAGCTCCTCACCTGGGCAATAAGCATGAACTGAAAGCTGTCCACAAGTTCAAGTCAATGTGTAATAGGGTATTACTGACTTGAGAATATTCACAAGCCAACATTCCAATGACCTCAGGTTCCTAAGCACAGTGAGTGACTGACCAATGTTAAAAGCACTATACAACCCAGGTTCTACTGAACACACTTGACTGATCTCCAAATACATATATGGTATATGTGTGTGTGTGTGTGTGTGTGTGTGTGTACATGCTCTCCCTGCTCCACTCTACAAGTATGAAAATAAGGTGCACATACTGATGGACTTAATCCTTAAGTGCATCATTGCTCATTCTAATTTCATCTTCTTAGCCAAAAACAAAAAGAATGAGAGGAGGAAATGCCATTTTGTTTTATTCCACTAGTACATACTGGTATATGAGGATTTTTTTTTTTTTCGAGGTAGGGTCTCACTCTAGCCCAGGCTGACCTGGAATTCACTATGTAGTCTCAGGGTGGCCTTGAACTCACAGAGATCCTCCTACCTCTGCCTCTCAAGTGCTGGGATTAAAGGTGTGCACCACCACGCCCGGCAAAGAAATTGTTTCTTAAGAAAAAGACATTGGAAGGTTGGGCATGTAGCCCTTGTGAGGCCAATGCAAGGCCAGATACTGAAATGGAAATCCAGGCAGTTCTTGAAGAGCCTTATCAACAGCCAACTGCAGAGGCCTAATGCCTAATCCCAGCTACTCTTGAACCCAGGAATTCAAGACTAGTCCTAGAAACATAATGAAACCCTCTCTCAGGAAAATGAAAATTATCCTTATCAAGATAAGAGACTGATGGCTAGGAAGTCATAGAAATCCACACGGTTAAATAAGCAACATTAATTACAGTAAGTCAGCTGAAATCTTGTCAGACACTCTGCCATGTCACTAAACAGGCATGTCTGCAGGTCCCTACAGTGAGTATCTTCTTAACCCATCTCTCATAGAAAAAAAAAAAAAAAAGGCATTAAAACAAAACAAAACATGTGCATGCCTACTTTAGTAGAAAAATATGATGTGTGCTGGGCATGGTGGTTCATGCCTTTAATTCCAGCACTCAGGAGGGTGATATAGGAGGACCACTCAAGTTGGAGGACGGCCTGGGACCACAGAGTGGGTTCCAGGTCAGCCTGGGCTAGAGTGAGACCCTGCCTTGAACCATCCTCCCTAAAATAAAATAAAATAAAATGGAAAAAGAAAAAAAAAACATGATATAGGGCTGGAGAGATGGCTTAGCAGTTAAGCGCTTGCCTGTGAAGCCTAAGGACCCCGGTTAGAGGCTCAATTCCCCAGGACCCACCTTAGCCAGATGCACAAGGGGGCGCATGCATCTGGAGTTCGTTTGCAGTGGCTGGAAGCCCTGGCGCACCCATTCTCTGTCTCTCTCTATCTGCCTCTTTCTGTCTCTCACTCTCAAATAAATAAATAAAAATTTTTTAAAAATGATGTAATCTATTTAAAAGTTTGTAATTTGTATGCATTTTTCACCAAATTTGCAAAAAAAGAAAATTCAACTATGATCTATGATTCATTTTTTCTAATTCTCAAGGACTGGTGATGTAGCTGAGTTTGTAGTGTTTGCTACCATACAGGAAGCAAGAGGCAGGAGAGCAGTAGTTCTCCTTGGCTATGCAGACTGAATTGTAGGAGGGCTTCAGTTCAGAAAACCTTCCTTTATTATGCTTTGTTCTTTCCTGAAGTAAAGCAGGGTTGTTAGAAGCCTGGAAGAGTTAATGGGGAATACATCCCTTCAGCAAGTTCTAGAAAGAAAGTTTCTCTTTCTAGAAGAGAAAAGGCTAAAATTCAAAGCTTTTAGTCAGGGTTGGTGGTGTGGCTTCTTAGTAGGGAGCCTTCCTGGCATGCCCACAGTGCCAAGGCAAGAGAAGTTTGCAGACAGTGCTCATACCAGCCCTCCACTTGAGCAGGCAATTGTTGGCAGCCCAGTTATGAACTCCAAAAATGGCAGGGAAAAAGGTCCAACACAGAGCTTTGCTATCTCACCCTTAAGTTTTTAACTTTCTCTGAAACAAGAAACTTTTAAAATTGTATGTCCAGCCAGGTGTGCTGGCACACACCTTTAATACTTGCACTCGGAAGGCAGAGGTATGAGCTCGAGGCATCCTGAGACTACATGTGAATTCCAAGTCAGCCTGGGCTACCTCAAAAAAACAAAAATGTATGTCCATAGCAATAAACTCCCTTTCTACACAAAATATCAAAAAATTATACTGCTTTTGTTTCCAAATATCTCACAGCCCTTATCCAGTTTAATTTTCTTAACACTCCAACAACACAGGTCATTATCCTTAAGACCTACTGATAGGGGCCTATTTTCAGGCACCCAAAGTCCGTCAGAATTTGCTAGGGACCCCTTGACTAGACAACCACCCTTGGAATCCTGGTCCAGTGCCCCACCCAACAGCACTTTCCAGGATACTGTAATTCTCTTCTTTCTCTTAGTTACTCAAAGTGTAATTAGATTAAAATAATAATGGTGAAAGAAAAGATTGAAAAAACACTAAAGCTTCATGAGGTTAATTTTAAATGAAAAAGGCCATATTATCTATACAAGATCTGAGAAATTTGGTTCTGTGAAACCCCACTAAAAACACTGAGAAAAGCAAGGCTAGTCCTTCTTTAAAAAAATGTCATTCAGGAGCTAGACAGATGACTTATCAGTTAAGGTACTTGCCTGTGAAACCTAAGGATCCAGGTTTGATTCCCTAGTACCTACAAAGCCAGATGCACAAGGTTGTGCATGCATCTGGAGTTCCTTTGCAGCGGCCAAAGGCCCTGGTGCGCCCATTTTTCCTCTCCCCGCCCCCCCCGAAGCTAGGGAGGGAGGGAAGGAGAGAGAGAGAGAGAGAGAGAGAGCGAGAGAGCGAGCGAGCGCCGGGGTCTCTAGCCACTGCAAACGAAGTCCAGATGCATGTACCACTGTGTGCATCTGGTTTATTATGTGGGTACTGAGGAATTGGAAAAAAAAAAAAAAACTTACAAAAACTGTCAGCCAAACTCTTGGTGTGTAAGAGAACTGACTGTTGGACAAGCATCAACATAACTGCATGTGGCTAAGGTGTAATAATTTCATTCTCATAGTAGAAGGCTCATCTCACACAACAACAGCAGACAGAAGTACTACCCGAAGCCGTCGATGGCAGGACTCAGGACACAGCCTCAGACTAGAACCTTACTAACAGTTTCCCAGGCATCAATCTGACCACCGAAGAACACCCACTATAGCTGCTCATGGCTGCATGTGAGCATGGGAACTCACTCTTGGGCAAGTCATGAGTGGGGTTTCTCCCTCCTAAGTTTACCACACAGAAGACTTTATTATTGTTTTCTCTCCTGCTTTGCAAAATAGAAAAAGCAACCATTTGCAGTATAAAATTCAGGACTCAGAGAATTAACTTCGCGCATTGCTAAAACTAAACTGCCTTTATACCATATCTTGAAGATGGCTAGAGTTGGGGCTGATTTATCCTTTCACCACTTTACCTCTTTTACACACAGTGAGGTTTTTAAACTTTTTATTGACAAGCTCCATATATGTAGGCAATACAACATGATACCTTCCTCTTTTCTTTCTCTCTCTCTCTTTTCCATTTATTTATTTATTTATTTATTTATTTATTTATTTATTGAGGCAGGGTCACACTCCAGGCACACAGTCCAGGCTGTACTGGAACTCCCACTATAGAGCAGGCTGGCCTCGAACTCACAGCGTGTGCCAGTCACCTCTGCGCAGAAACAACCTAGACTCGCCCACGGCCTTGAGCATCACAGCAGGGGCCTGTCGCTCGTGGAGGCGGCGAGGCCCGCGGCGAGGGTCTGAAGTGCACCGTCAAGGTTTCAGTGTGTGTCCCGGCAGGAAGGGCAGGATGGACGCACACACGTCTGTGCGTTCCTCCCGCGGAGGCCCCGGCGGGCGGGCGCGGCGGCATCCCACGGCCCGTTCCGCTGCGCGCATCCTCCCCGAGCCACGTCACCCCACCCCACCCCACCCCACCTCACCTCATGAGGTAGTCCCGGAAGTCCTTGCTCCGGACATACTCCGCCGCTTTGCGAACCAGCGCCGCAGCCATGGCCGTCCGTCCACTCCGCACAGCTCAGTGACCCTGGGCGCCGACCCGGCTGCGGCCCTCAGCGCGTTTGCCCCGTCGGCCCGCCTCACGACATGCGGCCACGCCTTACGGCCTCCCGGCTCTCGGCCTATGGGAAGGCGCCAGGCTGGAGCGAGCGGCGCGGATTGGCTGGTGCTGGTGACACACCTCCACCCCGCCCCTCGGCCGCGGTGCGCGGGGGCGGGGACTGATGTCGTAAAACAGACGCAGCCCGCCGGGGATTGGCTCGCGCTCTCACTGAGTCGCAGGCTGGCAGGCTGGCGCAGGTCCGGTCGCCGAGGCCCAGGGCTTTCCTGCAAGGGCACCTTGACGCCCGCTGTGCGCCTGCAGTGCGTCGGTACCACGGCCGGTGGGATCCAGCCGCGGGCTGCCCGGGGCTCCGGAGGAAGTGGCCTCAGAGACGGCGAAGATAGCTAAAGTACACCCAGCCCCGGTCCCCAGCCCCGCAAACGGGTAGGTGACCCGAGACGCCGTGCTGCGAGCTGCGGGGGTCTGAGGCTCCTCCATGCTCCAGTGCGGCCGGGCTCTGCACGCACAGCAGTTTGGGCCAAGGAACATGCAAACGCCCTGGACGCTTCCAGCTCCTGTCACCCCCAGGCGTAAGGAGAGGCTCGGGGTAGGGGGCCCATCTCCGCGTCCAAACCAGACTGCCCCCGGCTTTCCCGGCCCCCGCCCCCACCTTGCACTGTTATTATCTCAGAGAAGACAGGGATGCAGCCACGCCCCAACAGACTTCTCCCACGACTTCAAGGCTCTCCCCAGGCCTCATGCAAAAGACTACCTCTTTACAAAGTGCAGAGTGGAGGACCCTCCTCCCGGCACCCCCCCCCCCCCGCCCCGCTTCTCAAGGGTTTACAGAGCTGGGGATGAAGTCCAGCAGGTAAGGTGCATGCCTCCGACACCATGTAAAGCTGGACGTGGTGGTTCACGCCTGTAATCTCGACACGGGAGGTGGAGGCAGGAAGTGCAAAGTTAAAAGTCATTCTTGGTGAGTTCTAGGCTAGCCTGGGCTACATGACACCCTGTCTTTAAAAGAAAAGGTGAAAGAGTGAGTAATGAATGACGCTAAAAAAAAAAAAAATGGCATGCGCACTCCGGTAATTTCCCCCTTTCCCATACGGTGCATTTTGTTAACTTTGTTCCAGCAGACCTTAAAAGCTGGAGGCAAAATTGCCCTTGCAAAGGCGCAGCTTTCAGATTATGAACCAAAGCAAAGAAAGGGAAATATTGAGGGCATTTGTCCTGCTTGCTTTGTTTTTCTGATGTAGAGTCATTTAAAATGCATTTGGAGAAGAGGAATTCTGGGATGTAGCTGGCAGAAATGTACGTTGGAATATAAGCCAAGCAACTCAGTGGAACGTATTAGCATTAAAAATAAGCATTGGCACAGGGCGTGGTGGTGCACACCTTTAATCCCAGCACTTGGGAGGCAGAGGTGGGAGGATTGCTGTGAGTTCGAGGCCACCCTGAGACTCCATAGTGAATTCCAGGTTAGCCTGGGATAGAGCGAGACGCTACTTCGCAAAACAGAAACAGGAAAAAAAAAAAAAAAAAAAAGAATGGTGGAGCTGGGGAGGTTGTTTAAGGCCCTTGTTTGCAAAGCCTGCCAGACCAGGTTCAATTCCCCAGTACCCACATAAGGCCAGAGCCACAAAGTGGCTCAAGCATCTGGAGTTTATTTGCAGCAGCAAAAGGCTCTGGTGGACCCCATGCACACACACTCTCTCTTTCTGTCTCTGTATGTCTCCCTCACCCCTTCCTCCTCTTTTTTTTTTTATTTTTCTTTGTTTTTTTTTTTTTTTTTTTTTTTTTTTTTTTTTTTTTTGAGGTAGGGTCTCACTCTAGCTCAGGCTAATTCTGACCTGGAATTCACTATGTAGTCTCAGGGTGACCTCCAACCTCCTTCTCCCAAGTGCTGGGATTAAAGACATGTGCTACCACGCCCAGTTTTTTTTTTTTTTTTTTTGAGGTAGGGTCTCACTGTAGCCCAGGTTGACCTGGAGTTCACTATGTAGTCTCAGCATAGCCTTAAACTAATAGCGATCCTTCTAACTCTGCCTCCTGAGTCCTGGGATTAAAGGCATGCACCACCATACCTGGCTAAAAAATATATTTTTTTATTTATTTGCTAGCAGAAGGAGAGAGAGAGAGAAGAGAGACAGAGAGAATGGTTGCACCAAGGCCTCCAGCTGCTGCAAATGAACTTCAGACGCATGTGCCTCTTTGTGCATCGGGCTTTATGTGGGTACTGGGGAATCAAACCTGAGTCATTAGGCTTTGCAGACAAGTGCCTTAACTGTTGAACCATCTCTCCAGCCCCTCCTCTCTTGCAAATAAATAAAAAAAAATTAAAATAAGTGACCCCAGACATGATGGGCATGCCTTTAATCCCAGCACTCAGGAGGCAGAGGTAAGAGGATTGCCATGAATCATGCCATGCTATGAGACTACTTAGTGAATTCCAGGCCAACCTGAGCTAGAATGAGACTCCCACCTCCAAAACACAAAACAAAAGTGAGCCTGAGCTGGGGAGGTTGCTCAGTGGTTAAAGGCACTTATTTGCAAAGCCTGATGGCCTGGGTTTGAGTCCCTAGTACCCACATAAAGCCAGATGCACAAAGTAGGACATGTATCTAGAGTTTGTCGTGGCAAGAGACCCTGGCATGCACATTCTCTCTCTCTCTCTCTCTCTCTCAAATAAAATCTTAAAAAGAAAAAAAAGTGTGTTCTGTGACTCAGCAAGTCCGTTTCTAGAGCAGCCCTGGAGGTAGGTAGGCAAACTTACGATTCCATATGTATAGCATTTTTAATATAAAAACGAGAAGCAATTTACATATCCATCTATGTGAGATCTGAACACATCACAGTACATCCATTCAACAGATACTATACAGTAATCAAAACGAACAAAGGAGTTCTAGCCACACCTGGAATTCCAGGAACTGGGTAAATGGAGTCAAAAATATCAAGAGTCCAAGGTTAGTCTAGACATAGTGAGTTCCAGGCCAGCCTGGGATACACAAGATCTTGTCTCAAAATAATAATTCTTTATGGGCTGATGAGAAGTAATATTTATTTGAGAAAAAAAATCAAGATGCAGAATACTGTGTAAAGTATGGTACTTATGTCACAGAGACAAAGACAAAGACAGTGTCTACGTGTGTTTGTAAAGATACTGGAACAACACTACCAAGATTAAAATGCTCCCAAGATAATCTAAAGGGACAAGATGGAGGGTGTGATGGTCAGTCTCCATTGTCAACTTGGTTGGCTCTGGACTCACCTAGGAGATGAATCATTGTATTGTACTTAGCTTCTTGTTGCTGGTACAAAGCATCCGACCAAAAGCAGCTGATGGGAGGAAAGTTTATTTTGGCTTACAGTCCCCAGGGGAAGATCCATGATGACGGGATGGTATGGCATGAGAAGAAGCTGGCCATCACCTCTGCCACAGGAGGTGAAAACAGCAGCCAGAGGGTGAGCTGATGAACGCTGTCATATGGCATGCTAGGGCCTAACAACTGCAAGGCCCACCCACAGCTACACACCTCCTCCAGCAAGGCTCCACTTAGCAAGTTGCCATCAGGTGGCAACCAAGCGTTCAGAACACATGAGTTTATGGAGACGTCTGATTCAAAACACCACACTCTAGGCATGTCTGTGGGGGAGTTTCTAGATTAGGCTAATTGAGATGAGATGACGGATCCTAACTCTGGCGGCACCATCCCATGGGCCTCTTAAAGTGACCTCATGTCTTTGACAGTTTGATCCTGGACCAAATAGAAAGGTGAAAGCAAGCTGAGTATTCCTACCATTCATTGCTTCCTACTTCCTTGTTGTGGACTAAGTGGGACCAGCTGCCTCATTCCTGCCTCCACGCCTTCCCCACCATAATGGATGGTACCCTTGAACTACAAGCCCTAATAGACCCTCCTTCCTTAAGTTGCTTCTTGCTGGTTGTGTGGTCACAGATAAGTAACTAGTACAGAGGGAGAATAATTTTCTCTACATACTCATTCATTCCTTTGGAAGTTTGTACAATGGACATGAGCTTTGTATCTGTGTTAGCCTTTAACTGCTGCAATAAAACTGTAAGATAATGGGCTTACAAACAGAAAAGTTCTGGAGGGGGCTGGAGCGATGCCTTAGTGGTTCAATTCTCCAGTACCCACATAAGCCATCACACCTGCTCACCTATGGTGGAGAAGTTAAGGAGAGAGGAAAAGAGGGCTGAGCTGCTAAGAGTATTCCCACATCAGCGAGGACAGAAGTAGAACCAGAGACAGTGAATGTCTCAGGCAAAAGCTTCCGCTGCCCACCACTGACCTATAGAACTCACTGTGTAACCCAGCTTGGCCTCAAACTCGTAACAATCCTCCAGCCTCTGCCTCACCAGGGTTAGGATGACAGAGGCGAGCCACCACATGTTGCTGTCACTCCAAAGCTTTAACAGACTTTTCCTCCGAAGGGAGGTGTTGGGAGAGGGTGTGGGGAAAGCACTTGACAATGGAACCGCCCCTTTCCTTCAACTGTTGAAGTGCCCTAGGGCTGGTAGTTTTCCACTAGTCATGAGAGGTATTTTTACAGAAATCTGCCCCTTGGATTTAAGGATATTTTCTGTGTACTATATAGGTCAGTGGCCAGAGTAGAAGACAGGAAGGGCACATGGTCCACTGGGGAGGAGAGGCTTTTGGTGGATGCCAGGTTATGGATCAGGAGTGTGAGAACCTATCCTCTTGGCCTTGTGAGGGTCCCTAGTTCTGTTTTACCTACACCCCCTTCTAGGGCACACCCTCTTCCACAAGGCCCCACCTCTTCAAGGTTCCACCACCTCCCAATACATGGATTCAACACATGGATTCCAGAGGACATTCCAGTCCCGTGCTATAGCACTCAGCACCATAACTGAATAAAACTTCATAACATTCATAAATGCAGTAGAAATGCCTTTAAGAATTAAAATGACATGGCTTGGAGTCCGATCCATTTCCTGTCACAATTAGTGGTCTCTGTGGGTCACACCTGACCTAAATCTGCAGGTGTGTCTGGAGAGGCAACACTGTGAACCCATGAAAAGCAGCAGTCAGGTCCTACAGGTGTGTCATGATGGGTTAGAAATACACAGGCTGAGAAGCGAGGGTTCCTTGACTATGGATCTAACTACTATGATCTGTCCCTTCACCAGCCACCAGCGCCGTGCCTAAATTACAATGCCTTCCTTTGTAAGCAAATGCTATGGCTTCTAAGCTAAGACTGAACTCCCATTGCAGGGTCATGGGAAGAGAGTCCCTGGGAGAGGGTCTCCTGGGTCTGGGAGCTGCTCGGTCTTATCCACTCAGAGCTTCAGAGAGAAGCTATGGGAAGAGCTCACTGCAGAGTGCTAGACAGACATGGGCCTGAAAGCAACTCTGTGGAAATCTCTGGCTGGTGCCCAGAAGAACACTTGGAGAAATGCTACAGAGGCCTGTTAGGTCAGGACAAAATGGAGTCACCGAGGACAGCAGGAGGGCAACAGAGACATCGGTGGTCTGGTCAGGGGAAAGGAGGTCTGGCTGCCCAAGAGGGCAACCGGAAGCCTCCTCCAAGTCACAGCGCCAGATGTAAAGTTCAGGAGTGACCAAAACCATGAAGCCCACTCTGAGGCAAAGATGGAAGCTTTTATTCAGGAAAAACAGGAGCTGCCAGGACTGACTCTCGAGAGTGGAGCAGTCCACTTGGGATTACAGACAGTGGGCTACATAGAGCTCTTCAGATGGGGGAAGGTGAGGAAGGGGGAAGTAAAAGGTTTCATTAGGGGAGATCAAAGATACCCAGGGTGTGAGACCAGAACAGTAACCTGGTGTCCTGAGAGATAAGGGGGCAGGACACCTAGACCTGGGGCATTGTTAGGCAAGAAGGGATGATGGCTGGGTGGTTCCTTGAGGAATGTGGATGACCCACTTCCTTGTGACTCTTGCCCTCCTGCAGTTCTTGGTGGCTCCATTTTGACCTGACCTAACAAGGCCCTTTGTCCCTAATGTCTGACAGGAGACTTTGCTTCCCACATGGAGCCTACACTGGACCTTGCAGCTTCCTGTTAGCCCTCATCTGTGGAGGCGGGTGAGCAGGACTTCCTCAAGCAGGAGCTAGAAACAGAGTTCTGCACTACAAAGGTGCCCGCCTGGGATTTAAACCCAGCTCTGACTGTGAGAGCCACCTTTTCCCACTGTTGCATGATGGGAAAGGATTTCTCATGGTAACATGCCTATCTCTGCTTGAGGTAGGTAGGAAGGGGCAGTGTGGTCAAATTGCTAAAAGAACAAGGGCCAGACTGGGTTAATGATCACCTGAAGGGGTAGAAAATCCAATCCCACAGGCTCACCTATGTTTGGACAGTGAGTAGAGGGCAAAAAGGCAAATGCCCCTCCCACTTGCTACTTTGAACCCCACTATGCAGAGTGAGTGTGAAGGGCTTAGGGGGAGCCCACATCTCTGTGCCCATCAAGGCTCTGCAAGAACAGTCACAGAATGGTCTACGGCAGGCTTTCTGCTGACTCAGAGCCTGGCATCTGGGAGCTGGAACAGGCTTCCAAGGTCGCAGATGGAAGGATGCTGGCCTTTCCTGCCCAGCACCCATCCTAGCCAGCCTCTGTGGGCATCTGGTGGGCACTGTGAGCATGTGATGACGGCCTTGTGCTACAGACAGGGCTGTGTCAGTGCCCAGAGCTCAGAGCTGTGGAGCAGCTTGGCACAGAGGAGGCTCCACTCTTTTTGAGCCCTAATGCCATTGTGCTGGAGGCAATGGCTTCCCTCCTCTCAGGTGCTCCTGTTATCTGGAGAGCTTTTGTTCCTGGCACAAATTAAGAGAATAGTTACCTTGGAAGGAATCTTTTCTTCTGTAATTTTCTCTATAGAAACAGTTCCTCTGTGTTCAGCTCTTTTGTGCTCTTCACATATGAATTACCAATTTGATGACATAACTGCAGTAATATTTTTATGTATTTGCACACGTGTGTTTATGTATGTGTGTGTCTCTGTGTGTGTGTACATATCAGGGTCTCTTGCCACTGCACAAATGCCTGACATGCACCACTTTTTCCACTTGGTTTTAGGTGGTTTTTTGAGGTACGGTCTCGCTCTAGCCCAGGCTGACCTGGAATTCACAATGTAGTCTCAGGGTGGCCTCGAACTCATGCGATCCTCCTACATATGCCTCCACCTCCCAAGTACTGAGGTTAAAGGCGTGCACCACCACGCCTGGCATATATATATATATATATATATATCTTTTTAATTGACACATAGTTGAATATATTTATGAGGGAAAACATGACCTTTTCTTCATTTGGTACCAGGGATTTAGCCCAGGTCTTCATTCATGTTAAGTGTACTTTTTTTCACTGAGTCATACCCCAGTCCCAGAAATATCAAGGCCTGTGTATGATGTTTGATGATCAGATCAGGGTAGTTGGCATATCAATCACCTCAAATATTCATTATTTGTGTTGGGTACTGAAGCTATTTTGATGTCACTGTCCTAATTTATAAAATGGAAACATTAAGTATCACACCCTATGGGTTGTTGAGCTCTTATGCAAATTGAAAAGGATGATATCATGGCAGGGGAGATAGCTCATTGACAGAACATGGGCTTAGCATTAGTGAGGTCTGGGTTTTGGTTCCCAGTACCTACCAGCCAACAAAGCAAAATGACAACGACAGAAAAGGAAGGGAGGGAGGGAGGGACAAGAGAGGACAGATGTCCTGGCACTGTCACAGTGTACTCCACACTGCTCCCTGACCCTTCCTTCCACTATCAGCTGCCTCAGTCCTGTCCCACCTGCCATCCCTGTTCCTTTGGATGCTAATTGCAAGGTGCTGTCTGTTAATCCTGCAAGCATGAGCGCTCCCTCGGAGAGCACAGGGCCAAGGTCATGACCGTTGTCACTGTTGAGTCTAACCCCAGTCCCTGTGTCTACTTCTGTTGCACAAGCCTTTGGTTCCTGTGGGGTAAAAACCAAGTTCCAGGAAGTGAGATCAACACCAAGGGGCTCACGTCTGTGCTTCACAGGCCACAGCCTGGAGCTTCTTAGCTGTGTTTTAGGTGCTTCAAGTAGCACAAACACCCTCATGCTTCCAGTGCACAGGGCGTGGCATCATCTGTCACTCTGTTAGTCAAGCCCAGGTCCTGCCCCTAAGTCAGGCAGGGGTGCTGCTCTCTCTCGGATGCACTCAGGCTTCCTCTCATGCTTCACTAAATTTTTGTTTGTTTTTTGAAATGTGTTCTCATGTAGCCCCCATTGGCCTCCAATTGAGACTGACTTTGAACCCTGACCTACCTGCCTCCACCTTTCAAGTACTCGGATTACAAGCATGCACCATGTCCAGTTTTCTCCCCTAAGTGTCTTCTCCACTGTACAGCTGTGGGTCTCCTCCTGGGCAGTTTCACTCACTTGACCATCAGCAAGCCCGGCTCATGAACTACCATGAAGCCAGAGAGGTGGGGAGGCTTGAGTGCTGAGGGCTCTGTCCAGGCCTCCTTGGCCCACTTTCCAAAGGTGATGTGAGACAAGGAGGCTCCTCAGTTGAGCTACATGTGATGTAAGAGAAAGCCTGGAATTGCCAGCCAACCTGGGGCCCAGGAATGATGCAGTTAGCATTGGCCAGTTAGCATTGCCTGGGTTAGCTCTGGCTGGGTTAGCATTGGTGGTCAGCTCTGGCTGGGTTAGCATTGGTGGTCAGCACTGGCTGGGTTAGCACTGGTGGTCAGCACTGGCTGGGTTTAGCATTGGTGGTGAGCTCTGGCTGGGTTAGCATTGATTGGCGGGTTAGCATTGTTTACTCAAACTCAAAGACACCCCCATGTGGCCCCTGCACCCAGCTCTGAGCACCACCTGGAGCAGCTCATCTGAAAGCTAATATTTGCTCTGCACACTGCAGTTGTCTGGGTGGGTTCTCTCCCACAAACACGGTGGCTTGCTTGCCTGAGGCTCACAGGCTGTCTGGACAGCAGCCAAGGTCACCCCCACCTCCCGTGGGGAGAAAGGGAGAGAGGAGCCCTGTCCATGCATTTCCTGCATCCGTGGGCCCCTCTGTGCCCTGAAGTGACCAGGACGGTTTCAGCCTCACATGGTGGCCAGAGCTGTAGTGTGAGCCCTGACTTCCTCCTGCCAAAGCACACGTGGTTTTCTTCCATACACTGTGGGCACCACATGCCAAAACTGGGTTTTTCAGTGACTTTTGTGGGGACAGTGAGGCAGTATGAGGTAGGGAAGCTTTTCTCTTACAGAGGTGTCTAGCCTTTTGACATTACGACATGATGTTGTCATCTACAGATGTGCTGGGCTGCATTCGCGGCCACCTTGGGACACACGCAGCTGTGGGCTCCAGGTGGGACACGCCCCTGAGCCTCTCCAGTTTGCCTGCGTGTGGCTCCTCCTTGAGTTTCCCCATCTCATAGCTCATCATTGGTTCCTTGTCCACCCACAAGTGTCAAGAAAGGCTAACCAGGTGCCAGGTGGTACCACAGGGTCAGATGAGCCCACAGACTATTGTGCTCACATTCAGACGGAGAAGCAGCTGACGGGAACAGACACACGCACGCGAGCTTCTGCTGCATGCCAAGAAGGAGGTGAGTGGAGTATAGAGACTGTGGGGTGTTGTAGACACGACAGGACTCTTTCCTGAGAGGGGAAGTCCTGAGGCAGCTGTGCTGGGGGGAGGGGAGAAGGGCTGTCCTTACAGCAGAGGCAGAACCAAGGGTCCCAGCAGCAGCAGCAGCGAGGTTGGCAGCAAAGGGCAGGCAGACGGGCTAGCAACAGCTGTGGCACCCACGGGACAGAGCTACAATGCCACAGCTAACACCCAAGTGGGAGCACAGCGGCAGATGGGCGCTCAGGGTTATGGTAGTTTGACTAGATGTCTCCTAATAGATTGTTTTACTAAAGCTTCTTGGATCTCTGGCCTCCTTGCCGGAGGTGGTGTCCCTGTGGGCAGCTCCTGGGGCCAAAATTCCAGCCTAGGATGACTGGAGTGCTTGAACTCTGCCTGGGGTCCGGGCGTGTGCTTGCTTGTGTCGGTGGCGATTGCCTTTGTCTCTCTACATGGACCTGTGAAAGGGGACCAGCTTCTTCTGCCATTATGGGACTCCCACTGCACCTGTAAGCTTCCCATAAACTGTCTGGTCTGGAGATTCTGCCCAGCAATGGAAAGCTGACTACAAGGACCAAGCAGGAGTGCAGGTGCCGCTGGGAGCTCTGAGGTCCTGAAGTTTCAGATATCATGGTCCTTTCAGCAAATACCTGACTTCTTCTTTAAGTATATATTTTATTTATTTATTTATTTATTTGAGAGAAAGAGAAGAGGGAGGAAGAGAGAGACAGAGAGAGAGAGAGAGAGAATGGGTGTGCCAGGGCTCCAGCCACTGCAAATGAACTCCAGATGCATGCGTCCCCTTGTGCATCTGGCTTATGTGGATCCTGGAAAGTCAAACCGGGATCTTTTAGCTTTGCAGGCAAACACCTTAACCACAAAGCTATCTCTCCAGTCCCCTGACTTATTCTTTAACATCTTTTTCTCGTATATCTTCATGGTGCACAGTACTGTGTCACGGAAAGACTTTTCATACCAGTACAGATTGTACACTGGACATACACCTCCCCCCTTTCTCTTTGAAAAATGGTTTATGGATTTTTTTCCCAGATCCTGGTAGACCTCCACATGGCAGACAGTTCATTTACAAAACAGTGAATACACTAGCCTAGCTAGATGTGTCCAGCAGGGGCCCTCATGAAGTGGGGTTGGATGCCTACCATTGGGCTAGACTGGGTCCTGGGCACAGGGGTGCAGTGTGAGCTGGTGGCTCAGGTCTGTGAGGCACCTCCAGGTGGTAGACAGCCTTCATCCCGGTATGTAGACATCTCTGTGCAGTGGGTACCCCTACATAGTGACGTGGGTCCCACTGCATGGCAGTTGTGTGCTGAAAGTCATTGCCAACATTGTCCACTGCTTCTAGGTGATTGCTCGAACTGACTTGGAGAAGCGAGGTAAGCAGAGCTGTGTGGGGTGCTGTGGGGACACAGGTGGCTGTGTTGGGCCGGGATGGTGAGGGCTTGTTGCCTTCACTGGGGCTGCGGAGGTGAGTGTAAGGGGAGGGCTGTGTGGTTGGAGGCTTTTCCTTCCATAGACGTTTGGAGGTGTCGAAACTGGCTTCTTCTGAGCGCTGACCTCCCTGTGCTCGGAGCAGCCTAAAGTGGAGTGGCATATGGCGGGTGGCACCCATCTGCCAACACAGGACAGACAATAGCAACACGCTGGTGCAGACATGACTACTTGGGCCCATGCAGTGCAGAACCCTCAAGGCTGAGCCTCAAGTGACACACTTTTCATGGCCTCCAGGCCCTATTTCCCACTCCCTGAAGGTTTTGCAAGCTGCCTGCGTTCCATCAGATCTCTTCAGTGGGAACTCCCTAGAGCCACTCCCTCTCACCGCAGAGCAGAACCCTCCAGGGCTCGATCTTGTCACCACCACCTATGCTGACACAGCAGTAGACACAAGCCCAGGTGGAGAGTGAGGATTTGAATGTGGCCTGGTGGCTTTGAAACTAAAACCTGAATATTTAAGTAATTTCAATGTCAGTAGCCAAAGGGCTTGTGGTTCTGTGGACTGCCTGGCTCTAAAGCATGAATTTTTTGATGGAGCACCCAGCAGGCATGACCAACTTTGACACTGTAAAATGATGTTATCTACAAGGTTCATGCTTGAGAACTGTGCAGTTAAGCCATATATATATATATATTTCCAGGAGCACGAAGATGTTCACCAGTTAAAGGTACTTGCTTGCAAAACCTGATGGCCTGAGTTAATTCCCCAGTGCCCAGGTAATGCCAGACCCCAAAAGTGGTTCACACATCTGGTGTTCATTTGTAGGGGCAAAAGACCCTGGTGCATCTAGAACACATGCACATGTGTAGAAATAAATGTAATAAATCACAAAACACTCATAATTTTTTGTTTTGTTTTGTTTTTGGTTTCTTGAGGTAGTGTCTCACTCTAGCTCAGACTGACCTGGAATTCACTATGTAGTCTCAGAGTGGCCTTGAACTCATGGTGATCCTCCTACCTCTGACTCCCAAGTGCTGGGATTAAAGGCGTGTGCCACCACGCCCGGCTCTCATAATGTTTTAAGTGTGTTTATGACTTGGTGTTGGGTTTCAGGCTGGTTATGCTTGCAAGGGTGACTGGCCAACATCACCACAGGTTCCCGACCCAAAGCCTGAACTACCTCTTAAAGAACCTGAAAAGCATCAGATCTTTCTACTGCAACCACATTTTTTATTTTAGTTTTATTTATTTATTTGAGAGAGAGAATGAGGCAGAGGAAGAAAGAAAGAGAGAGAGAGAGAGAAAAAAAAATGGGCATGCCAGGGCCTCTAGCCACTGCAAATGAACTCCAGATGCATGCGCCACCTTGTGCATCAGGCTTACATGGGCCCTGGGGAATCGAACTGAGGTTCTTTGGTTTTGCAGGCAACTGCATTAATCTCTAAGCCATCCCTCCAGCTCGCAATTCTGTTTTGGATAGACAGGGTCTGAGTGAGTCACACGGAGCAGAAGACCAGCCAGGAGAGGCTGCTGGCAGTAGAGGGGAGGAGCTGCTGGCCTGGAGGGACCCAGTCGGGTGTTGTTAGGTCTGAGCTTGATGCCGAGGCCCTCCTGGTGAGACAGGATTTGCCCAAATGCTCCTGCTCCTGCGAGCCTCTGCTCAGTGTGCCATGGTGGCAGAGTGGGGGCGGGGGAGATAGGAGGAGGGCTGCCTCTGAAATCATGGCTGGGGTGAAGGAGCAGGTTCAGGATTAGAGTCAGTGGGTGACAGGGTGAAGCCTGAGCTGGAAGAAGGGACATAATGTTGTTGTGTTAGTGGATCTCCAGAGTCACAAGGTGCTTTGACAACACAAAGGGGTGCACACGTCTGGAGTTTAGGGGAGAAATATCCTCCCACAGGCCCTTAGACATTAGATTCTTGATCACTTTCGCCAAAGAAGATCAACCAGGGTTTTCCTATAGACCTCTCATACAAAGATTCTGTCTAATGAAAAGTACTGATTGCTGGGGCCACAACACGACACTAATACCCCTCCCACCACACACTCAGGAGACTGAAGCAGGAGGATCATGAGTTCAAGGTCAACCTGGGGCTATATACTAAGAGACCCTGCCTCAAAAACAAGACAGAAAAAGAAGCCAGGAATACAACAAGCAAGCCTCCCAGCTGCCACAGTGTACTGGTGAAGTAACTTGCTTGCCCCTCTAACTCATGCTCAGAATCCTCTGACATGAGGGATAACTCGTGTTATTGTCTTTGGTTTCTGTAAAAACAACAGATTTAAATAATCTCACTGCTTCCAGTGGCACAGGTCTATGCTGATGGATTTAGGATTTCAGCAGGGAGTTAGGGGTCCAGGAAAGTCCTGGAACTCCAAACCTAGGTTTGTTTCTAATTTTAATCAAAGAATTGCATTAAAAAAGATTGAGAGAGAAACTATCACCCTAGGTTAGGGAATCAGGTCTCCTCAGAAAAACGGTCAGATTTATCCCATCCACAAAGACAGCAGATGCATGGCCATGTGCCAGCCCGAGATATTCTTGTCCAAATTGAGCAATATTTTTGAGTTCAACCCCTCACATACAAGTGTTGAGCCTACTGGAATGGGGATATCTGAAATATGAAGGAGCAGGGCACGGAGGGTGTGTTTCTCTGGGAATAAGAGAGTTCCAGAAAGTATCCTTTAATTAGCTGAATGAGGAGGGCCTCCACGAGTGCCAATCCAGCTGATAGAACAGGAGAGCCTGCATCACATATGAAACATTCAGACATTTGAAAATCGTCGAGAACGCCTGAGTCCACTCGTGTGGACTGCCCACTTTCCCCTGTCCCTGGTGATGATGAGGTGTCCCCTTTTCTGAAACGTGCAGGGATGCTTGTCAAGGTTTCTTGAGAGAGAGGCTGACAACTCCAGGACTTCTAAGGAGCGGTGCTTTGCTTCCACCCAATGACAGAGGCGGCAGGACTCTTGCTTCTGGGTGGAAGGCCACTCACATAGGTACTTTAATTCCCTCTCGACCTGCTTGTAAAAGGAATTGATTTACTTACCTTCTATCAGAATAAAATTCTTAGGTACACATGACAGGTGCTGGCCAAGGAGGTCCTCACTCTTCAGAAACCTGTGTTGAGCACATTTTCATTCCCCCCCCACAAGGAAAAAAAAGTATTTTACTTATTTAAATGTGAGAGACAAAGAGAGAGATAGGGAATAGAAAGGAACAGATACAGGGAATGGGCACGCCAGGTGCCCTACCCCACAGGAGTGGCCCCTTGTGCATCAGGCTTGCATGCATCCCGGGGATTTCAACCAGGGTCCGTTGGCTTCACAGTAAAAGGCTCTAATCCGCAGGCCACCTCCCAGTTCCCACAGCTCCCATGCCAGGTCTTCTTTCCCTTGCATTTTCCAGCTAGGCTTGAGTTCTAGTACTGGCTGACCTGGAATTCAGGTTGTAGCCACAGGCTGGCTGCAATGTCATGCTCATCCTCTTATCTCTGCTGCCACTAAAGGTGCCTGCCATGACTTCAAGCTCCCTGTGTTGAAGATGCTCAACTGCCCTGATCATCGAAAATCAGAGATCAGATGAAAATACTGCAAGATGGATCAAAGGTCACAAACAGGCCTAAATGTTTGTCCTACAATGGGGATACCCTACAATGAAATAGGTACATGGCTTCCAATTGACCCACAGACATGGCTATCATTTTCTGGCAAGTAAAGATATCATTCCAGTGCAGTATACAAGAACCTGTTTGGAAAAGTGGAGATCCTGGGTGCAGTGTCGCCTACACTGTCACCATAAAGCATAATCATGCATGCTTTTATCTCCCATGCCACATGGGAATTTCTCATGATTATGAGGAGCAAGTGAGGCCACAACAAAGTCTAACTATGTTCACAGTGGACTGTGTGTTATGTACTTACCGTATTTTCCTTGCTGTGTGTGAACTTTACTCAATGAACCATGGAAACATCGGTGATTTTCCAATACTTCCCCTTCTGGTCCTTCATTCCACTTGCACCCACTGTCGGGTCACGATGGTTCTTGAGAACCTGCGAATGCGTACACAAACCCTCAGAGTACACGTTTGGAACCTGACAGTCCTAAGTCTTCCTGGCCTGGCTTCAGCAATTTTGCCCTGGGCCTATAAGGCATGCAGAATGTCCATACTTCCATATAGATTTTTACTCATATTTTGTTTGCCCTCTAGAACTTGGGACACTTCTGTGTGTCTAAAGCCTCAAACAGACGTCAGTCCTCTGGCTAGAAAGGGGCTCACAACTCATTGGTAGTGTCTCACTTCCCCTGTAAGCTCTGCATGTCCCATGCGCATGAGACCACTTAAGTCACATGTATGTCAGGGGCCTCTTTCCCTAGCGCACAGAGATTCCCTGAATCATCATGGCATTCTATCGGTCTGAAAAGCTCCCGATCCCCTACCCAGGTTAGGGTTATCGGTTGTCTTCAGAATATGGGTCAGTTTTATGCCATCGACAAAGACGGCTGATGCATGGCCATATGCCTGGACGAGTCGTTCTTCTTCAAATTGAGCAATTTTTTCAGGTTCACCCCCTCACTTACAAGTGTTGAGCCTACTGCAATGGGGATGTCTGAAATGTGAGGGAGCAGGGCCCAGAGAGTGTGTTTCTCTGGGAATAAGAGAGCTCCAGAAAGTATCCTTTAATTGGCTGAAGGAGGAGGGCCTCCACGAGTGTTGGGCCAGCTGGCAGACCAGGAGAGACGGCCCCACACATCCAACATTCAGACATTTAGAATCGTCGAGAACACCTGAGCCCACTTGCATGTGCTGCCCACTTATCCCTGTCCCTGGTGATGATGAGGTGTCCCCTTTTATGAAACATGCAGGGATGCTGCTCCAGATTTCTTGAGAGAAAGGCCGCCAACTCCAGGACTGCTAAGGAGCGGTGCTTTGTTTGCACCCAATGATAGATGCGGTGGGACTCTTGCTTCTGGGTGGAAATCCACTCACATAGGTTCTTTGATTCCTTCTTGACGTGTTTTGAATAGGAATTGATTTGGTTACCACGTATCAGAATTAAATTCCTAGGTATATATGGCAGGTGCTGGCCAAGGATGCCCTCACTCTTCAGAAATCTGTGTTGAGCACATTAATGCCCCCCACCACGACAAGGAAAAAAAGTATTTTACTTATTTAAATGTGAGAGAGAAACAGACAGAGATAGGGAAGAGAAAGGGAGAGATAGAGGAAACTGGCACACCAGGTGCCCTACCGCACATGAGTGCCCCCTTGTGCATCGGGCTCGCATGCGTCCCGGGGATTCGAACCGGGTTCCTTTGGCTTCCCAGCAAAAAGCTCTAACCGCCAGGCCATCTCCCGGTTCCCACAGTGGCCGTGCCTGGTCTTCTTTCCCTTGCTGTTTTCCAGCTATTCCTGAGCTCCAGTAGCGGCTGAACTGGAATTCAGGACGTGGCCTACTTTTGTCATGATTGTGAGGAGCAAGTGAGGCCACAACAAATTCTGGAGTGTGTTCCCACTGGACTGTCTGTTACGTACTTACCGTATTTTCCTTGATGTGTGTGAACATTACTCAGTGAACCAGGGGCACATCTGTGATTTTCCAATACTTACCATTTTGGTCCTTCATTCCACCTGCACCCACTGTCAGTTCACGATGGCTGTTGAGAGCCTGCACATGCGTACACAAACCCTCAGAGTACACGTTTGGAAACAAACAGTCCTAAGTCTTGCTGGCCTGGCTTCAGCAACTTTGCCCTGGGCCTATAAGGCATGCAGAATGTCCATACTTGCAAATGGGTTTTACTCATATTTTGCTTGCCCTCTTGAACTTGGGACATTTCTGTGTGTCTGCTGCCCCAAACAGACGTCAGTCCTCCGGCGTGAAAGGGGCTCAGGACTCACAGGTAGTGTCTCACTTCCCCTGTAAGCTCTGCATGTCCCATGCGCATGTGACCACTTAAGTCACGTGTGTGTCAGGGGCCTCCTTTCCCTAGCACACAGAGATTCCCTGCATGGTCGTGGCATTTTTTCGGTCCAAATAGCTCCCGATTCCCTAACCTAGGGTGACAGCGAAGCTATCACCCTAGGTTAGGGAATTGGCTGTCTTCAGAAAATGGGTCAGTTTCATACCATCCACAAAGGTGGCCGAGCCACGGACATATGCCTGCCCAAGTCGTTCTTGTTCAAATTGAGTAATTTCCTAGGGTTCACCCCCTCACTTACAAGTGTTGAGCCCACTGGAAGGGGGATGTCTGAAATGTGAGGGAGCAGGGCCCACAGGGTGTGTTTCTGTGGCAATAAGAGAGCTCCAGAAAGTATGCTTTAATTGGCTGAAGGAGGAGGGCCTCCACGAGTGCCAGGCCAGCTGACAGACCAGGTGAGGCTGCCTCACACAACAAACATTCAGACATTTGAAAATCGTCGAGAATGCCTGAGTCCACTTGCGTGGACTGCCCACTTACCCCTGTCCCTGGTGATGATGAGGTGTCCCCTTTTTTGAAAAGTGCAGGGATGCTGGTCCAGGTTACATGAGAGAGAAGCTGACAACTCCAGGACTTCTAAGGAGCAGTGTTTTGCGTCCACCCAATGACAGAGGCGGCAGGACTCTTGCTTATTGGTGGAACCCCACTCACATAGGTTCTTTAATTCATTCTGGATGGGTTTTCAACAGGAATTGAATCAGAATAAAATTCCTAGGTACACATGACAGGTGCTGGCCAAGGAGGCCCTCACTCTTCAGAAACCTGTGTTGAGCACATTGACGTTCCCCCGCCCCCACAAGGAAAAGAAAGTATTTTATTTATTTCAATGTGAGAGAGAAACAGACAGAGATACGGGGGAGAAAGGGAGAGATAGAGGGAACTGGCAAACCAGGTGCCCAACCGCACATGAGCGCCCCCTTGTGCATCGGGCTCGCATGCGTCCCGGGGATTCGAACCGGGTTCCTTTGGCTTCCCAGCAAAAAGCTCCAACCGCCAGGCCATCTCCCGATTCCCACAGTGCCCATGCCTGGTCTTCTTTCCCTTCCTTTTTCCAGCAAATCCTGAGCTCTAGTAGCAGCTGAACTGGAATTCAGGACGTAGCCTAAATTTGTCATGACTGTGAGGAGCAAGTGACGCCACAACAAAATCTAAGTGTGTTCCCAGTGGACCGTGTGTTACGTACTTACAATATTTTCCTGCATGTGTGTGAACGTTGCTCAGTGAACCAGGGGCACGTCTGTGATTTTCCAATACTTACCCTTCTGGTCCTTCATTCCACCTGCACCCACTGTCGGGTCATGATGGCTCTCGAGAGCCTGCACATGCATACACAAACCCTCAGAGCACACGTTTCGAACCAGACACTCCTCAGTCTTCCTGGCCTGGCTTCAGCAACTTTGCCCTGGGCCTATAAGGCATGCAGAATGTGCATACTTGCATACGGGTTTTACTCATATTCTGTTTGCCCTCTCGAACTTGGGACACTTCTGTGTGTCTGCTGCCTCAAAGAGACGTCAGTCCTCCGGCTAGAAAGGGGCTCAGGACTCACAGTTAGTGTCTCACTTCCCCTGTAAGCTCTGCATGTCCCATGCGCATGTGACCACTTAAGTCACGTGTGTGTCAGGGGCCTCCTTTCCCTAGCACACAGAGATGCCCTGCGTGGTTGTGGCATTCTCTCAGTCCAAAAAGCTCCCGATTCCCTAACCTAGGGTGAGAGCGAAGCTTTCACTCTAGGTTAGGGAATCAGCTGTCTCCAGAAAATGGGTCAGGTTTTATCCCATCCACAAAGGCAGCCGAGCCATGGCCATAGGCATGCCCGAGTCGTTCTTGTTCAAATTGAGCAATTTCCTAGGGTTCACCCCCTCACTTACAAGTTTTGAGCACACTGAAATGGGGATGTCTGAAACGTGAGGGAGCAGGGCCCAGAGGGTGTGTTTCTGTGGCAATAAGAGAGCTCCAGAAAGTATCCTTTAATTGGCTGAAGGAGGAGGGCCTCCACAAGAGCCGTGCCAGCTGACAGACCAGGAGAGGCTGCCTCACACATCAAACATTCAGACATTTGAAAATCGTCAAGAACCCCTGAGTCCACTTGCGTGTACTGCCCACTTACCGCTGTCCCAGGTGATGATGAGGTGTCCCCTTTTCTGAAACATGCAGAGGTGTTGGTCCTGGTTTCTTGAGAGAGAAGCTGACAACTCCAGGACTTCTAAGGAGCAGTGGTTTGCTTCCACCCAATGACACAGGCGGCAGGAGCCTTGCTTCTGGGTGGAACACCACTCACATAGGTTCTTTAATTCCTTCTGGACGGGTTTTGAATAGGAATTGAATCAGAATAAAATTACTAGGTACACATGACAGGTGCTGGCCAAGGAGGCCCTCAGTCTTCAGAAACCTGTGTTGAGCACATTAACGTCCCCCCGCCCCCAAAAGGAAAAGAAAATATTTTACTTATTTAAATGCAAGAGAGAAACACACAGACATAGAGAAGAGAATGGGAGAGATAGAGGGAACTGGCCCACCGGGTGCCTTACCGCACATGAGCGCCCCCTTGTGCATCAGGCTCGCATGCGTCCCGGGGATACGAACCGGATTCCTTTGACTTCACAGCAAAAAGCTCTAACGCCCAGGCCATCTCCCGGTTCCCACAGTGCCCATGCCTGGTCTTCTTTCCCTTGCTTTTTCCAGCTAATCCTTACCTCTAGTAGCGGCTGAACTGGAATTCAGGACGTAGCCTGAATTTGACATGATTGTGAGGAGCAAGTGAGGCCACAACAAAGTCTAAGTGTGTTCCCAGTGGACCGTGTGTTACGTATTTACCGTATTTTCCTGCATGTGTGTGAACGTTACTCAGTGAACCAGGAGCACGTCCGTGATTTTCGAATACTTACCCTTCTGTGCCTTCATTTCACCTGCACCCACTGTGAGGTCACGATGGCTCTCGAGAGCCTGCGAATGCGTGAACAAACCCTCAGAGTACACGTTGGTAACCCGACACTGCTAAGTCTTCCAGGCCTGGCTTCAGCAATTTTGCCCTGGGCCTATAAGGCAGGAAGAATGTGCATACTTGCATAAGGGTTTTACTCATATTCTGTTTGCCCTCTCGAACTTGGGACACTTCTGTGTGTCTGCTGCCTCAAACAGACGTCAGTCCTCCACCTAGAAAGGGGTTCAGGACTCACAGGTAGAGTCTCACATCACCTGTAAGCTCTGAATGTCCCATGCGCATGTGACAACATACATCACTTGTGTGTTAGGGGCCTCCTTTCCCTAGCACACAGAGATGCCCTGCATGGTCGTGGCATTCTCTCGGTCCAAAAAGCTCCTGATTCCCTAACCTAGGGTGAGATTGAAGGTGTCACCATAGGTTTGGGAATCGGCTGTCTTCAGAAAATGGGTCAGTTTTATCCCATCCACAAAGGCGGCCGAGCCACGGCCATAGGCATGCCCGAGTTGTTCTTGTTCAAATTGAGCAATTTCTTCGGGTTCACCCCCTCACGTACAAGTGTTCTGCCCACTGGAATGGGGATGTCTGAAATGCGAGGGAGCAGGGCCCACAGGGTGTGTTTCTCTGGGAATAAGAGAGCTCCGGAAAGTATCCTTTAATTGGCTGAAGGGGGAGGGCCTCACGGTGGGCCCGGCAACTGAAGAAGGTGGGGCCCACACCCCCCAAAAACCGGCCTTTAAAAAGTCGGAATGCCCGATCCCCTTTCGTGGCTGCCCATTCCCCCCCGTCCCCGGGGAAGTGAGGGTCCCCCTTTTTTGAAAGGCGGGGTGGTCCGGTTACATGAGGAGAAGTGACCAAACCCAGGACTTTAAGGGCAGTGTTTTTCGTTTACCCAATGGCCGAGGGGGGTGGCTTGCTTATTGGTGGAAACCCCCTTCAATTTTTTATTAAAATTCCTTTTATGGTTTTCAAAAGGAAATTTAAAAAGTAAAATTCCCAGGTACACATGCAGGTTGGCAAAGGGGGCCCTCCCCCCCCCGCCCCCGTTTTTGGGCCCTTGCGTTTCCCCCCCCCCCCAGGAAAAAAAAATTACTTTCCTTTTTTTTATGTGAGGAGAACGACAGGATACGGGGGGAAAGGGGGGATCGAGGGAAAAGGCCCAAAAACCGGTGCCCAAACCCCACATGAGGCCCTTGTGCAGGGCCGCCTGCCCTCCGGGAAATTTGGGAACCCGGGTTTTTTTGGTTCCCGAAAAGCTCCAAACCCCCAGGCCCTCTCCGATTCCCCTGGCCCCTGCTGGTTTCTTTCCCCCCTTTTTCGCAAACCCGAGCCAAAAACAAACTGAAAAAGGGAAATTTAGGACGTAGTAAAATTTGTCCTGACTGGAGGGCAAATGACGCCCCAAAAAATCTAATGGTTTTTCCCCGTGGCCCCGGGGGTTACGTACTTACAATAATTTTTCCCGCATGTGGGAAAAGTTGCTCAGTGAACCGGGCGGTCTGTGTTTTAAAAACTTTTCCCTTTGGTTTCCCTTTTTCCCCCGACCCCTGGGGCCCTGAGGGTCTCGAGGCCTGCCCCTGCCTACACAAAACCCCAGGCCCCCGTTTGAACAGAACCTCCCCGGGTTCCCGGCCGGGGTTAGCCAAAATTTTTCCCCGGGAAAAAAAGCAGAATGTGCTATTGCATAAAGGGGTTTTTTTTTATCTTCTTTTTGCCCTCCCCAAATTGGGACCTTCGTGGTCTGCTGCCCCAAAGAGACGTTCCCGTCCCCCGGCTAGCCCGGGGCTTTGGACTCCGGTTTGTGTTCCTTCCCCCGTAAGCCCCTGGATGTTCCCCGGCTGGGGACCCCAAAAACACGTGTTTTGTTTTGGGGGCCCCCTTTTTCCAGCCCCCCCAGAGCTGCCCCGGTGGTTGGGCATTCTCTCGTCCCAAAAACCTCCCAAATTCCCCCAACCAGGGTGGAGGAAGGGTTTCACTTAGGTTTGGGGGGGTCAGCTTTTCTCCAGGGGAACCCAAAAGGGTCTTTTTTTCCATCCCAAAAAGGCCACCGAGCCCGGCCCCCCCGGGCAGCCCCGGGCGTTTTGTTCCCAAATTTGGGAATTTTCCTGGGGTTCCCCCTCCTTTCCCCAATTTAAACCCCTGAAAAGGGGGCTTCTGAAACGTGAGGGAGCCGGGCCCCAGAGGGTGGTTTTCTTGGGGGGCAATAGGGTCCAGAAAGTTTTTTTAATTTGGGTGAGGGGGGGCCTCCCCCCGAGCGGCCGCGGGCCGGCCGGGGAGGCTGCCTCAACATTCAAACATTCAGGCATTTGAAAATCGTCAAGAACCCCCGGTACCGGGTGTAATGCCCCTTTCCCGCCCTTTTTCCCAGGTGAATTTAGGTCCCCCCTTTTGAAACCTTTCCGAGGGTTTGGTTGGTTTTGAAGAAAAACCCCGACAACCCCCAGGACTTCTAGGAGCAGTGGTTGCTTCCCCCCTCACAGGGGGCAGGAGCTTGCTTTGGGTGGCCCCCCACTCCCCATAGGTTTTTTATTCTTCTGGGCGGGTTTTGAATTTGGAATTTTAACCGATAAAATTACTAGGTTTCACATGACAGGTGCGGCCAAAGGGGCCCCGTCTTTAGAAACCTTTTGGTTTAGACAATTAAAAGTCCCCGCCCCCAAAAAAAGGAAAAAAATTTTCAAATTTAAAGCCGGGAAAACCAGCCTAGGAGAGAAAAGGGCGAGATGAGGGAAAGGCCCGGGTGCCTTACCGCACATGGGGGCGCCCCTTTTGTCCGGCCGCTGGGTCCCGGGGGTAGAAGGGTTCCTTTTATTACCGCAAAAAGCTCAAAGCCCCCCGGAAAAACCCCGGCCCCAGTGCCCCTTGGGCCGGCCCTTTTTTCCCTTGCTTTTTCCAGCAATTTTTAAATTTTGAAGCGGTGAACGGAAATTAGGAGAAACCGAATTGACTGATTTGGGGGGCAAATGAGGCCACAAAAAAGTTAAGTGGTTTGTGGCGGGTTCCCTTTTACCCCTATTTTCCTGCATTTTGGGAAACCCTTTCTCCGTGAACCCGGAACACGTCCCGGGTTTTTGCCTTTCAACCTTTGTTTCCCTTTTACCGGGCCCCCCTGTGAGGTCCCTGGCCCCTCGAGGCCCGGCTGCGTGCCAACCCCCCAGGTCCCGTTGGGAAACCCCACACTGTAAAATCTTCAGGGGTTTTAGCAATTTGCCCGGGCCCAAGGCGGGTGGATCCCTTTCATAAGGGGTTTTACTATTTCGTTTTCCCTACCCCCCCTTGGGCCCCCTTTGGTGTTGGCCCAAACCCCCGGGGAGTCCCACCTAGAAAGGGGTTCCCGGTCCCCGGAGAGTTACCTAACCGTAAGCCCCTTTAATGCCCATGGCTGGACAAATACTCCTTGGGTTAGGGGCCTCCTTTCCCTTTGCCCAAGGAGCCCGAGGCGTTTCCCCTTTTCTCGGCAAAAAAATCCCGATTTCCCAAAGGGGGTTGAAGGGTCCCATAGGGTTTTGGGTCGGCCCGTCTTCCGAAAAGGGTCAGTTTTTTCCCATCCCCCAAAAGGGGGCCGAGCCGGCCCTAGGCATGCCCCGGGTTTTTCTGTTTAAAAAGGCATTTTTCGGGTTCACCCAACAGTACAAGTGTTTTTCCCCGGGTGGGGAGTCGAAAGCGAAGGGGGGCCGGGCCCCGGGTGTGTTTTTCTGGGAAAAGGGCCCGGAAAATACCCTTTAATTGGTGAAGGGGGGGGTCCCTGCTGCCGGGCCACGGCCCGACAGGAGGGTGTAACATCAAACCCCCGACCTTTAAAACCCCCCAACCCCCTAAGTCCCTTGCGGGCCCGCCCCCTTTCCCGTCCCTGGTGATGAAGAGGGTCCCCCTTTTTTGAAAAGTGCAGGGTGTGGGCCCGCTTTCTTAAAAGGGCGGACAACCCCCGGACTTTTAAGGGCGGTGGTTTCTTCCAACCCCAAAGCCGGGGGCGCGGGCCTTTTTTTTCTGGGGGAACCCCCCAACCCCCATGGTTCTTTTTTTCCTTTTGGGGCGGGGTTTTGGAAAAGGAACCCGAAACCGTAAAATTGGTTAAAATGACCCGGTGCGTTCCCAAAAGGCACTCACTTTAAGAAGCGTTTTGGAGCACATTAACGTCCCCCGCCCCCCCCAAGGCAAAAAAGTATTTTAAAATTTAAAAGTGAGAGAGGAAAAAAGGGGGTAGGGGGAAGGGGGAAAGGGGAGGGGATTGAGGGAATGGCACACAAGGGGCCCCACCCCATTGGGGCCCCCTTGTGCAACGGGCCCGCTTTGGGCCCCGGGGGTTTGCCCCGGGGTTAAAGGGTTTCCCGAAAAACCCCAAACCCCCCGGCCTCTGCCCGGCCCACAGTGCCCTGCCGGTTTTTTTCCCTTACCCTTTTTAGGAAAAACCCGGTCGGAAAGGGGTGAAACTGAAATTTAGGCGTAAACCCCAAATTTTGGGTTTTTGGACGGCCCGGGAGGCTAAAAGGGCTAAGTGTTTTTCCCAGGGGAAGGTGTTTCGTATTACTGAAAAATTTCCCGGGGTGTGTGTTTAACGTTACTCAGTGAACCAGGGGCACATCCGTGATTTTCCAATACTTACCCTTCTGATCCTTCATAACCCCTGTACCCTCTGTCGGGTCACGATGGCTATCGAGAGCCTGCACATGTGTACACAAACCCTCAGAGTACACGTTCGACCAAACACTCTAAGTTTTCCTGGCCTGGCTTCAGCAACTTTGCCTGGGACTATAAGGCACGCAGAATGTCCTTACTTGCATTATGGGTTTCACTCATATTTTGCTTGCCCTCTCGAACTTGGGACACTTCTGTGTGTCTGCGGCCTCAAAGAGACATCAGTCCACCAGCTAGAAAGGGGCTGAGGATTCACAGGTAGTGCCTCACTTCCGCTGTAAGCTCCGAATGTCCCAGGCGCATGTGATCACTTACGTCACGGTTGTGTCAGGGGCCTCCTCCTTTCTAGCACACGGAGATTCCCTGCATGTGTGTGGCATTCTCTCGGTCCAAATAGCACCCGATCTGGACCAGCATCACTGCACAGTTTAGAAGGGGAACACCTATCATCACCAGAGAAAGGATGGCCCCTGACACCAACGAGACATACGTGGTCAATGCGCATGCGACATGACAGAGCTTACGGATTGAAGTGAGACACTACATATGAGTCTGAGCCCCTTTCTAGCCGGAGGACTGGACGTCTGTATGAGGCAGCAGACACACAGAAGGTCCCAAGTTCGAGAGGGAAAACAGAATATGAGTAAACCCGTATGCAAGTATGGCACCAATCTTCATGCCTTATAGCCCAGGGCAAAATAGCTGAAGCCAGGCAGGAGACCTTAGGAGTGTCGGTACCCAAAGTTTTACTCTGAGGGTTTGTTCACGCATTCGCAGGCTCTCGAGATCCATCGTGACCCGACAGTGGGTGCAGGTGGAATGACAGGACCAAAAGGGTAGTATTGGAAAATCAGGACCGGCCCTGGATCATCGAGAACGATCACACACATCAAGGATATACGGTAAGTACGTAACACAGGCTCCACTGGGAACACAGTTATACTTTGCGGTGGCCTCACTTGCTCTCACAATGATGGACAATGTCAGGCTAGTCCTGAATTCCAGTTCAGCCGCTATTGC